>VXBR01012022.1:74155-89255 GCA_013400215.1 Cisticola juncidis
TAATATATTTATATATAAAATGATATATATTATATATTTATATATAAGGAGGTGTATAGATATATTTTATATATTTTTATATTTAAGGAACATTATATATATAGTGCAGGAAAGTTATGGGGGATTTGTGCAAAGGGGACAATATAAGGTACAAAGTAAATGTACGTCCATAAGTCTGTAAGACATTATCAATACATATAATGATATAAAAACACATATATAGTACTATAATAATATATATTCTACAAATATTCATACATGTAATAGTTATACAGTATATTGTGTGTCTATGTGCATTTGCACACCCCCCCATTTAGTAATCTCTGTTATATACATATCTTCCTCTGTAATCTCTATATATTATATATTTTTGTGTTAACGTGTTCTGCCAGGTGGAGGGAGGACAGGGAATTCTGCAAACTCTCCACAGTCCCAGCTGAATTTGTGTATCCTGATGTTTCAGCTGGCCCATTCTCCAACTGTTTTTGGCTGGAAATGCAATTGCACTTTCTTTTTCATCCTGAAGTGCCACGACAGGGCCAAACCCAGCCCATGGACATTCCAGAGGCAGCAGGGTCTGGAGCTGATGAACGAAGGATTCCCCATTTCCAATCCACACCAAACCCCATAACTGGGACTTCCCATCTTTAAGAACCAACCAGCCATTGAGAAGTGGATGTAAGCACGGAGTGAGAAGGCAGAGATCTCCCTGTGGGTGAGAGGTTTATTCCTGGTTTTGCTCTGTGCTGGCACTGTTGGGGTGCAGAGCCTCCACGGCCTGGCAGACTCTCCGGGCTATACGGATCATTTCGGGCAGGACAGAGAGACTCACAGCTGTTCTTAAAAATGGATGCTGCCCAAAGGGGAAAAAAAAAAGTAAGAAAGGAACTGTTACTTTCCAAACCCAGTTTCTCTCAATAGGAGGCAGGATTCCTCTGGTTACTGGAAATACACATAAATAGGACTGAGGGCACTATCTCCACCTCAGCCTTAATATTCAGGACCTTGATGTCAGAGGCAAACATGGCCCAGTAATCCCAATAATCAATTTATTAAGGTATTTTGGCCCTACCAGCACCCTGGAATGCCACTTGCTGTCTCAGGCCTTTTTTCATTTCAGGAAACTCTGAGGACTCATTTAGGTTCCTTTCTTTTTTATAGGTGGGGGTTGTCAGAAAACAACTTTAGTTATCAGAAAAGATGAGTGCAAGCTGTTCCAGGGAACTCCAGCACCTCCAAGAAATGCTGATCCCATTGGGATTTAGGTCTGTGCTGCTGTGAAGAACACTGAGGTGCAGGTTTGCAGCACCAAGACAACAACAGCCAAATCTCTGCTGGGCTGGGACTGGGTTCCTCCACCAACAGCATTTTGGTGCTCTGTACCTGGCACCGTTCTACTGCAGTTCTCTTGCCAACAACTAAAGCTGAATGCACTCCCAAAATACAACAGAAAAATCATCAGAGGGTGGGTGGAACCTTTCCTCTGAGGAAAAGCCAAAAGAACTTGGATTATTTAGCCTGGAGAAGAGAAAGCCCCAGGCAGAGCTTATTGCAGCCTTTCAAAACTTCAAGGGGACCCGTTTTTAGCAGGGCCATTGCAAAGGTACAAAGTGTTGGATCTAATCACTAATAGTGGGATGGGGTGACTGAGAGGTGTTCCATCAGTTTTTTATTTCATTATCAGTCTCACTGAAGGTAGAGACATAAAAGATGGTAAAACTCACACTATAACAACAAAAGTCAAAGCTCTCTTTGTTACAAGGTCTTTTAAAAGTTTTTTAGCCAATAGGCTAATGCTAAAAGCTTACAAACATCTACTTAGGTTAATTACTAAACACTACACATACACCTTACAGCATACAATAGTTTTTTGTTCTATATTTTTTGCAGCTCAAAAACCTTCTATGCTCTAAATATTTCAAAGCTGCTCTAAATATTTCAAGGCTTAAAATTCAACCCTGTTCCAAACCTTTATCTATGTAAGCTTATTGCAATGCTCTGAAAGCTTTCTGCTTTTTTAGTTCCCACTCAAAGGGTAATGATTTTAAACAAAAAAAGGATAGATTCAGGTTAGGTCTAAGGAAGAAACTGTTTATGCTAGGGGTGGTGAAACACTGGCACAGGTTGCCTGGAGGGGGGTTGGATGCCCCATCCCTGAAAACATCCCAAGTCAGGTTGGACAGAACTCTGAGCAACCTGAAGATGTTGCCATGATCTTTCTCAGTTTGCTGAGTGTTCATATTAAAGCAGAAGTGTAGCAGCTTCTCACACTTGTAAATGTAAACAGTGGACCATATTTATAAATACTGCCCTTGTTATGGAGTCCTTCTCCATGGGAAGGGAAGGTTGAATAACAGCCTCCTGGACCAGTGTGGGTGAGAGGTGGGATAACCACCCTCCAATCCATGGTCACCTTATTACAGCTGTCTTAGAGAGATAATAAACAAAGGGCAGGGAGTCTCCTGCTCTCCTGCCCTGCTGCTCTGAACCCAGACCTGCTGTCCCCTGACTGTCCTCATCTGGCCTCAGCTCATGGTGATAGATGTCCCCACTCATAGCAGGGAGGTTGGACCAGGTGGACTTTAAATGTCCCTTCCAAGCCAAATTCCTCTATGATTCTACTTGGAAAAGCATCCCAGACTGGGGGTTAAGAGGAGAGGAGGGACCTGGTGAGGAGTTCCTGCAGCCCCTGCCCCTTACCTGCAGGAGCTCGCTGGCTGTCCAGCGGATGCTGGGGTCGGTGTCCAGGCAGGAGTGCAGGAAGGCGTGGAACAGAACTGACATCCTGCTGGGCCTCCGCAGAGGGGGGTACTTGTTCCTGGCTATCAGGTGCTGGGCCTGGGGACAGAGCAAGCAGGGGACAGCCACTGACCATCCCTGGGGTGGCAGCCCCACTGCAGTCCCCTCGGGGCTTTCTGACAGCTCTGTGATCCACATTTGGGGCTGGGGAAGCAGGGAATTGTCAGCATCCAGAGCAGGGATGATAATGACCCTGAGTGCAGCTCAGCTGGCCAAGCATGGTGTGGTAACATCAATCCAGAAGGGCCATTCACTCAGGAGCTGGATTTGGTAATCCTGGGGGTCTCTCCCAACTCAGAAATTCTGGGATCTGGAAATAATTCTCTTCATCTGTGTTTGCTGCCTTATACAAGGCAAAGGCAATGCAAAAGTGATCTTTCAAGAAAAGTCAAGGAACTTTTTCAAAAAGAGTAGAAGACTGAAACCTTCAGCACTGTTGTCTTCCTCAGGAATTAACTGTGCAGCATTTAACTTGGTTTCAGCCATTAGTCATGAGATTTTATCCTGGTATACATCCCTCCACTATTCCTTACTCATTTAAGAACTCATAATTTCATTTTAAGGAATTAGGATCTAAAACTGAAAACTTCAAAATACGTTTACTATAAGTAGCTTTGCTAAAACAGACTTTTAGATTTTTTTTGGCATCACTAGAAGCAGTGACTCTCCCTGAAAGGCACTGGTCAGAGTTTGAAAATATTTCTGGGCCTGCAGATACACCTGTAATGCTTTTCATAACAATTTCCCAATTGGAAAAACTTGCTGCTGTCATTCACAGCTCCAGCTCAGAGAGAGATCAAACACAGCAGGAGGAATTCAAGCAGTGCTGAAGGCAAAAAAAAAGCACATTTTTGCACTGGCACACATCACCTCTCCTCTGATGAGATGTTCTGCAGGGACATTTCTAGAATGGGCCTTGGTGGAATTATTCAGGCTGATTTGAGTGGGATTTTTGTTCATAGGAGACAAAACAAGGCACAGATTGGCAAGACAGTGTTTGCACCTTACCCTGAGAGGGCTTTCTTTAAAGTAAGGAGGTTCTCCCTCCAGCATTTCAATGGCCACGATCCCAAGGGCCCAGATGTCCACTTGGGTGTCGTATTCCCTTCTTTTCAGGATTTCTGGTGCTACCCAGTAGGGAGAGCCAAGCACCGTGCACCGTGTGCTCCGCTCCGGGGTCAGCTGAGCACACAGGCCAAAATCAGCTGAAAAAAACAAATGAAATTAGCTGAGAGGAAAACAAAAACACTGTCAAAACCAGCTTGAGCTGTGAAACCAACACAGCAATTCCCCACTCTACATCTGAGAACATGGGATGCTGTGCTTGACCAAAAATACCTACTCAGTTTCACAGATCCGTCCATCCCGAGAAGGATATTGTCACTCTTGACATCTCTGTGGATCACATTCTTTGAATGAAGGAAATCCAGGGCTTTGAGGCACTGAGACAAAAAAACCCCATGAAGGCAAAAATTAATTAACCTTATTTCATCACACAAGAAAAGGAATTGCCCTAAAAGATTGAATTGCTGGTAAAACACCCATTGTTGATACAGACTGTCCATTCCAAACCACAGAATGGCTGCAGTGGCTGTGCTCTCCCCATCCAGGTGACCAAGGAGGGTTTGTCAGAAAGGAAAATCTCTCCCTCCATTATGAAGGGGATCACTTTTGTGTGGGAGGCTGCATGGCAAAGGTTTTATGTTGGCCTCAACAGCAGACTTGGAAGTAGCACATCAGTCACTTCTCAGAAGCAAACACCATTTGGGGTGCAATGCTCTCCTTTTAAGATGAGGGCTGTGAGAAATGAGGTTTTATATTAATTTGCTGTTGGTTTAAAATTCTCCCACCAGCATGTTTGCTTTTACAGGCCAAGAATGCAGTGCAGACATGCTCCAGAGACAAAGTTTAAAGACACAAAATTTAGAATGTTAAATAAATTAAAAAAGAGAGTATTACAGAAATGTAAGAGTATTACAGAAATGTATAGTAACAGAGTATAAGGAATGCAATTGTACTGGCAGGTGGGTCACTTAGATGCCCTTTTATTTTACATTTCCCAGCAGCAGCACTGAAACAAAGCTCAGAAGTCTCTCCTGTCCCACCCTGCCCAAGGCATTGGAAGCACAAGCACTCCCTCACCTCCCTGCTGATGGCAGCTATCATCCTTTCCTCTATAAAAACTCGGAGGAGAACGCTGGTTAAAGTGCCTCCATCCACATATTCCATCACCAGCCACAGGTCCTCATCCACCAGGTAGCTGAGAGAAGAGCACAGAGGCACAGAGATGAATAAATTACCTGGTGGGAAAGACTGCAGGGAGTTTTGTTTCCAGTTCACTTTTAAATGGAGGCAGAATGAAATGGAGAAACATTCCTTGTAGGCTACAGGGTGTTTGGAATCTGTGCAGTCTAAATGAGAAAGGGAAAACCATGTAGATGGCAAAAAAGAAAAATACAGTTTAGTAACAGAGACCAAACTGGAACCAGGACACTTGCCATCAACTGAGTCATTATCAATTCCACCATTCACTCCAACAACACAACTGCAGAGTAATCCATGGGAGGAGGCTCTGCACCACTGAGAACCGATGTTGGCCAACCATTTGGAAAACACCGCATAAAATCCAGTCAGAAACAGGAAAAACTATCTAAAGACTGGCAAATTATGTGGTTCTGCAAATAAGAATTTAGTTTTCCTGGCTTCCGCAGCAATGGAAAATGGTGGGAACAGCCCAAGGGAGGTCATTTCTATGATTTATCAGCACTTATTGTTAAGGCATAGAAAATATGATCAACTTGAAAAAACCAAACCCCAAAACAACGCAGAGGTAATGAATTGACAGGCTGTTTTTTTTAATAAGACATGGGATATCCAGGTTTTTGAAGGGGTTTCCAACTACATACACCAGAAAAGATTAATGGAGACCCAAGATTAAAAGGCCAGCTCCTCCCATCCACTGGAGAGGAACAGAGAAATAAGAAACAGCTCCATGTTCTGCCAGTGCCCAAAGGGTTGTTTAACCTTTGGCTTGCAGTGTGAACAAACATTCCCATGACAACACCAGAACCACTCACCTGTCTATATAATTGACAATATTGGGGTGCCTGTTTTCCTTCATGATCCGAATCTCGTTGATGACGAGTTCCTTTCTGCTCCGTTTGCGGAGAGGCATCTTCTTCAGGGCCACCTAAATGGAATTGGAGACCATGGGCTGGAGAAGTTCTGCTGCAGGAGAGCACAGTGACCACAGAGAGAGTGTTTTTGGCATGATGGGCTGTGCCAACTGCCCTGTGCCCTTGCGATCAGGCACCAGAGCTCACAACTGACAGGACAACAGATGATTTCTCCACTTGCTCGGGTGCCACTTCCAGGGCACTTGCCAGAGACATTTTGCCTTCTAACCTCTGGAAAAAATTCCCTGCACTATCACCCAGAGATCTCTGACAACATCCTGCACCCACATTCTTCCCCAATGGCCTCAGATTATCACCTCTGTTATTTAAGGTTGCAAGCAAGGTTTTTTGAGCAAGGTTTTGTGACACAGGTTTTGCAAGCAAGATTTTGAGACTGTGAAAATATATCAGAACAGCTGAGAATCCAGCAATTCCATGGGGTTTGCCCATTATTTCAGCAACTGCTGCAGTTCTTGGTTGCAGAACAAAGCATACATGGTGGATAAAATGCCACCCTAAACGGTCATAGCAGTTACATACACAAAAAAATTACAATCCCACAATGTTTCTAAGTTCTTGAACTTCGATTTTGCTACTTCAGTGATCATTCTTCACCACCAAGTTCAGATTTGCAATTATTTTCTGGGTTTCTAAAGAAATAACCCACTCTGTGGTCCTTGAAGCCTTAATTACATCTTTCTCTGAAAGACACCACTGCCCCTCTTGCATTTTTCTGGTAGTGAGTAGGAACAAAGTCTGTCCAAAATGTGTTTTGCAGGCTTGAGGAAGAGCCTGTGCAGGGAAGCTGTGCTGGGCACTCAAGGCTCCAGCAGAGCTCAGGGAAAGCCCTGAAGAGATGCACAAGGTGCTGGGGGTGCTGCACTCACCACATCTCCTGTGGCTGGGTCGATGGCTTTGTAAACTGTCCCAAAACCCCTGGAAACAGAAGAGCAGTGAAGAAATGAGATGCAGTTTAGGTGCTGGGATGAAAAGCAGCCCAGACAGGAGATCTCTGCTGCATGAAGTGCTCTAAAACACCTTGGTTCATCTCTTCTTCAAACAGCAGCACAGCAGGCAGGGTGTGCAAGGGAAAACTGAGGCCCAACTTGAAGAAAAAGAGCTGGAGCACAGATTTTTCAAAACCTAACAGCAGGGTGAGGGTGTGCCTATAAAAACTGGAAAATATTTATTTTTTTTCATTTTTTCATTTTTTCATTATTTCATTTTGTGTTGGGTTTCATTTTTTTTTTTTCATTTTTTCATTTTTTCATTTTTTCATTTTTTCATTTTTTCATTTTTTCATTTTGTGTTGGGTTTTTTTTTTCCTTCTTTTTGTGCCTGTGTATATTTTATTCCAGGAAATGCTGGAATAGTAGTCTGTGCTGCAGACTACACAAGGTGGGGGTTTGTGTGACAGTGTGAGAGTTTATTATTTCACCTCTGGTTTCAGTTGCTAAAAACCAAACCCCAGGTTTGGTTTTTATAACCAGGTTATAATCAGGATTATCAAGTATTTTTTAAGCAAAATATTTGAAATAAATATTACTGAGAACTTTTGTCTGCAGGTGTGGAGTGGTAAGGTGCTATTTTAGGGAAGAAGGTTTGAGGGATGGGAGATCTTTCAGGTGTATAATCCAGAGTACCAAACATTTTTTAAGCAAAATATTGGAAATAAATATTATTAAGAGCTTTTATCTGACAGCTGTGGGGTGGTAAGGTGTTATTTTAGGCAATAGGGTTTGAGAGATCTTTCAGGTCCTGCTCCTTGCTTAGGCGAGGCACTGCCAGCACTGAGTTTTCTTTGACGACACCTTCTGACCACAATTATTAATTCTGATCCTTACTGAGATGGGAGGATCTAAACCCACATCACGTTTGGAGCTTGCCTGTCTTCACACTTGATGTTACAGCAGCAAAATGCCAGCTCTGTGGCTTTGTAGGAGTGACTGGGACCGGACTTACCCTTGGCCAACTTGGACAAAGTCAGTGTATCTTGTCAGAGGGTCCCCCTCGTTCACAATGCTCCCTGAAAAAACAAGGCAGGGTGCTCATTTCAGATACCACCTCCCAGCAGATGGGAAAGGCAGCCTGGATTGTGAGTCCTTTGTGGGCAAAAACAGCAACACAGCCTGCTCCAAAGCACAGACAGCTGCACAGATTTTCTGATTTTCTACAGGGCTTTGGAGAGTTACCTTGACAGGAAACAGAGCACCCGGAGAAATATCCACAGGAGACAGAAATTGGAAAAGACCAGGTACCAAAGCTAGAGTTTGTCTTCTACAAACATTTAGGAGAGCTGGAACAACACAGCATTTATTTTCTTGGGAATAAACACTTAGTGTGATTCAACAAAAGGTTTAATATTTCTGGAGATTAAATGCACCTTGAGTCTGGGATTAATTTTTCAGAAATGGTGCAAAGTGTTTCCAGGAGAGATGGGGATCTTCCCAAATTTCAGCAATTTGCCAAAAGGTTGTCTTTGTGATTTTAAAGAACAGAATATCATGTTATAATCAATAATGATGGGGATTTAGGATCCAGGACCCTCATCATGGATTAGCAGGCTAAATTCTGATGATAACCTTGCCTGTGCCATTTGAAGGACCACACTGCATGTCTTCACTCTAAGAGATTGCTGGGAAGTGTTTTCGCTCCGATGACTTGTCTAAACTAAAGAGTTTAGAGAACTCTAAACTAAAGAGAATTTAGGAACCCAAATACTCTGCTTGATTTGGCCATCAGCACTCAGGAGCTCAATAGTTCATTCACTAGGTTCATTCACCTTCTGCTGAATCAAAAACCATCTGTGCTTTTGCCTTCAGTGCAGGAGGAAGCATAGAGAAACCAAACCCAGTCTGAGCCGCCCTCAGGGATGCCCAGAGGGAATTCCTGCTTCCCCTGTCCCCTCGGTGCAGCTGAGGCTGGGACAGACACCCCACACACAGACAGGAGGCACAGCACACACCCCACACAGCACACACCCCACACAGCAGAGAAGAGGCACAGCACACACCCCACATACCCCACACACACACACGAGGCACAGCTCACACCCCACACACACACGAGGCACAGCTCACGTACTCAGCCACTGCAGCAGCTCCTCTGTCCTCTCCGATTGCTGCTGCGGGGACAGCCAGAACTCGTCCGGGATGCTGACGCTCCTGCTGAGGGTGTCAGACAGCAGGAAAGTGTCATCGTCTGCACTGTCAGCTCCCAGCAGAGAGCTCGTGTGGAGCTGTGGGGAGAAATCAGTTCATGGAAGGGAGCTTGCAGGGATCCCCTGAGCTCCTGCTTGCAGGGATCCCCTGAGCTCCTGCTCCAAATGCAAACTCTCAGGAAGAGGCTGTTGGCCACACGCAGTGCGCTTACACTGTTTGTTTTTTGTTTGTTTTTGCTGTCCACATCACAAACTGAGCGAATAAAAACAAAAGGCTGTTTTTACACAAGTTCATAGCCAGTTTCACTTTAATTTTTCATGGATTTTCTCAAATGACCTGTGCAGAGGGGCAGGTACATCCAGGAGACAGTTTCTCCTGTAGGCTACAAGGGAAACTGGTGGCTAAAAGGGAAGTTCAAAGCCAATTTTGCAGGTGCCAGTGGCTGGGGTGAAGCACAGTGCCATGGCAGGACAACAGCCCTCAGCACCTCCAGCCGTGAATGGCAGCTCACCACAAACTTGCTGCTCTGAATGACACCAAGGGAACCAAAGCTGGCACTTACTGAGTCTGCTGAGGCATCAGCTGCATGTTCCTCACCCTCCTCCTCCTCCTCACGGCTCTGCCCAGGAAGGGAGTAAGTCAGCCGAGGTGCTGGTGGCGGTGTTGCGGCCTGGGGACAGTCAGTAATGTCACTGAGAGTCTCCATTCTGTCCCTTGGGGGTTTGACAGTTACACACAGATTTCATCTGCTTCCACATCAGACCAGACATGCACGTGGTCCTACAGCCTCAGTTCTCTGTTATGTCACAGTACAATTTAAATATCTATAATTTATGGGGGGTTGGAACAGCCCCAGCTCTGCTCTGCAGGGACAGAGCATTACACCAACTTCCCCCAGATTTGCTGTTTCTGACACAAAGGGGCACTTAGAGAACTGAAGCAAATCAAAGGCACCATTCTACACCTTCACACTTCACTGGTGCTCTATTTAAAATGTTTAATATTAACCCTAATAAATTTGGCCAATATTAATGTGGATGTGATTTCTCTCTCTAGGATTGTTATTGCATCCCAACATTTATTAGGGTGGATTGTTATTTAAAACTTCCTTTCAATGGTTCCAGTGAGTCACATTATCAATTATAACCTCATTTATGTTCAGCTATATATTCACCTGTACTAAAGATAAATCATGAAACTTGAGAGAAAGGGAACTCTAAGTTGTTAAAACTAAATTAAGATGGGGCAATTATACAGTACTTAAAGTTGCTGTGAATTAGATATTCCACCATGGATAAACCCAAAATCTTCTAAAGTTGCTGTGAATTAGATATTCCACCATGGCTAAACCCATAATCTCCCTGCAAAACCAGACTTTCATGTATTTAAAAGCTTTGAACAGAAATTGAGGAAATAGCCTTTGCTGCTGCTGGACCTGGACATTTTTCCAGGTTGGCACGCTGCTGGAGCAGGCAAAGCTCACTCAGAATTTGCTCCACAGCTCTGAAACTCTGGGAATGTCAGAGGTTTCTTTGCCACTCACCAAAGGAGGGGTTTGCCCATATCTGTCTCTGGATAATCGGGTGATCAGATCTGCAGTGGGATGAGAAGATGAAACAGATGCTGTTAGAGAACTCCCTCTTGTGGGGAATCCCCCATGGAACAAATCAGCCCAAAAAAAAAAGAGCATTTTTCTTTCACAACATCCTTCCAGGAACAACAGTTCTTTTCCATGGTAAGCAACAGAACACAACAAAATTAACCAGATTAATTTTTTCTACATTTTTCTATCTAATTTTTGTGCTGTTTCACCAGTAAATAAATAAAAACTCAGCCAAGAAAATGTAAAGTTTTCTTTAATAGTCAATGGTTCTGCTCTGCCCAAGAGCTAAAGCAGTTTTCCTCCTTTTTTCCTAGTAATAAATTGCGTATGTTGGTTCTCTAGCTTGCTGAAAATGTTTCCCTAGAAGAGCTTTCCCCAAATCCTCCTTAACCACATGAATTTTATTCTGACACTGCACAGGAACAGCTCCTGGGTTCAGCAGCACACACTGCTGGGAAGTTACATTTCCTCATGAAGGTCATCACTATTTTAGCACAGATTGTTAGTCAGATCCTTTAATTATGGGAAAAAATATGTTTTCCCTCAGTTCTGAAGGTAACTGCACACTTTTAGAAGCAATTTTGGAAAGCTCTTCCAGTCTGCATTTTGGAGGTTGGCTGAAGCAGCAAGGTAAGGGAATTCCAGACTCCCCTGACTGTGTAGGGAATGGAACCCCAAAGGATTCCCCACATTCCAAATGCTACCCACAGAGACACCCCTTTTAGCAGAAGCTGTTAACAGGAGCTTTACCAAACCAATGGCATTTTTGTTCCCAAATCAGCTCAGTTCCTAAGGAAGAACACAAAGAACAGTGACCCCAAAGCCAGACATGCTGTACCTTGGGAAAAGCACGGACTGCTCCCCAAACGAGCTGTCACCAGCCAGGGCTTATCTGGATAAAAATACAGTTCAGATGTGGCAGACAGAAAATCAAACGCTGCAGCACCGATTTTCCGGATCATTTTTGCAGAGCTGTGTTAGAACTTGCAGACCAGCATAACCCAAAAGTCAGATGAAAGCCCTGCTGGTGTGCAGGCAGCACTGAGAACTCCTGGAGGAGATGGATCTTCTGGAATGCCAGCAGGAGTTCTGGACTGCGGGAATGGCAGTGTCCCGTTGGCTCTGCAGGGACCTGCCAACCTGTCACTGACACCACAGTGGGCCCTTGACATCACAGTGGCAGCAGCAGTGGGTTCACACTCTGGGATGGTTCCAGGCTGCCCTTGACCAGCTGGGTGTTCAGTTGTGCTCATTCTGGAGCCTGACATCCCCTCATGGCTCTGAGATGTCAACCCTCCTCCTCAAGCAAAGCTCCATTTCTGCAAATAGCTCATCTGGAAATCTCTTGGAGTCCAGGACATCCCTGTGGCCACCCTGGAGGGTTTGGAGACCGGACAGGGGGTCTGGGATCTGTACAGGGGGGTCAGAGCCTCACACAGAGCCCAGGAGGACACTGCCTCTGATCCCTGTCCATGGCAGTGAATGCCCACAGTGTGTGAAGAATCACAAGCTGAGAGAATTCAAAATAAGCAGTATAAAGTGCATTTTGGATGGGGTTGGGTCAGGGGTGCTGTACATGAGGTGTGGGGCTCTCTGACCCGCCCAGTCCTGCTCTGCTGGGGATGCCCTGCAGAGCTGGGACAGAACTGAGATAATGAAGAATAAACAACCTTGGAAACACGGACTGGGGACTCAGCCTGTCTGCTCTGGCTCTGGGGTGAAACACTCGGGGCAAAGAGAAGAGGAAAAACCTGATTGCCCCAGGGAAAAGCAACCCTGAGGAGAATCTCAGGGAACAGCAACCCTGAGAGAAATCAGCTCTGCACTTCCATGGAGTAATGATTTAAGGCTTAACTCATTTTCCTGGTGGTTCTTTGATTCCATAAAACTCTTCTCTGTTGGCAGACAAAACAGTGCCTTCAGGAGCTGTGCACTGGACTGCTGATGCTCAGTAACAAAACCATTTAACTGAAATGATCTCTGCTGTCTGATTAGATCACCCCACTGGAATTAATTTTCAGCACACCAGGGAACACTGTGGGGGAAAGACTCTGCCTCTCACAATCCTAACACTGAGGTGCTGAGGATTCTCCTGGTGGAGCTCCTGCAGCTCTGCTGTCAATGCACAGAAAACAGAGCTTGGAAAACTCCTGATGCCCCTGCCAAAACATCTTCCCTGGGCTGTGAGGGAACCCTGCAGGATCAGATCCCTCAGTGGACACACAGCTCTTCAATCCTTCTCCTCTCCAATTTCTCTGTGCACAGAAGATGTGCTCAGGCTCTGAATAGCTTTTCTCTCTGCAACAATGGAATATCAGGGCCCTTTCAGAGCATAATTTCATCCATTTCTCTCCCTTCCACACTCTCATGAATTACTAATTTAAAGTGACTTAATATCTATTCTCTATTCCCCTTCGGCTTTGCATATTTTAATTATGCCTCTTCCTAATCCTCTTTTTCCCAGAACAGACTTAAATAACCCAAATTACCCCATCAGTAACTGTCTTTGATAGCTCAGTTATTGCAGCTAATTTGTCACTTTTGCCAAACATGCTATTTTTGAGGGTTTTTTCTAACACCAAGTGATCACACACTGTTCCACTAGTTTTTACCTACAAGCCAAAGTGATCTGCTACATGAAACACCATTTCCATCAAAATTCACCTTTTTTTTGTTGTTCAGTTGCTGCTAAATGACTTTCTGGAACATTTTAGTGACATTTTGCTGCATTGTCTTTACAGCCTTAACTTGGACTTCCAATGGCAGATGAGGACAGTGGGATTGTTGGGAGAAATCCTGCTTGACTCTGCTCAGCCTGAGGACTGCTGCAGTTCAAAACAGAATGATAAATGTCCTTTGCAAAGTGATTTTTCTGCAAAACACAGAGGTTTTTGTCAAAATACAGTATTTGCCAAGAGAGGGACACACACAGCTATTTCTGCAGTGAGAGGGCATCTCTAACCAAGACAATGAACAACCACTGGTCCTAGAGAGCTGCTGCCCACAGGCTCTCAGGAGTGGCTGCAGGCTTGTGCAGCACAAGAAAAACAGCCCCAGGTAAATTAAAAAGGCCCTAAAAAGAAAACAAGCTCACACTCATAGTTAATGATGCAGATATTGGATCTGTCATATATTAGGAAGCAAGGAAAATGTGACCTTGGTATTTTTGTTAAGCTTTTCCTCTGACACTTTGAAGCAAACTTTCAAAGGGTGAAATTCCATTTATTTTCAGGAAATACAGATTCCAGAGGCAGGGGATAGGCAGAGAGGGAGGGGCTGCAGGAGCAGACTGTGCCCCTGGAGCTGTGACAAAGGCAGACTGCCAGGCAATGGGCACAATCTCTGCCAGTCCCATCAGGGTCCTTGTGTTTTCCCAGTTTGAAAGGAAGCTCCTTGCAGTCCCATCCTTCTCTGCTCCAAGCAGGGCCCAGCCCAAACCCACAGAGTGTCCTCAGCAGGAGCAAGGAATGGCATCTGAACACAAGGCATCAAGGAAAACCAAACTGTCCAGACGAGAAATGCCAGCAGTGAACGTGGAGCAGGATCCTGAGCTGCCCCAGGGCTCTTGGACCACACTTCAGTGTAAACTGTGGTACTGAGATCACCAAAACAAGGAGAGCAAAGCCCAGAAGTGCCAGGAGTCTCTGAGGAGTGGGGAGCACCGCCTGGAAATTAATCACAGAAATCACCAGGACTGCTCCAGACCTCGGTTTCACTTTCCTCCTGCTGAGACAGGGAGATTTATCCAGCTTCAAACATAAAAGAGCACCTCACATCTGCAGTGTGCTCTGCTTCAACAGGGATCTTCTCATCCCTGGCAGTTTCCTTTCTCCATGAGCATCCACCTGTTGGGAAATATATTTGGGAAAAAAAATTATTTGAATAATTAGCACTGAGAAACGATTCCTTTTCCAGACTTTCATTTGGTGATACGTGAAGAGTTCTTTCCGTGCACGTTATCAAGAAATTTGCTCATTTGGGCTATCCCACAAGCAGAGTGATCTGTATGGGGTGGCTTCACTTTGCCCTGCTTGTGCAGCTGTCCAGGGTTTACTTTTACCATCTGCCACGCTCACATATCCCGCACTAGGAACATGTTCCTGCAGAGAAGGACAGACTAGGATAGCCCAGCTTCACTGCAAGGGATGCATTACCCTGAAAATCCAACCCAGTATCAGCTCGGAGCTGATTCCCCGAGCGCCGCCAGCTCAGGAGCTCCCCGCACGCTGCACACGCTGCTCCGGGCACAACCTCCAGTCCCGTCCTCACACACGGAGAGGGGGAGCCCCCGATCCTCAGAGCCCCGAACGCGGAGCCGCCCGCTCTCCGCTCTGCCCCCACACAGCGGAGCCGCCTCTCCT
>VXBR01012022.1:112989-128283 GCA_013400215.1 Cisticola juncidis
AAAACAAAACAAAACAAAACAAAAAAAAAACAAACAAAAACAAAAACAAAAAAACCACCACCAAAAAAACCCCACAAAAAAAACTCCCCACAAACAAAAAAAACCCGAACAAACAAACAAAAACCCCTCAAAAAAAACCCCTCAAAAAACCCAGAAACAGCAAAACCCACAAACAAGCCAAAAATCCCAAAAAGCAAACAAAAAAACTCACCAAAAATCCCCCCAGTAATATTCAGTTGCTCAAACATCACTATTGCTGTAGCTTTTCCTGCTGTAAATTTGGGAAAGGGCCACCCAGAAAATGAGAAACAAACTGTTTCTGACACAAGGCAGTACCCTTTAGCTAAAATGGGAAATACCTCTTGCTCTGGAACCTGCAGTTTTCAGTTCTTCACTCTGGGGCCTTTCCAAATTATCCTGTTTTGTATCTGCATTAAAAGTTTCAGTCTTGTCCCTGTATTTCAATTTTATTTTCTTGCAAGTGATCCTTTGGGCAGAAACTTGTGGTTTGAAATACAAAGTTTGATCTCACTGTGCAATATTTCCTTATTTCGCAGACTTTAGGAAACTGACACAGGATTTTGTTTCTTATTTGTCTCTTACAACTTTTCAGTTTTCAGTTTTTCAGTCTCTTTACAATTTTTCAGTTCATTTCAGGAAATAATAAGCTGCTGATTTCTTGAGTCACCTGATGCAGCTGCCCACAGCTCAGTGTTGCTGCCTTTAAGAGCATTTTCCAGGACACAGAGGTGACACCTAATTACTGATGCACAGCTCCTGCCAGCAGCAATTTTCAGAGTGTAAAATCTGTTCCTAATTGAGGGAGAGAAATATGTAAGGTATTGTTAAAGTCATACTCGAGTAGGAAAGCTTTCAGGAGGAACAGAGTGAAAAAAATGGATATAATTCCTGGTAAATATTATATTCTGTCTTAAGGTTCAATGGGATATGGGAACTCTGGTGCCATGATATCAGAAACAACACTGGATTTAAATTCTGAGAAAATGACAGTGTTAGGCAAATGAGAAAAGACAGAGACAACCTGAAGTTGCCCAAGTTGATTTCTAGGTCCTTTCCAACCCTAACTATTCTGTGATTTTATGACTGTTTAACTTGTAGTACCATTTGACAATATCCATCTTACTTCACCCCACTTCTAGATATAAAGAAGCCTCATCTGAGGGAGATTATGTTATTTACAGGTTTTTTCATCTGCAGAAAAGAAAATGGAAATATCAATTTTATAACTATGAAGTGGTTAAGACTGTAGACTGGAAAAACAAATACACTTGACCACTCAATGCCATTATGAATAATAACTTTCCCAACCGATATTACTGTAATAACAACCAAAAAAATCCAGATGTTCACTTGGCTCTACAGGCCTTGCAAGATCCCCACCACAGCACTGCCATCATCCAAGTGAAACACAGGAGCTGCATTCATTTCCTTTCAGATTGCCTCTTCCCTGCATTTCTTCATTTTGAAATTAAAATTGAATTAAATTTATTTTTTTAAATTCAGGATTAAACTACATCTCCCAAGAAGCAGTGCAGGCTCCTCCCTGCCCAGAAGGGTGCAGGACAGTGATCACAGCAGAGACTTTTTCAGTTCACTTTTTGTCAGTGTTTGGAATTTGTCTCACAGACTCTTTTTGGGTTTGTGTCTTGGTTTGGAAGGACAGGAATCTGTCAGGGAAAGTTGGAGCTCTCCTTGGAATGGAGAATGTAAAACCCTCTCCCTCCAAATTATTATAATTTTGGAATTAGGGGTTTTCAAGCTAAAAGATGGGAGGAGGAATAACAGTTCTTTACTAGGAATATTAAAAATGCAAATGCAGTAATAAAAAACAAAACAAACACACCAAAAAAACCCAAGCAAGCAAATAAACAGAAGTCTTAGAAAACCCTCACAGAGNTTTCTGCAGATGAAATAGAATGCCCTTTTTTTTTTTTTTTTTTTTACATAACCCAAGACAGTTTGGAAATGTATTTTTCAAATTCCCCTCTCTTCTATGGATTTTCTGTGGCATATCTGAGGCATCTACACATTAATATCTGTTAAATTAGGTGAGCTGGGCAAGGAAACAAAATTACGAGTGTCTAATTAACTCTGCCTTAAGTGTTAATACTGGGGCTGTTGGGGTGTTCCACAGGAAGATGGGCTGGGAAGCACCATGAGAAAATGGATCAAAGGCCTTTTGTGTGCTGGGAGTTGTTCAGGAGCTCTCCTTCCTTGTGAATTGCAGTCAAATATATTCTTACCATGCACTGAAAACTCAGCTCACTTCACACAGCCAAGAAACATTCTGACGCTAAAGCAGCCCCAGACACTTGGGCAGCTGGGAAAGTTTAGCAATTCTTATTCCTGCACTTTTATACCTCATAATAGACTCTGGAAAACAAGGAAAGGAAATAAAGGTGTTGGTAATGTTCAGCTCAATGATTTCTTGAGAGCCCTTTAAACATTTCCATGAGCCCTTCCTGCAGCACCAACCCCTGCACTGCTGAAGTACATTTCAGTGTTTCTTGAGGCATTTATGTAAATAATCCCAGTCAGGGGTGGGGTTTTGGTTTTGATTTGGTTTTTAATCCTTTTGTACTTCTGATGGGGACCTTTTGTCTCTGACTTTTCAACCTGCAAGCTGGGGAATACATCCAGCATTGTCCTGCTCTTCATGCCTCAGCACACATATTCACCCTCTGGAGCTGGCATTAACTTTGCGGACAGTTCCACTTTTTAAAGTCAAAAGTCAGGGGACTGTACTCATAAGTATTCCATGGAAGCAAGACAATCTGATGGAGTGGCCTTCAAATTCTACTTTTGAAATGCTGAAAGTTAAGAAATATAATTAAACTGTGAGTGCATTAACATTTATATAAAATATAAACCAAATGCTTATCCCGAATCACCAAACAAATTACAGTTTGAACATTATTAAAAAAAAAAAAAAATCCCAGCTACTTATCAACAGCACCATTTTAAATTATTGCCAGTACTACAACTCTAAATGCATAAGATGCCTTAAATACAAACCCTGAACATTTACATACTGATTCCATGAGCAAAGCAAAAGGTATTTGCCAGTAACAGTACAGGACTCAGCATTTTTATTGTCTGAGTAATCCTGGTTCACTCTGATATGAAAATTCAATTATTTTAGAACTGGTCGTCTCATTAAATTTTGACAAGGAGCACAAGCTCAGTACCAGCTCCAGCTCTAAGAGGCTGTGGGAGCCTGACAGCTCCATGGTGAATTTAAAAATGTAGTATTTTTACAGGACAAGATTATCTGACAATTTTATATTAAAAAAGAAAAAAATTAATCAAATACATTGTAATATCCAACACTGCTAACTTGGCCTTTTTGTAGATATTTTTATGAAAATTTAATGTAAAAAAAAAAAGGAGTCCACTGTTTATTGCATCTTTTCCCCCAAGCCCACCTCCATGGCTTATGCTCCACGATTGTGCTAGGGGAAAAAAATGGCTTTATGGGAGCAGCAAGTATTTAGGCACTCATTGTTCACACTTTTTCCTTTCCTCCATGGAAACCTGTGTTTACAATAATTTTTATAAATATTGTTTCCAGCAGCGGCAAATCTTTTATTTCACCCCATATTTACCATCAGTGCCATCAAGGGATGTTTAGACAAAGGGGGTTTTGTCAGAAAATATCAGCTCACTTAAAGGAAAACTTTTTAGCAGGATCAGAGCACTTTGGGAAGACTTTCAGTGGAAAAGGATTCTCAAGTTTAAGGTGACTTTCCATGAACACCAGAGTGCTGGAATATTTTGAATATTTTGATTTACAGCCTGGCCCTCTTGTAGCACTGCCCCTCCACCACCTGGCCCATCACAACCTGACCATGAAGCTGTTGCTGGTTTTGTCATAAATTTCCTTTATCCAACCCCTTGAGGGGGTAAAACTCTTTATAATCCACACAAATTAGAGAGCTGTGGATGGACAATGTGGGAAGAATCCAGGTGAGGATGAGATTTGGGAGAGCACAAAGAGCTCCATGGGCCCTTGCCATGCTTGGATCATTCTCTTCAGCTGCAGCACAGACCTGGGTGTATTTTAGTTCCTGTGGAAACAACATTTAATTAATTTGCAGCCTAGAACGGCTCTAATAAAAAATAGGACAGCATTCCCTCTCTGAAACTGCTTGGTTCTCATGGCAAAATAGGTGGAACAGAGTAGGAAAACAAAGGTTGTGTTAGATCTTCTGTACCAAAAGTAAGAGCTTTTGCAGTGGGATTCAAACCAAGGTTTGTTCCACCCCAGCCCAGCATGGGAAATCTGGGGCAATCCTGGAAACACTCTGTGGAACTCAGAATATTATTTCCCTGGTCAGCCCTCACAAATCCTTGTATCACACAGGTCTGGGCATTTTCAAGTAACTTATTGCACCAAAAGTAATTTGCTTCAAATTTGAAAAGCCACTGCAAACAAACATTGATTTATTAATCTTCTTCATGACTGTTGCTCAAATATTACTTGAAGACACTAATTAAATTTTCAGACTGATATTCCATCAAGCAAATAATTTTTTTTTATTTGTGTTACATTATTTCTAATACTTTTGTCCTACTACTGTAAAAGAATTGAATAAATCAGAAAGTCTGTATGTTTATCACTGCAATATACTTATTACAGGAAATTTAAGATAATTATACTAAGGAAAGAAATCATTAGATAGTAACAACAATTAGACTCAATTACCTTAAAGGTCTTTTCCAACCTAAACATTTCTTTAAGGTCTACCCCAGGATTTCTTGAGAACAGATTGGATGTTCAAAGTTTAAATGTCCCATGTGGGCCAGCAGAGGATTTCAAACATGTAAATATCAGAGTGACAGAGGCACCCTCCCTGTGACCATCTCCAGAGGGAAGTTATTCAAGGGGACCTTGTATGGCAAATATGCTGGACTACCTCATACATTTCTTAGGGCCAGGGATAATTGAAATACACACTTCCTCAAGGTAAAAAAAAAAAAAAAAAAAAAGCATAGCATGAAATTTTTTTCCCTCCATATTTTAATTAACTTCTGTGAAGGTCACACATATCTCTATCTCTGCAATGCACAGCATGTCAGTCATATTAAAAATCTGGATATTTAGCATTATCTTGCCATTATAGTCCAACTTTTTTTTTTAATCCAAAATTCCACTTTAGTGATCAAATTAAAGAGATGACAAGCTCCCTATCCTTACAAGCTAAGCATTTTATGTTTTATACTCAGATATACTCTGTGTGATATAAGATGAGACTTCATAATGGGATTCAGTGCAGTTGAGTGCTAAATTATAGCAGGCTTATATCACAGAACATTGTAACAATGAGAGGAGAATTCATATCGTGGCTTTAGGAAGAGAGGGAAATTAAGACTTTCCAATTAAAGTAGTAACCCAAAACTTTAAAATAATTTAAACAGTTTCTGAATACACGTAATGTTCTGTACTTATCTGGAAGCAGGATTGGCAGCTGTTTGAAAGGAGCCAAGTGAAATGTGGACAAGGTGTATGTTATGTCCTCAGAACACAGATCTGTCATTTTCTGCATTGTTCAGGGATACATTGGTATTGAATATCTCTTTCCCACAAATTCACAGGCTCCATGCGAGGCTGGAGGGAAAACCAGTGTAATGTTATCGTTAAATTGATGTTGCATACAACTTTATGATGGTCCTGACAACTGCAGTTTGTGAATTTGCCAGGGGCAGCCTAATAAGTGATTTTCAGAGATGAACGCTGAGCTGTGTGGTAAAATAATCCTTTCCTTCAGAAGGACAGAGCTGCAATTTTCTTGTAGACATAATTTACAGAATTATTACTGACAATTTTAGAATTCCACTGGGTGAAACACTGGGGGCTTGAGAGCAGAATTTCTCATCCTTTTAAGAAAGGCAAATTTTAAACAGACAGTGTGTCTATAGCATCTGTGTAATGACACAGGAGGAACCTGACCCAGAAAACCCGTGATGGATTCCTTTCCTTATTTAAATCTTCTGCCTGTTTGAAAGCTGAGGTGCTCTGTGGTTCACACCTTTGGATAAGATGTAAAAAGAGCTCAGGTTCTTATTCTGATTTCTTCTCACATAACTTTGGAGTACAGTCAAAAATGCATTTAGAACCAGGTTTTTCCTATGAGCACTGCTGCAGATCTTGCACAACTATTTGGGAGATTCCCCACCCTGATGAAACTCAGAAGTTTATGTAATTGTTTAGATTGCAAATCATAGTGAAAATGATTCAGTCTAAGTGTCAAGAAGGAAGAAAAGACATTAAAAGGTGTTGCAAATTACACTGATGTTTGATGTTGAGATTTGTTGTGGAAAGTTGTTTCATTATCTCACAGGAACAAGAGAAAAGGGAACAGTGTTCAATACAGATGTCATGTCTCTGGCTGGTTTAGACCCAGTCCTCTGGCATGTGAAAATGTCCACCAACACCAATGCACTAATTGAAAATCAGTGTAATTAATTTCAGTGAAAGAGCTGGAGGTGTCATTGTATGACTCAGACTCAAAGGCCACCTCATGTTTGATTTATTCCTGACATGAATGGAGGCACCAAACTTGCTTCTTTTTTAGCTTGGAAAATACATTTCACATCAGGCTGGACAATTGACAGGGTTTGACTCGGTAAGAGTCAGCTTTGTAAATATTAGTGCAATTCTACCTGTTCTGTGCAAATTCCAAAATCCAAGGGTGTGGATGAGCTGCTGTGAGACATTTCCACCTGCAGTGATGGGAGGATGAGGAGTTTTCCATCCAGCTCTCCTGTCTGGAGGGATTTGACCACTTCTGTTCACAGCTCCTGTTCCCAAGGTCAGAGAAAATCTGGTTTGTGGTGATGCCTCGTAATGGACCCTGGACAAAAGGGGCTTCAATTCAATCTGTTCCCACTCTGCTGTCTGAGGGTGACCTCCAGCCAAAGTCAGGATTGGGAAATACAACTGAAATGGGGAATCCTAGGACTGTCCTAGAGGGGCCTCTGAACGTGGGAATGGAAAGGAAAATGGAGATGGAGGTGGAGATGGAGATGGAGATGGAGATGGAGATGATGGAGATGGAGATGGAAATAAATGGAAACGGAAATGGAAACAAAAGTGGAAGTGGCAGTGGAAATGGAGATTTAAATGGAAATGGAGATGGAAATGGAAATGGAAATGGAAATGGAAATGGAAGTGGAAATGGGAATGGGAATGGGAATGGGAATGGGAATGGGAATGGGAATGGAAATGGGAATGGGAATGGAAGTGGAAATGAGAATGGGAATGGAAATAGAAATGGAAGTGGAAATGGGAATGGAAGTAGAAGTGGAAATGGAAATGGGAATGGAAATGGAAATGAGAAGTGGAAATGGTTGCAGGCATTGTGCAAAGGATCCTCAGCTGGTTTCAGTCCTTGTCTTTAGGGGAAATGTCTTCAGGGGGGCTCAGGTAACACATTTAGGAGGATGTGACCAAGGCCACCCTCCCTGCTCAGAACTCCTTCCCTGGCACTCTGCTCAGAGTCATCTGCTGATCCATTCTTGCATTCATCACATCAGTGGCAAATCCAGTTTTGACAAAAATGTGTGTGCTCACTGCCAAGTTCTGGACCCACCTGGACTTCCAGATGCTTACTGGAAGCGCAGCACACACAGAGCAGAGCCAAGCCAAGCAACGTCCTTTCTTCAAGGAAGTGTAAACTAAAAAATGTAGGTGATGTCTAAATTCGAGTCACACACCTAATAGGACTGAAAATAAGGGGAAAATGCACTGTGAAATGCAATTTCATTCCACGTTCTGAGCTCAGGAGCAGAATTAGTGGATAATACAGCAGGGTTAACAAACAAACAAACAGAAATCCTCCCATGCTAAATTACTCCACCAACATTCATCATAAACTGCCTGATCTAGGTTGAAATAACCTAATCTCCTATTAAAAAAATTAAAAATTAAAAAATTGGAGAGAGCCATTCTGAATATCTGCTGCATGGGTGAAGCAGCACACAATGATAACCAAGGCAGAGCTGGAGAAATAACAGTTCTGAGTAAGAGTAAAGTAGAAAGTTTTGCTGTCTGATTTAAATTATCAAGAAATAAAGTTGTTTAAACTTCTCCTTTGCTGGTTTTAGTACGTTCTACACAAGGTGTTTCAGGTGTGCCAGTAGAAAAAATAAGACATTTTGTATTTTTTTAATAAGTTTTGCTGACGAGGTTTTTCAGAGTTGGACAAGGTGGGGTTTTCCTCTGTTGGCACTGAAATCTTAGACAAACAAACCAAACACAAGCAGTTAAAATAATCCATTATGTGCCATGTGCAAGATCTCTGAAATGTTATGAAATCCTTCAAAGACAGGATACAGTGCTCTGATACCTTTTTATGGAGGAAATCAGGAGTTCAGTCACAGGAAATATAAATACTGGATTTTTCACAGTTTAAAAAAGTGTTTCACAGGAATCCTTTTTCTGATATAAGGACTGAAAAGTGTGATCTCCTCAGCCTGGGCAGGTGGGTCTGACTTAATGGGAGGAGCTTTCAGTGATTTTGCAAAGCCCTTAATTTACATTAATTGGTGGTGAATGTGAACCACAAAAACATTTGTCTCTCTCAGTGCCAGCATTTCAAAGTGCACCTAGATTTAAATAAATGAAATTAAAAAAAAAAAAAGGTTTATATTTTATTCTCCCTTTAAAACCAACAGAATTTCAGCACAGTAAAGATCAGTTAATTGACACATTCAGGGCAAAAATGAGAATCACATATTTATTGTCCATTTTTAATGCTTTTTTTCCCTTTCTGAACGCAGACTCCAGGCCAGCCTCCTATCCAAGTTTTCCTTCATGCCTTATTGTCTATTCTGTTCAGCTATTTAAAAAATGTTGAATATCAACAATGGCTTTCACTAGTGTATTGTCAACTTTTGTATGAAGCAATCTTGGTTGAATGAGAAGATCCCAGAGCTTATAGTTCTATCTACTGTGCTGCACTGGCTTTCTGCTTGAATGTGTGTGACTGATAACAGGACAAATTTCTACCTTCGTTATTACATTTCAGCTGCATAATTCATTTGCCAAAATCTTTTAGGAAATATCTTTGTAACACATTGCACGAGACGTCAGGTAAGTGCTTGCAACGTAAAATTAAGTACAGATCCAGCAACTGCCTCGTCAAATTTTGTTTGTTAATTGTAGATCTGCTTCTGCCATGTTGTTTTGCTGACTTTCATGATTTTGTGGGGGACATCTCTAGCAGAACATCTTTGCTCACACAAAGGAATTTGTACTGGATCTGCACTGCTGTTAAAATCTGAAGGAAATATTTAAAAATATCTTTGGGGGGGTGAATGTTGCAAACGTGTGCACAGCTTATGGGTTTTTCAAATAACAGATTTTGCCAGTGTTATTGTCAATGTTCAAGCTTGTTTCTGTCTAGAATTTGGGGTACTGCTTAAAGCTTTTTTACTTTTTAAACAGGCTCTTAGCCTTCACAATCTGATATCTTTTTATTTTGCATATAAATGTAATTGTAATTTAACTTATATAAATCAATCACTGATGTGTCTTTGAAGGGGAGCTGATTTTCTGGACACTCTTCAGGAAATCCAAGGGCTCCCCAGCAGTTCATTCATTTCAGTTAACAGGTGGCTGAGCAGGTGAAACAGCTGCTTTCCTTTCCTTCTCCACCTCTTTTGCTGACAGTTAATGTCACTTCGGAAAGAATTCATTTGAGAGGTCATTTTTCTAAATTATTTGATTGCTACAGTGACATAAAGGGATCCTGCTGAACAGGACTTGATCCAGTTAAGTAAATGAAGCAGAATTTCCTTTGCAGTTTGTATTTTCTTAGGTTAGAACAGCAGAACCCAGCATCTCATTTGTATATAAAAATGTATTCATCATGTATCATATTTAATAGTATTTACTTAGATCATTTCGATTTTTACATGAAAGAAATAGAAAAATCAAATTACCAAAGGCAACAAATACCAGTAAGGGCTCCACCAGTTCCGACTCCAACTGGTCTTGAACAAATTTATGCCACTGAATTTGAGGAAAGACCTGGAATTTCTGCCTGCAGGGGCTGGAGTTACATCCCAAACCACCTAAAACTTGTCCGGGGAGTTCCCTGCAGAGTGGAATTTGTAGGTCTGGAGCAGGGTCCTGTTTGACACCCCGTTATCAGTTTCCCATTAATTCCCCCGCCTGTCCCTTTGTCCCGGAGCCCCGGCTGCTTTCAGGGCTGGCTCTGCTTTGTCTGTGTCCTGTCTGCAGGCAGACAATGACCCTCCAGTACCTTGCACCCTGTGTTTGCTGTGCCTCATTGAAAAAAACAGCATAAATTTTAAATAGCAGCACAAGTATAAAGTGCTCCTTATTTAGGGATGGATGTTTACTCAGTTGTGTCCATGCCAAATGCAGGGAAGGTTTCTGTGTTTTGAAAAGTGCATCAAAAACAGCTTTAAAGGCAATTTATTTCAGTGGAAATTCAAACTTTAGGAAAAAAAATGACATTTTTTATACAGGTACTCTGATACTAAACAGTGGCAACAGATTATTTGGGGGCAGCACATTAATAATAAAGATTTGCTTGCTTAATTGCTCGTTAACCTCTTATGTTCATAGGTTTTCTAGTTTTGAAACATTGTACACATGTTAATTCATGCTGTTGTTATACTGATTACTGTAACAGTCAAAGTAACGGGATTTAATGACAAATTTAATAATAAATTTTATTTTTGCCTGAAGGAGTTTAGGGTTTTTGTATGGGCAGCATTACTCAGATGGCACAAGGACTCAGGCAGGGTAAAATGTAGGACAACTTTACATCATAATTTAGGAACTGATGTCATGCAGAGTCTGCAGAGAAAAAGAACAAAACTTTATCTGGTTTTGTCTTTTGAGTTACTCAAAGAAAGCTTCCTTTAAAAACAAAATTCCATTACTCTTTAAAATCAGTCTTTCTTTATATTTCAGTCTTCATCTTTAATGAGACGAGACTCACAACTGGAAAAACCTGAGAGAAAAGTTTCCTGAACCTCTGGAGGAAGATGGGAAAGCAGCAGCAAACACAAAGGTATTTTTGTGGTTTATATTTGTATATTTGTGCCCAGTGCAGCAGGAATATTTTACATACCCAATACAGAACACACCCCATCTCCCCAGAAATGCCCAGGTGATCAGTCAGTTGTGATATTTATTGCAAAATCATCTTTCTGAATTTAATTAAGAGCTTTTACCAGTTAATAACAATTCCTTTGCCCTTTGGAAACATTCACCTATCTCTTGTGAAATACAGGTATTTCTTAGGTGTCATAATGACAGCTCTAGTTTAAAATCCCAGAGCATCCTGCCAATGATATTTGTGGTGAACTTTTCTGGTTTTAAGAATTCATTACTTTTCCATTGTGAAATAATAAACTCTTCAATGATTTTTTTGTATCAGTGGATTCCTGAACTCATAGAGCTTTATCAAGAGGATAAAATGAGTGTTCCTTTGTGGAGTCTGCTTTACTTCATACAACACAAACTGTGGGAAGCTTCTAGTCTGGTTTTTTAATTATTAAAAATATTTTTGGTTGTGTGGCAAGAAGTTAATTCCCTCTCAGAAACAGAAGGCTGTCTGTGGAAATGAATGTTTAGGAGGCACACAGGTTTTAATTAGGAGTGGATTCTCCTGTTTTGTTCACCCAGAACCCTCCGTGTGAGCAGTGCTAAATGTCCAGAGGATGTCCTGGAACCCTTTCCTTAGGTGTAGGAAAAGGGAATACAGGAGACCTCACCCCTGATGAGTGACAGCTCTGTTAATTACCCAATACAGCCTCATCCCTGATGAGTAACAGCCATACCCAACAAGGATGAGTGAGAGAAAAGAGGGGGTGAGCTGGGGAGGGGAGGCTCATCCTGGAGGAGGAACCTTGAGGAGTGTGAAGAAGGGAATTGTGAAGAAGAACCCTGGGGAGAGAATCCCTGCTGTAAGGTCAGGCTGGGTGTGCAGTTAGAGCCTTTTGGAACCTGCAGTCACAGTCTGGCTGGGTGAAAGCTGCAGTCACAGCCTGCAACCAATCCCTGCAGTCACAGCCTGCAACCAAACCCTGCAGAGCCTGCACACCAATCCCTGCACACCAATCCCTGCAGTCACTGCACACCAATCCCTGCAGTCAGAGTTTAGCAGGAAATAACCATCAGTCAGAACCTGCAAGGGAACCCCACAGCAGGAGCTCACTGCAGCCAGAGTCAGGGAATGGTTGGAGTCAGGATGGCTGAGCTGTGCAGAGGAATAAACCAGGACCCTTCTCATGCTGTGAGAAACAAGAATTCTGTGCTTGGCTCATTTTTACTTTCTAATAAGAGGGCTCCATCACCAGTTAGGCACCGTCCATGTGTGGCAAGGGTGATGTCTGAGCTGTCTGTGTGACACTTGGTGGTTGCTGATCTCAGAGTAGGGTGGCTCTCACTGCAGCCACGAGGCTGCCTCTGCTTTTTACAACTCTCAGGTCAATATTTTGCATTTCAGTACCATTGTTCTGTAGAGTTATCCCCCACAGACATCAGGCAGGACTCATAATTATGAAACACTAAAGATGTTCCTTTTCATTTTACAAGAGGAGAAGTTGAAGTGTGAGATTTGTTTGTCTGAGATCAGCTTGGGAGAAGAGGAAGATTTCAGTCTGCCAGTGGAGGTGGAGTGTCAGGACCCAGTCAGGGTCCATCCCTGGAATGCCACAGTCTGTGTTCCTGCTCATGGAATAGACAGGAAAATGCTAAATTCCCTCAAAATTCCTTCACTGCTCCACTCCACATAGAAATGCTGATTTCTCACCTTTCCAATTATCTTTTTTTTTTTTTCCTGGATAATCTCTCATATATCCTGTGGCAGTTTTAAGCAGGGGATGATGCTTCACTCCTGCAATATTTCCCTCATCCTGAAAGATCAGGAAAGCCCTTGGCCAGCCCAGCTGCTCCAGTCACACTTTCTTCATCCATCCACAGCCCTGGAGCTGGCACAGCTCCTGTGTGCAGAGGAATTTTTAGCTGTTTTCTCCCTCATTGTAGAGGGGAAGAGAAGAAGGGTTTGGAACTTTGTGGGTGTGCGTGGTGGACAACATAAACCCAGAATTTTGGGTGTGCATCTGCCTTGTGCTGGAAAAATCCAACTGCTTGGAAAGGCAAAGACTTTCGCCAAAATTTGAATTAAGAGGTCGGGGATGACCCCCTCACAAGCTGTAACAGCTCACACAAGTTGAGATTAAGGGCCCAAATTTTCTCTTTCTGGAACACCCCAGGCACAGCCCATGTGCTCCAGGAGGGGTGGAGAGCAGGACACCCTGCTCCCCAAAATGTCCTTCCCCTGCAGCTGGCCAAGGTTACTGTTGTGCTCCTCTGACACATTATCAATTACCCTGCCAACAGACTGATACTGGACCTGTAGTTTTCTTATAAAATAAAAAACTGACTTTAATTAAATCATCAGTAACTTGGACCTAATTATTTCAGACAGTATTTAATTAATGTTTCATGGACACCTAATGTAATTAGGGTTCCTTTAATAAGACCTTCTATGACATTAAAATATATGACCTTTATCTTTCTTATCATCCATAGTCTGACAACTCAGATTTGTCATTTTCACTATAGGTATAGTTTGATTAAATAGAACAGAACATAAAATTAATCTGCCAAATTATACTTGTTTGTTTCTCTTTTTTTTGCTACTTAAAGACTAATAAGTTAAGTATTTTAATTAGCAGTGTCAATACAAGTGTTCATGCTGGCGTTTTACCTTTGTGTTTTTTCAGAGTGTTTCTTTTGTATATCATTTTTATGACAAAAGTAGATAACAAGCAGACTTTATTAATCATTGTGAAGGGTTCAATCTTTTAGATATGAAAAATAAGGAGCTATTCTTTTCAGTAACAATGACTGGTAATTTTTTTTTTTTAATTTACGACAATCTTGCAAAGCACTTCCCTTTCCTGGTCACAAACTTTCCAAACATAAAACTGTAGTTTAAATATGAATGAACATGAGTGAGATTATTAGGTTGGCCTATACCTGCTTTTCAGGAGCTACAGGTTCTCTGTTCTTCACTCTTTTTTGGGGCAGTTATCAAGATCCAGTGAAAGAGCATTTGTCATGTGCAAAATGTAGAGAAAGAGAGTGATTGAAGGGATTTTACAGCCTTCCTTGGAGCAGCACTCAGCTGCTCTTATTTCCTCACTCACCACAGAGATTTTCTGTATCACTTTTAAAAGTAGAACTGCTCCAGTGCCTTCACTCCTGTTTAATTCCACTCCCTGAGGTGAATTTGTGTTTAGAAAGACAACACAAAGCTCAGGAAGTGAAGCAAGGTGCATTTTTTTTTATAACAGTCAAGAAGAAATTGAGGAGTGATCCCCTAGAACAGGGAAACAATTTCTGTTGATTTCTGTTCTTCCACTCAGTAAAAACGAGCAGGACAAAGGGAACTCCTGGCTCAGAACCAGTGCAGATGCTGAGGTGGAATTTCTGTGCTTGGTTCCAGTGGAAATAAAGAGGAGGGAGCAGCTCACTGACTCCTGTTTTTATTCTCTTTATAAGGGTTCTAACACCAGAGATGTTGTCATGAGAAAGAACATATTAAACAAATTGTTGAACACTCCAGAGCAGGTTTCAGGCACAGTCTTTAAAGAAAAAGGAAATTTCCTCCGTTCCCCTTCAGAAAAGAGCAGAAATTTATGAAATTAAAGCCTCTGAAGAATCCCATTTAAGCCTCTGAAGATACTCCCACAGCTAAAATTGAACATGAGCTGAAGGGTTTTGTTCCAGGCTTAGGGATCTAGCTGATCTGCACAGGAATTGTTGATGTGATAAGGAAAAATGAGCAAGGAGCTGAAGTTGTGGTTATTAGGGGTGGGAAAAAAGCAGCCTAAAGCGACAGAGTGCCAGGTAAGCCCTGAACCTCATCCCCTTTGATTTATTCTAATATTCTGCCACGGTTACATCAAGTAGCTGGCAGTTTTTCTGTGTGTAACCCAAAATTCAACCTGAGGATTGTACAGGATGTCACTGGGTGACACCAACAGTGCACGTTCCTCTCCTCCTGCAGCCCTGAGCCTTTTCCTGCTGGCAGAACCAGGCTCTGCTTCAGATTTGTGGAAGCTCCAGAGATGAGTTGGAACCTTCTGCTAAATCCTGTTCACTGCAGAACTCTGGGTTTGTAGCAGGGCTGTGACAATGTGAAATATGTGATGCCCAAAAGAGGAAGAAAAAAACCAAAAAAAAAACCCCCCAAAAAACCCCAAGGAAAAAAAACAAAGCCA
>VXBR01012022.1:128288-140170 GCA_013400215.1 Cisticola juncidis
AAAACAAAACCCCCCCCCCCCACAAATAATAAAAATAAAAACACAATACAAAAAAAAAACAAAAACAAAACCAACCAACCAAACAAACAAAAAACAACCAGAAAAACACCAAAAAACCACTACTACACCATCAAATACCAGAAAGAAACAGAAAAACTGTATTTGAAAAAGTGACCAGCATCTTATTAAAAAAATGACAGACATTCTTGCCTGGAGCCCAAATCTTCTTTCTTTTGCCATTAAAGCAGCCACATCCAGTACACAGCAACCCCTGAGTTCATATATTGGCTAAAATTGTCATTTTAACTTAATAAGTCTTAATTAGCAGCTCTATGTTGTTTGCTGATTGCAGACTGTGATTAGTGTTGAGAATGCAGCCACTCATCAGCACCAGTGGTATTCAATTAAGATTTCAAGATGTAATTAAGGCAGTGCCCAAGACTCATCCCACTTGCCCCAATTCCCAGCAGGGGAAGAGGATGTGAAGGGGTTAAGCCCAGGAAATTCATCACTGCACAAGGAGGCAGCTGCACAATTCCAGTCCTGGTGATGCCCTGAGTCTGTGCTGAGCCAAATCTGCCACCAAGAAAATGTTTGGATAGGATTGGTTCATATTTTACATTTGGTGTCATGACCTGATCATCCTCTCCTTGCAGAGAGTTTATTTTACATCACACATCTTTACATTCACCATAGTTAGAGTTCATTAGCACGGTGAAAATTGAATTTTTATTTATTTATTGAATAATATTTATTGAATTAAATATATTTAAAATAATATATATTATAATATGGCAAGCCTCTATCTGAATAGAAAACAATTTATCTGTCCATGGATGGTCAAGCAATATGATTAATACAGAAAAATATATGAGATAAAAAAAAATCTTGATCCAACCATATAAAACCAGATTAATCTGATTACACAGATTACTGAAAACTGGTCACCTTGGCTACATTAGGAGCTTTAAAAGCAAACACAAATCACTGAATCATTTTAATCAAATTTAATTTAGATTATACACTTTCACATAAAATCTAATTTAGTTGGAATGACTTGGTCATGACTTGTCTGCTCCCCACAGGACAAGGTTAAAGAGATTACATTTGGGTTCATGTCAGCAGCATCTGCTAGTTAGCTCCCTGAATGCTGATTTAATGAGAGAGCTTGTGCTTGGTCTCTTGGAAAGACTTCTGGTTCAGGCAGGTGCTTGAGAGATGTTATTAATTTAGTGTGATACAAAGAGTGATGTTATCATGCTTGGAAAACCCTTGTGTCATTATTTTCACGTGTCTAATAACCCTGGTGGGTTTGTTTACATCTGATGAGCAGCTCTTGAGGGTTTCCTTTTAATCTCTCCCTTTAGAGACAGAGGAGATTCCTGCTGGAGAAAGAAGAGCATTTTTTAATAGGAACAATTATCTCGGGGCTTGTCTAGAAGGGGCAATGTGAATCCAGGAGGTACCAAATGCACAAGTGGGCAATGCCTCATTGTCTGGTGGAAAATCTGCACCTCCAGGAGAGCACCTTGCCTCAGCCCACCTGCTCTGCAGACAGAGCCTTCAGTTCTTTGTGTCCAGCCCTGCAGAGCCAGATTCTGTCCCCCTTTGAGCCACAGCTCTGAGGTTTTGTGTGGAATGAATGGGATGATTGCAGCTCGTGGCTAATTGAGGGAAAAAGAGTCTCAGTGGGTTTGGCCTTTGAGCTCTGTGCTGATGGAGCAAAACCAAGGCAGCAGTGGCTGTTCCCACTCCTTCAGCCCTGTGGAGAAGACAGGAAGGCAAAAATAATACTGAAAACCTGTTGCTCAGGGCCTCACTCTGATCAGAAAACTCCCACTGGCTTTAGGAACCACCATGGACACAAAGATCTGTCCAAGATTCCCCAGAGAGGAATCAGTGCCCAGGAACAGCAGGCATCAGGTGCCTGCTGCCCCTCTGACTCTGAGAAATCAGAAAAAAAGGCTGAGATTCCCCACAGATTCCCCCTGGGCAGGATTTCCACAAGGAGAGAAAGGGCAGACTGAGAAACTCTGCACATACCCAAACTGAGCTGATTCCCTAACCCAGCAGGTTAGGTTTAGGTTTAAATGGATTTAAGTGTCCTTGAAGGACGTCCTTGCCTATGTAGGAGCCTTCATCCAACTTCTTCTCTCCCACATCTAGAAGAGATTAACCAAGAGTTTATCTGGGGGAAGTCACATCCATGTCACTAAAATCAATAGGAATTGCACCAATTTTAGATATCCTGTATGTTTTCTGCTGGCTTTTTAAAGTGCTGTTTATGGTTCTCCAGAAGGAAAAAAAAAANTCATGTAGCTATTAATTATTAATCCCAGAAGTCCTAATAAATAATTTTGAACAGTTGAAGTTCATGACAGAATTTTACTATTTTGATGCAGTTTCCCTGGTGGAGGGGCTCCAAACTCTCTCAGTCATTACCATAACACATAAGGGTCAAGCCATTAAAATAATCTCTGGCAATTCTGTGTGATTCGTGTTATTCATGAAGAATGCTGCAGACACAATGTTCTCTGTTTTTTCTGGTTTTTTTACCCCTTCTCCTCCCCTGTGTATAAATGGTCAATTCTTATATACATACTGAAAGAATGTACATCTCCAAAATTAATGAATCCACCCCGAGGAAATACCATTTATGTATGACATCCATAATAATATCAAAGAAAACTGGGCAAAATGGAGAAAAATAGGGACATACCTTCCTACAATTACCTTTTATTCTGGTATATTTTTCTTATTAGCAGCGCAGACAAAAAGGCAGCCCTCCTATTTTATTTTAAATGAGCCTGGTGGAAGTGTCTCATCCACTTCATTTTCATATGAAATTGCACTGGGGAGCTTGATCCTCCTTGCCTTTGCTCAGGCAAAAATACTTATTTTTGTATTTTTGTATTTTGCTGTGCCTGGAAACAAAGTCTGTGTCAAGGTTACAGGGTTAGGACCTGGGCTGTGCAGTTTTACCCTGGATAATCACTGATATTTCTTCTGTGCTGCATGTGGCATGCCCAAATCATCTTTTAAAGAGGGAAATATCCAAATACTGCACTCACCTTGGCCAGATTTTGGTAAGACTAAGTGCTGGCCACTCTGGGTTTCACCTGGAAGTGGCAGAGTTCTGTACCCCTTGTGACAGGATTAAGCTTGTGCCAACATTTCCCCTAAATATATTGGTGTTAGTGTTGAGATGCCAAATAATTCTGGCATCCAAATTATCAGGGTTTACAGTTTTGCTTTCACAAAATATGGAATAGGGGATATTAAGGGGTTTTTTATGTGTTGTGTTTGTGCTTCATTTCCATCATGTCCCTGCTGCCCCAGAATGTTCCTCTATCCCCAGAACTCACCTGAGTGAAATTCAGAGAGAGAAAACCAAAATAAAGTCAAAATAATCATATTATACAAGATTACATTCTAAATCTGCAGTCTTAAGCACAAAGAATTAGATTATTGACACGTTTTGTATTTGACACGGGAATTTCAGTTCTGGAGAAAAGAATGCAATAAAAAATAAAAACAAAATTCTGACCCTAACAATGCCAAAAGTGAGCAGAGTTCATCCTGGGTTGTGACAGCCCTAATATGGAATTATCCCAGTACACAAATAATTGAATCCAAAATAAAGCAGGGACACCAGACCCTCCTGCTTCTTCAGGCTCCTGAGGGAAAGATAAATAGCACTGTCACTCCTCAAAATTAAGATTTTTAGAAAACTGAGGGAAAAAAAGTGCTGAGCTTAATTACCCCTTTTAATTAGCTCACTAGACAGCTCTTCAGAGGAACAAGCAGAGCCCTTCACATAATGTTTCTGTCAGAAACCTTCAGATGCAGAAAAACAGTTTTCCCTGCTCTTACAGTAATTTTTTATTTATGGGCCATTTCTAATGCAAATATTGGCCTAAAATCAAATGCTAAGGAAGCTGAGTGACTTGGCAATAGAGATAGAGTAGGAATGTAAAGGATTAGAGTGCTTAATGTACTGGAAAGAAGTTTATCAATACTGACAATTCTCACAGTGCTTAATCAAACATTTAAGACAAGTGGAGAAGCAGACAGTAAAGACTTAGGGACTTTTGAACAATAAAAGCAAACAGACTGTCTTGTTAGAACATGTCAATTTATGGTGGAATAAAGAAACACCTACAATTTGGTTACTCTTTTCATATAGATAACAGCGACTTTAGGGAGAGAACTGATTTGAAAATGACTGAGAACAGCTCCTGAGGAAAACAAAGTACAACTAACTTTCCTTTAATAATCAAATTTCACTGTTTGCAGCTTGGTGTAAAAAGGATGATTGAGGTTGTTTTTTATTTTTTCTTAAAGGTAATTTATTTATTTTTTAAAATTAACTCATAATAACAGACCTAAGGGTCTGATCCTTCAGTAACACATTTTGTATTTATATTATCAGAGCTTGAGTCTGTCTGGAGAGCAGCAGAGCTGGGAGCTCTCTCTGTCTCTGCAGGGTAAATTTGGGGAAGGGACTCACACACCTGCATTGCCTGGGTGAGACTTTCTCAAATAAAAAGCCTGAAAATTCCTGCTTGAAAATTTGCTGTTGATTCTGACTCTCATCTTAAAAACCTGACTTAAATCCTATAGTTTTGATAAATATTCTTAGTGAAAATCTGGATCCAACTTAAAGAGAAAAGAGATTCCAGTTTCTGGCTGGATTTCAGAGATAATGCAGGTTAACTCAGCACCAGTGATATTTGATTTACACTCAGATCAGAGTGCTCTCAGTCTGCCACTTGGTGTCCTATTACCAGAAATAAAGATCTGTAAATATTTTTAAGAAAACAGGGGATGCTAAATCCACATGTGACAGAGCAATGGGAATTTACTGCAGGCTGTGTGAGCAGAGAGAAGGGGAAGTCTCTTCCTTCAGATAATCTCAGCAGCCAACTAAACAATAAAAACAAATATTTCTGCTTATCAAACTGCTGGTAATAGAACACCTACAACAAAAAACATAATTGGCATCCAGTTACTTAGTGAAATTTAACCCTCAGAACAGCAGTGCAGGACCCTGAGCTGGGTTGGCTGAAAAACAGAAAATGTAAAAAAGATGTTCAGTTCAGGAGTGAAATGAATTAGGAAGCAGTGAGCAGCAGAAAAGCAGTGAGAATTCAAATGGCAATTTATTCCCTTTTCCAGAGCTGAGTGTGTAGAATTCCACTTATCCTGAGTTCTGCTGCTGCAATAAAATATCCTGAGCTTCCCACCTCCCCACATTTGCCTTGAGATCCTGGAAGTTGTGGCCAATTCCCCTGAAACACCTCTGGCATTTTAACTTCCTTCGTATTTATTAGTTTTAACTACACAGAACATGCAAGCATTGCAAGATTTCAGGTTAGTTATTGTCTGCTTCTTGATCTCAATTATTGCTCTAAAATCTTATTTTTTTTTAAATCAAGAGGCTTCTGTTCTATTCCTACAAAACTGGAAGATGCAGCAGAGTTGTTGTGATGCAATGGATTTTGGCGAATGTTCTAAACCAGAATATTTTCTCCTCGAGAACCAAAAAAANAACAAAAATTTTTCCCTCCAGAAAAAATTAAAAAAAAAAAAAAAAAAAAAAAGAAAAGATGATTTGTTTAAGAAGCAGGGTTTAATCCTGCATGTGGCAGAATGAGAGTTTGATATCAAACTTGGCAGTGTACATCACACCCTCAATGGTCTGGAAGGTGTCCTTGAGCTGTGGCTCCATTTCAATATTCAAAATCCCGTTGAGGGTTGTGTTCACCCCAACCCTCCCAGCCCCGAATTTCAGATTGCTCCAGGCACCTCTCAGTTCTGCTGCTCAAACCTTGAAGCTGCCACTGCTGAATATTCAGGAGGGAATTCGGGGTGTGTTTGCCGCTGTCTCCCATGCAAATGGGACCCGTCCCGGTGCCCATTCACACCTGCTGAGGGCCCATATGCACATACAGCTTCTCATGCAGATTATAAATTCGATTGCATGGCCTGGAGAGCGAAAAATCCGCCTAAAATCGCCCCGGTGTTTTTGCTGAAATGGTTTTACCTCACTCCGTATCTGTTCTGTTCTTGTTCAGGCATCCGCTTTTATTTTTAGGTGATTTACCTGAGCTTCTGGAAGGAAGCACATCTCAATTAGTAACATCCCTAAGCGCATTCCTGTGACTCAGAATTCACACCAAACAAATAAAAAATATGCCATGCACAACCTTTATTTATTAATGATGTTATTTTTCATGTTTTGGGCTCCTTTTCCATAGGGAATATGCAGGTGGAGACATCAATGAATTTAACTAGTTTGAATCAGTCAGCTGAAGCCAAAATCATCCCAGCAATATTACCCTCAATTAATTGAATTATCATTTTTCTACCCCTTTTCTAAAGATGGAGTAAAAGGAATGCTTATCTGTTTCCTAAAAAAATGTAAAAAAATGCAGTAGGATGTATTTTAGTATGATGCAGGTGCACCAATAATCAGTAATAACCAAAGTCAGTGGCATAACATTGTAAAAATTCCATCAATAGTTATTTATTGTGAATTCTACACTCTTTATAATCTATAATTTCATCACATTGTCATTGACTACTCTTAAATTGGGGAGACAGCAGGGATTAGTTCAAAACAGAGAATCTTCTCAAATATGTCCTGCTCCCACACCCCAAACTTCAGAAATGAGAATACAACTTCAGAAATGAGAATAGAAACTGCCTTGTGTGCAGAAAAAAATTCTGGGGAAAACTCATAATTGTGTGATATCTTCTTGCTAAATAAATAGAATAAAGTTGGGCTCTGTGATGTTTAATTTCTGCTGGAACTCCACTGTTATTTAAGTGGAAATACTGATTCAGTCTCACACAACGAACACAAAAACAGAACAGGGAGATTTTTTTCAGTCTCATCTTGTTCTTGCATTAAATTTCTCAGTGATTGTGTCTGCCATGGAATGTACACATGGATTTGTCCTATCTGGAACATTTGTATCCATCTGTAAAACACCAGAATTTGGGGAGCATAAGGTGAAAAGCTGAACAGTATTGATCCTCCTAAGAGTCAGTGCAATCAGAGCCTGTGTTTGATCAATGTGTTAGAAATATTTATCATCATCCTTTAGATATTCTGTCACCTGCAGCTGTCTGAGATGTAACTGTGGTGGTTTTACTGAACAAACATGCATGGTCTGCCTGATGCCATGAATATAATAAATAAAAATCATCATTTAAAAATCCCTCTCATTTTGCAAACGTGACTGACAAAAAATGGGAGGTGTGTGATTGCTGTAATGATTCTGGCTCTACTTGAGGCAATAAGACACAAATCAGATATTTCTTCAAGTCTATAAAAGTGTTGCTGGCTGTCTAATTAGCTCAGAGCAAAATGCATCAAATGAGTAGTATCAGCAGAAGCTGATAAATTACAAAGAAAATTCAGATGGTCCTTTAAATTGTAAAAACAGTTTTTCTGATATAAATCTGAATGTGGAAATGTTGCTTTTTTTACTGTGTGTGACATGAATAAGGAGAATAAGGAGAGAGATCTGACTGGCAATTCTTTAAAATCAAGAAATCCTCTATTTCACCTGGATTGCAGTGGCATGAACAGGAACAGAGGATTATCCACCCTTTCCTGGCAGTTTAACTTGGAGAGCTCCCTGTGTGCAGGAGCACTCCCCACGTTCCTTTAGAACCCTCAGTTCACCATCACTGTCTCATAATTGCATTTATTGAAGAGTTCATGGTGCACAAATGAGTACAGAGAGACGAGGATTTCCAGCTCAGTGTACATAAAGCAGCAGCACCTGACAAACTGTGGCAATTTTCTTTTGTAACCATCTGGGATCAGCCTCAAAAACCTGGAGAAAAAGGAATTTTTTTATCAGTCTGCATCCTCTGAGCCACCTTGTCCTTTCTTGAGCAGAAAAAGTTCTCAGCAAACAGTGCAACTCTCTTTGCTCATCTTCCACCAGAGGTTTTTAAGTAGAATATAACAGCACAAATCTCAAAAATCTCAATCCTGTCAGCCCAGCAGTGTCAGAGTCCAGGACATCCCTGTGGCCACCCTGGAGGGTTTGCAGACCGGACAGGGGGTCTGGGGTCTGTACAGGGGGGTCAGAGCCTCACACAGAGCCCAGGAGGACACTGCCTCTGATCCCTGCCATGGCAGTGAATGCCCACAGTGTATGAAGAATCACAAGCTGAGAGAATTCAAAATAAGCAGTATTTAGTTTATCATAGAATGTAAATGTAGAATCTGGGATTTTCAGTATCTGGGGCTGAAGGGACAAGCTGGAGGAATTGGGGAGTGGCCCCTGTGCTCCTTGTTCTTGCTCTCGTCCCCCATCTTTTGCTGAGTTGGATTTTAGAGATTGGTTTAGAGTAGAAATGCCATGTTAGCATAGGCAGTGGGCATTGGTAAAATTCTGTCAATAAAAAGTGCATTTTGGATGGGGTTGGGTCAGGGGTGCTGTACATGAGGTGTGGGGCTCTCTGACCCGCCCAGTCCTGCTCTGCTGGGGATGCCCTGCAGAGCTGGGACAGAACTGAGATAATGAAGAATAAACAACCTTGGAAACACGGACTGGGGACTCAGCCTGTCTGCTCTGGCTCTGGTGTGAAACACTCAGGGCAAAGAGAAGACTGAAAACCTGATTGCCTCGGGGAACAGCAACCCCAAGGAGAATCTCAGGGAACAGCAACCCTGAGACAGCAGGTCTCACATCCCGCTCCATCCTGTGCAGCTTTGCAAACATTAAAAAGTGCATTTGGTTCAAACTAAAGCCTTTATTTGATGAATCTATAATTGCTGGTGTGACAGCTCTCAGTGGAAACGGATGGCTGTGGGAGGTGTGAGTGTCCCTCATTCTGATTGTTCATTTTCATCCAGGCACCTCCTCCCTCCTCTCTCATTTCCTCGGGCACCTGGAACGAAAAAGAATCCTCAGCAATGACAGCACCCTCAGTCTGAGTGTGTTCTGTGCCTCGGGATTGGTTTTGAACAGAGGAAAGGGTGGCAGGAAAATGTTTTACCTGAACTGTGGCAGCACTGGAGCAGCACAGGGTGCCCTCTCCTGGGGTAGGGAATTACCCCGTTTATTTATGCAGGAGCTGTGGGACATTCCCGAAGGGCAATGGGACATGAGTTCATTATTTCCATTTTTGCTGGCACATCAAGGTGTAGGCTTTCTTTTTTGGGAGACATCTTAGCTGTCTGTGTCTGTCTTAAGTGTCTTGCATGAGCTTGAAACAAATAATTCGGGTTTTTCAGACTGATTCCTAGGATCTCATTTTTTAAAACTCTTTAGAAAGGTTTTTTTTGTTGTTGTTGTTTGTTTGTTTGGGTTGGGTTTTTTTGGTGTTTTTGTTTGTTTGTTTGTTTTGGGGTTGTTTTTTTTTTTTTTTCTATAAATACTGCAGTAGAATATTTCCCATGTCACTCCAGTCAGCCCCCCGCTCATTCAAAGCATATCCTTATATTCTTTACATATTCCTGAGCCAAGTGCCAAGGAAGTGGAGCTTTAGATGGGATTGCTAAATCTTCTCCTCTTTCTGGATTCTTCTGTCCAGGGGTCTGGTTTGGAGCATTCCCAGGGAGTTACAGAATTTAGATCTGACTGCTCCCTGTTAGCCCACGTTGTCTCTGAGCATTTTCCAGCTTCACCCATTACAGAAAAGCAAGATGGTCAAGCCCTGTGCTAATCTGATTTAGTCCAAGATCTCTCCCACATATCTCCTATCTGCTCCAGAGACCTTTCCCACATTATTGTTTTGCCCATTTTCTGAATCTCTGTAAATAGACCCAGGGCTTCCTCCCCTCACATGGAATTCTGTTCAGTAAAACCTGCATTTATTGCAATATATTCAAATACTGTGATAGGAACAGCCATAAAAGCATCAAAGGGAATTTGTGGTTAATTTTTTAATGGGATCTGAAGAACAGAGGAATAAGGTCCTCATTTTTATTTAGACTGTCTGTGAATGTTGCAGTGCTTGGAGTGGGTTTGCTGCCATTCTTTGTGCAGTTGAGCTTGACTCAAGCTGGAAGGAGAAGTAGCAACACTGTTGATAAGAAGAGTTTGCTTTTTCATGAAAAGTAAGGCACAGGTGCCTCCCTCTAATTTTCCATCAGTTTTCCTGGGAGCCATTGGTGTACAAATAGAGCAGGCTCGAGTCTTTATGGATTTTGTGTATAGAGATTGGACAGCAGATACAGAAATCATCTGCATTTGCAGTGATAAAAATTACAAAATTATAAATACCACCTATTTTTAACAACCTGCAGTGGTTTTACAGCTCAAATTCAAATCAATCTCTGGATGAACAAACTCTGTACAATTTATTTCTGCAAGCTGATCCCAACACTTCACTGGACACAGTTTAGACACACCTTGGCTGTGAGGTCTTTAAACCAAGATAAATCAAAGTGGAAGATGAGAATTTTGTGAGATGACACCATTTCCCAAGGGGTTGTGGAGTTCTTTTTTAAAAAGAAACTGAATTTGTTATTGATGGACTGTTTTGCAGAAGTGGGAATGGGGTGAGCCAGGGCAGCAGGAAAAGGGGCACAAGCCATAAACTCTGTGGTGTTCCTTTCCTGGCTTCCCCTCTCAGCCACTGAACATTTCTTTTTGAAGATTTTTCTCCCAATAGGTGCTTCTGCATCCCCTTCCTCACTTCCTCACAGGATTCCTCAGGCAGGAGCCTCGGGACTGCATCCCAAAGCTGCTCCTCCCCTCCCTGAGCTCCTTTTGTTCGCTGCCCCAGCCAGGCTGGGTCCGGTGAGTTCCTTCCTCTCTCCTGTCCTTGTGCTCGTCCTGTGACCCTCACACACCCTAAATCACACACCCTAAATCCCACACCCTAAATCCCACACCTCACCTGCCCCACAGAGCCAGGGGCATCTCCCAAAATCACCCTGTGTGTGCAGGGAGGGGAGCCTAGGGCAGTCAGAAAGGCTTTGAGCCAGGAAAACTGGATTTTCTTTGGATTCCTTGCATGAAAAATGGGTTGGGTACACCAGCAGCAAAATCCACTGTGTCCCTCTGAACACCCTTTGTGTAATTGGCCCATTCGTTTCAAAAATGGCCTGGAAATACCCATTTTACAACTCCTCCGTTTATGGATCATTGCTTGAGTTCTTCCCCTGCAAGTGCCTGCTGCACTTACCCTGCAAGAGAGGAATTGTTGCCTACAGAGACAAATAAGAGCTGGACCACTGCAAGGCAGGAATCTGAGTAGTTCTTGGGATATTTTGAAAATCAGGTCATTGATTTGAGCCATTACAGAGCTAAAGGCTGAGTGATGAATATCGGTTTAAACTGCAGTTATTTGTGGCTCATGTTCAGGTCAGAAATGTGTTTTTCCCACGGAAACAGCCCATTTAATAATTGTTTCTTCACCGAGTTCTATGTCTGTTATTTTATACTTCTTGTGTGCATAGGTGCAGATGTATATATTTGCTTTACAGAAGGCTGGGGGGCACATACTGCCCTCATTTATCAGTGTGTGTTAGGGAAAAAAAGAACAAAAAGCATTTTCAGGGCTGTGAAGTTCTCTCATGACTGGCCACGTGCACTGGAGTGGTCAGAGGAGCTGAGTCCTTCCCAGACAGCAGTGAAATGTGTTGAAATCCTGTAGATAAAACAGGTCCGGCCCCTTCAGCACAGCCCTGCTCACAAACTGCTCACTCCGCTTATTTTATTTATTTATTTATTTNATGCAGATCTTTATGCGGGTTTTGTATTGTAAATCACCAAGTCTCAACGACACTTGAGCCGCTCATTTGCATGGAGGGAAGTTTTTCCCACTAGTTAGTACGGGTAACTTTAGTGAGACAAAATAATTTCAGATCAAATGAGGTTGTAATTAAAATGAAAATTAAAAAAAAA
>VXBR01012062.1:0-85672 GCA_013400215.1 Cisticola juncidis
AGAGAAAGAGAAAGAGAAAGATAGCTAAGAGGACAAAGCCTCACTTGTTCCTATGTATTTTTCTGGAGAGGTACATATGGTATATTTGATGTGCAGAGACAACTTAAAATAACCTTCTACAAATGTCCTAGTGCACAAAACAAGAAAAAGCCATCACTTAAAATGTCTGGAAAGTTAATTATGCTTTCTCTAGTCTCTGTGGAGCATCTTCAGGGAAAAGCATGGTAAATAATATATCAATTTTCTATCGCCACCTATGAGTGAAAATGTAGAACTGCAAATTATTATTCTTTGAATAACAGAGGGAAGAGATGTGATAGTTGTTGTTCAAATATTTCCAGACATACATATTATATGTCTGAGGCAAAATCAACTACAATAATTTGTTTCTGGAGGAAATAAGCCAATTTTCAGCATATTTAGAGTTTATTAATTTATTTAATTTTATTAATATCATAGTTTCGGGAATTATTCCAGTAGTTCTGCTATCCTGTCCTAACTAAAGCCAAAATTTGTGTGTTCTGTGGTGCAGGATAAAGACACTTCTGGTATGGATGGTACATGCCACATAAAAACAGGTGTAATCTCAACCTCCTGTATCTACATAGTATTTCTAGATTATGAGCTCTGAGATACAGGTAGTGATTTAATGGCAACTGGTGCAAGAGGAGAGGAGGAAATAGGAGAGGAAGACGGATAAGAATTTGTTTAAACCAGAAACAGGGTCAAAGTGGAATAAACCAGAAAATCTGAGTGAATGCAAACCAGTGAGATATTTAGTGGTTGAACAATGGAGCTGAAAGAAGAGTCAGGACATGCAGGATAACAGGATTAGGGAGGAAATGGCTGCTTAAAGTGGGTGATTCCTAAGGTCACAGAGTAGGAAGGAATGAATCCTGTGAGATGGAAGCAGCAGGACTTGAGGAAGAGTAAAACAAATAAAGACAACACAGAATGTGTTGAGCTCCTCCTTTAGGATCCAGGAACTCTGGATATCATATTTAGCTGAACCACATGACTGGAGAAAAAAGGGAAAAAAATAATAGCTCTGTGCCCAATTCATGGTAAGAGTCCTGGTGGGATTCATTAAATGAATGAAATGTTGCAGCACAGAGATCTTTGAGCAGTCTCCCCAGGCTCCTGAATAGTCACTGAGGAAAAGCCACATGTAGGCTGTGAATCATCTGCATGCATTTGGCTGGATGAATTGCATTTAAAAGGTGCCTATTTCACTCCATTGTCTTTGGAGGAAGTCAAGGGTACCCAGATCACATGGAGACTTCTGGAGCAGCCATTCAGCTGCCTCCTCTTGTGAATGGAGAGAAATGGGCATTTCCAGTGTGTGATTCATTGCAGCTATCTGGGGCACTTGTCTAAACTGCCTGATGGAATTGCCTTTTATTTATTTATTTTAAGAAAAACTCAGCCTGTTATTCCTGAGTGACTAACAGGCTTTGATAACTCACACTCCCATGTCTGGAGTTAGGTGAGATGAATCCCAGTCATGAAATATGAAATCCCCATGAATTCCTTCGTGCCACTTTGTTGACAAAGGTTGAGACCAGCTAGGCTGAAGATTTGCATTACAACTGTCCTGGCTGCCTCATGGATGGATTAGTTATTGATGCTGTGAGTGTATCTCCTGGACACACCTCTCAATGCACCACAGAGAGGTCCCAAAATCTCATCATTTTGGCAGCTCATCACTGTGTCTCCAGCCCACAGCATCCCTGAGCCCTGTTCTTGGGGCAGGACTATCTCATATCTCACCATAAGGATTCACACATGGAAGTTGCTTGCAGGGATACAAGAAGCTATGAAGGCAGAGGACATAAATAAAATGACCCAGGGTAAAACACTGAGGAGTTCCATTGAGGGACAAAGTGAAGCTGAAGCAGCAGCAATACGAAATTACTGTAATAAAGTCCAGTTTAGGCATATGGTGAATTCTAAAATAGGTCTTTCTATGTTTGAGTTGGATCTGCCACAAAATATCTGTGTTACTCAGTAAGGCAAAGAAAACTTTTGGAAAACCCAGGCATTCTTTGTTTATAGACCATAAGCCAGAACAGAACCTTCATCTAATGCATTTCTTTACAATTCTTTTTAACACCGAAGATACAGAAAAAGCTTCCAAAAGGCAAAAAGCTCTGGCTTTGAATGGAAGGACAGTATGTGTAGATTTGATATCAGAGAGAAATTAGTAAGAATCTTTACTGTGAGGGTGGTGAGACTCTGGCACAGGTTGCCCATTCAACTGTGGCTGCCCCATCCCTGGAAGTGCTCAAGGCCAGACTGGATGGGGCTTGGAGCAACCTGAGACAGTGGTGGCATCCCTGCCCATGGCAATTGTCTTGGAATTAGATAATTTTTAAAGTCCTTTCCAAACCAAACCCTTCTGTGGTTCTTCAATTTTCTCATCTGGTTGCATCCAGGACCAATGGAGGACACTTCTGATCATTTTACTTTGCACTATTTGAATGGAGGCATTAATTATGATTTTTTTTTTTTTTTTTTTTTTTTTTTTTTTTTTTTTTTTTTAATGTAATCCCATACCAAAGGAATCACAGAGTGGCACCATTTGAAGGGACCTTGGGAGGAAAAGTGCTCCAGTCCCCCTGCTCAAGCAGGGCCACCTGGAGACAGTGGCCCAGGATTATGTCCAGATGACTTTTGAATATCTCCAGGGTAGGAGATTCTATGACCTCTCTGGGCAACCTCTGCCAGTGCCTGGTCACTCTCTCAGTCAAAAAGTATTTCTTTAAAGCCCAGAGGGAAAAATCCTGTGTTTTGGTTTTGTCCCCATTGCCCCTGGTCCTGCCACCAGGTACCAAATGACAAATACAGTGCTGAAACAAATGCATATCTTGAGATGGTTGTTTTCTTTACACAGGAAATTTGTCAGTTATCTGGATAATTTTCACTTTCTTACATTATGAATTTCATGTGAAATTAATATTTATCTCAAACCTAATGAATATTCCCAGAATATTAAGGAAAAGAACATTTTTGAAAGCCTGTGTGGAACGTATGAAATATTTATAATTTCATATTGATTTTGGTAGCTTTGCTGGTAAATATTTTAATTAAAGATTTTCACAAAAGAGATGAGATAGAGAAGAGCAGAGTTTTTTCAGCTTTCTGAAAATCCCTTTTTTGATGATTCCTAATACTAATGATCAGCTGTGAGAGACATGTATCAGGTTATAAAAACTGAAAGATATGAGCAATAAAAGAAAGCCTGGTGCATTCTCCAGATGCTCATTTTTAAATGCAGTAGTAGCACATTTAGGACCTAATTTAAACAAATCATTTAAACATCAGAGTTTTAATTCCCATCATTTGCTTCTCTGCCCAAACGTCTAAGAATTCAGGATATAAATTTAAAATTATTTCAGAGATCCAGAACTGATGCACCATTTGAAGAAAACTTTTAAATTAAACCTATTGGACAATCAAGAATTTAACATTCCAGTAGCTTTACTAAAAAAAGAAAATAATCTGTTACTTAAACCATTTTTTGGCATTAAATATACTGTTAAAAATGTTCAATTAAAACTTGTGCAAGTCTTGGAGTATTTCTACTTCACTGAAGATATAATGGAATATATTTAATTTGAGTGAAAGGATGTTAAAAATATAATAAAAGACTTTGACAGGTTTCTCAGAGAGCAAATGAAATTTAAATATGCAGATCTTACAGGCAGAAAAAAAATGTTCTCTGAGATCTGATTAATACACTTCAGTTCAGCAAATATGGCTTTAGCACTAATCCAGGTAAAATAAAAGCAATATATTAAACGATTAATCTACAGTCTGGGATGGTTGTCCTCAGATCTTTTGAGGATAAAACAAAATATGTGAAAATTCACACAAAACAGATGTAATGTCAATGAAGCCTAAAGTGAAGAACTGAAAATTCACATGACCCTGTAACAAAAGGACATTTATTAGTCATTAGAATACTTGAAATTGCTCATACTATATTTTTGTTTTACTCCCTGTACACAGTGTCAGATATGTGCTCTATGGAGTATTTGCTGTGAAATGTATTTATATCTTAATTCCTAATTTAATAAGGCACATCAAATTAATGGACTGACTTTCAAGCTGAAAGCACAATTTAAAATTCTAATGTTTCTTTGTTTAGCTTGATACCAAAAAAACCCCAAAAGTATATAGGGGAAAACAGGCTTGGAAAACAGATGCAAGTCACTCCAAAAATTGTTTTAACCAATTAAGTGCTGGGTGCTCAGTGGGTACTGATTGGTGGGACTACCTCTATAGGATGGGAGATCACTTGCACTGATCTTTGGAACAGACTGGAATTAAAAATAAAATTATGATGAAACTTACAATCAAAGGCTTGAAAGGTAAATCATAAAAGCCATTAAACTTCCATTTTAAAATGACACAAGGTCTACTTTTCAGAGGTGGTTACATGGCTGCAGCAGCATAAAACTCTTAGCTGAAATCTTTAAAAACCCAACAGCTCATATCTCCTAGGAAATTGGTTGTGTCCTTAATTTTCTCCTAGAGACAAATGATACATAAACATTTAATTGTTTTCATTAATAGAACTTGATCTCTTAGAAACTTTAGGTTCCTTTGAAATATTACTTCAAACTCTCAGCTGACATGAATTTAATGATATGATGCTACTGTTGCTCATGAGGCTCAAAATTTGCTTTTCTTTTTATTCCAACACCCCTAGCTCCAGGAGTCCTGTTCTGCAAGAATCAATTTTTATTTAGAAAAAGATTAGCTTCTGCTTCTGCTTCTTGCCATCCAAAAAAAGGTATGAAAATGCAAAACAACACCTAAAGCAAATGGAAAACAAATAGAATTAGTTCTTCAGTTCTGAAAATCTGATTTTTTTTTTTCTTTTTTTACATTGGACCTTGTCTTTCCAGAAGGGGAGAGACTCATCACTTATCAAAAGCTGACGTTATAGATACTGAGCTCCCCTACTTTCAAAGAGAGACCCCTGGTTGTTCTTACATTGAATACCAAGGGGATCAGCATTGTTGTGTCAATAAGGAATACAGAGGGAATCAAACAGAATGTCTGCATGCTATAAATACCTTGAAACTGGCAGAAAAGTCATTCCAAAAAAAGAGAGATCCAGTTTTGCAGAACTGAAATAAACAATTTTGCATGAATAGCCCAAAGGGAGATATGGGTTGCAAAACCATCTTTCTCTTCTGCTTTCTCCTGGCTTTTCAGCTGGCTGGTGTTTTCTCTCTCCTTTTCTCTCCCAGCTCTGACTCAGTCAGGCAACTCACTTATTAAGTAAACAGCCTTCACAGCAGCTTGTCTGAGGAATACAGTTCCATTAAGTAAAAATATGGAGCAAGAAGCTCTTGAGAAGCGCCGATCAGAGATCAGAGAATACAAATGAACAAATGCACTTTCTGATTTAAATATGTTATTGTTATTAGCACCATTATTCATCTTCCAGTAGCTTCAGAACAAACGTCTCGCTGCACTGAACTTTCACAGGCATAAACATCTATTCTGCCCTGAATAACTTCCAGTGTAATTGAATGTTAGTAACATAAAACACTTATCAGGAAATGAGGCTGACTCATAGAGTCATAGGTGGGCTCCAACCTATTTTTTCAGTTGAAAAAAAAAATGTTCTTTGTGTTGATCTTGGGGTCTCTCAGGCTGGTTGTTTTTTAACACACCCTCGTGCAGTGATGGCTGCCAACATACTTGTAATTCTCCATTCAGTGTTCAGCTGAATGATGCTGTTTCCTAAGGGTCTTCAAAGTGTTCCTGCCCAAGAGAAGGGAAGGTCCACAAACCCCTATGAGTTCTGCTGCAAAGGCCCATGTTTCTGCACAAAATGTGAGATGGGAACAGCAGTGGGGCTGCAATGGCTTTAAAATGCCATAGGGCAGGGTTAAATTGGATATTTGCAAGAAATTCTTTGTGATGAGGGTGATGAAGCACTGCAGGAGTTTGTTCAAGGCAGCAGTGGCTGCCCCATCCCAGGAAGTGCCCAAGGCCAGATTGGACAAAGCTTGGAGCAACCTGGGATCTTACATAGTGGAAGATGTCCCTGCCCATGGCAGGAGTGGAACTGGATGATCTCTAGGGTGTCTTTCAATCCAAACTATTCTCTGATTCTTTGATTCCATGTCAGTGTCCCCTGCAGCAGCCAAAAGAAGATTTCCCAGGTCCCACTCAGCCCTTGACTCACAGCCCTGTGCAGGAATCTATTCAACAACCAAAGCTAACACATTCTTCTTATTGTCCAAGGCCAACCAAGCACTCTGGAAACTGAAAGCATTTAAAAAACACGCCTGGAGCATCACTTTAGAAACAAGCAGATGCACAATATCCCTGTGAGGCAGAACAATGCTATTATACTAATTTCACAGATGGATAAACTTGAACGCAGTAAGGTAAGGCCTAGATCCTGTTTGGTGCTGTGCTTTGATGTTTTAGGGGGCTAAGCAGCACAGAGAGACTTTTCTTCCCTAGCAGGAAAGCTGCAAGGCAATCCATACAAGGAAATACAATAGGAGTGCAACAGCAAATGCATTTACACACACAGCCTGCACAGGGAAGAGTGTGCCTCACCAGCTGGAGGGCTCCTCTTCTCTGCTGAACTGCACAGGTAACAAGGATTCCAATTAATATTTTCCTGAAAAGCTGCTTACTTTATATTAAACAGCAGTGAAATGAGTCCCATCTGCCTCAAAACACTTCCATGTTCTCCAAGCTGGCGTGAGTTCAAGGCAGATGTTGCCTCTGCTCCACTCCTTTCACCCTCACCCCAGCAGCAGGGAGGGTTTGCCCAGAATCACCTTCCTCAAGCCCGTGGAGAGCCCCCAGGTGTCCTCAAGCCATGCTCAGGTCTGCACTCAGCCCAGCCCCTGAATGACAATGCTGATCTTCCTGCATGTCCCCTGGAAGGGGCTGCACTTGGGCAGGGTTCCAGACCTTTCTGCATCTGCTGGGCAAGAGCTTTGCTGAGCTTAATCTCACTTTTTCACTTTGCACTACATGAAATTTTTAATTGTCTAGTTGAGAGAGGGTGGCAGCTGACAATTGCTTTGTTCAGACTCACGGAGCTGATAATGTTCTGCTCGTGGAACTGGGACTGTTAATGATTCGTGAGCTGATACTTCCTCACACTTGATTGTGCACAGTAGACTTCACAATTTAAGCTTGTCATTTTCATTTTTCAGGGGGGAAAAAACTACAACAAAACCTCTCCTTTTCATGGTAGACTTCTCTATAAGTGTGTAATTACATCCTGATGTTCTCTGTGATTTGTACCTTGCTCAGCCCATTGAAAGTCAATTTTAATACACTTCCATAAAAAAAGTTATTTTGTTAGGGAAAAAAAAGCTGTTATTTTTCTCTTGTGACAGTGTGGGGGTACTGTTTTCCTATATATTAAGAATATCATTGAAATACACAAATGCTCCAAAGAGCATTTCCATCAGAGGGAAGCTGTAACCATTCCTATCCTGATATTTACCTCAAGAAGAAGGAACTTGTCCCTTCTCCAAATGACTGACTGTGGAAGCATCTCCATATCCATCCCAGGTCCTCACCACAGAAGTGTCTACAAGGATCCTTCCAAGGCTTTAATAATCAGACCTTCAATGTCAATGTAAGGGCTGTTTACAAATTCATGTAGAAATAAACCCCTCATATGACCACTGTGGCTTTGGCTACATCAATTAAGTGGCTGAAGAATAAAGCATTCTGAGTATCTTAAGAGGCTTTGAACTTTTATTTTAAGATACATTACTGCTCATAAAGATGGGGGGGGTTTTGATAATGAAAGTCTAAATATTAAAAGCAGACTGTTGATTTTAGGTTTCTATCTTTTTTAGTTGGCTGTGAAATCGTGTGCTCTGAAAAGAGGAATATGTTCAAGCATTATTGTTTAGAGAATGCAAATTGCTAATAATTTTTTAAAAATCCCTTCAACAATTGCATTATAAACAACTGCAACCAGAACCACCTTAGAAATACGTTTCCTAAACAATTTTTTAGAATAATACCTCATCCCAAATGACCAGATTAACTCTTTTATTCCATGACTGCAGAATTGAGACAGGGGAATGTTCAAAGTCTGCCTTGGATTTGCAGCTTGTAGTATCAGGAAACCAGACACAAAAGGTGACAAATTAGAGACTATCAAAAACTCTGTAGAATAAATAAATAGATGTTTCATATCTAGTCATATTTATGTGTAAAATTGCAGTTTGTGCAATTATCCAAGATGTCCTGATACAATAAATACAGAAAATTTACCGTCTATAAGGAGCCAGATAAGCCTAGAGAAAAGGCTCTTTACAATCACTTAATGGCATATATACCTGACTTCCCATTCCTTTCTTGAGTTTAGGCCATGGCAAAATAGAAAGGGAGAGATCTTTTCTCAGTGGCCTTAAACATCTGTAGCCCAGCTTGTTACCTGCCAAAACTGGGAGTTTCAATTCTCCTAGAATTAAAATCTCCTATACACATTTTCCATGTCCTAAGGCACTTTTCTGACCTCAAGGCCATAAATTTGGGGTACAGGTGCCCGAATAAACAAGAATCATGAAGTCAGCACATAGTGTGGAGCCTGCTTTTTTTTAACATGGTTGTTTAGAAATCTCTTCTGGGGGAGTGGGAACTGAATTGTACCCCTTGATAATGAAATAATTTCTGTGTTATGAGGAAGAACCTTCTCATGTGGAAGACTTTCACACTTTCATATAAGACTGAGGTTAAAATGTTCTTGTACTTATATGGTTTAAGTTTCTTATGCAGAGAACGATCATAAAACAGATGTAAGTATATGCATTTTCCTCCTGTTTTAGGAAACAAACAGGGAACTTCTTAGGACTTACTCAAAATTCCTTGTCAGAAGTCATCCAGACCCTGAGAGAATTTTCCTTCTGTCTTATACAATGATTCATAATTATATATTTGTATATATTTGCTGAGCCTCAGTGATATTCTCCATCTTCATGCCCTGAAATAGAAACATTGAAAGAAAAAAACAAAAAAAGAAAAAAATCATTATGGTGAGATCATGAACAATCTCTGTGGTACATAATTTGAAAGTCGTGTGACCATCATTATCATTAGCAAATCTGTATTAAATGCATAACTCATGCTCCCTTTTCTGTCAATTTAATGCTTTTAGAAATCAGTCATGCAAATACCGTTCAGATGATTTGATTTACCAAATCTGATCTGCTCTGTTCTAGAGGTAAGCTGGAGAGTGATTTAAAAATCATAAGGACTGTAATCCCCCTTTCTAAGTGAATGCATTTTATTGCACAGATGTAGTCAAATACTTTGGGATGTTTAATTCTTCCTAAACTTACCCCAGTTATTAAAAGCACGGCAATATTCCAGAGCAATTTTCCAAAATTCTACAAATTCTGTCATTTTCTGTGATTGTTAAACAATAAGGAAACACACAGAATATTATCTCAATTTAAGGAACTCAGATTTATCTCACTTAGCTTTATCCATCTCAAAGTTAGACATCTGCCCTGGTTATCTGGGGTCTCTCAACAACCAAGGGAGAGACACATCCTGAGAGCATGATTCATCCCTCCTATCTTAAACACCTATCTCACTTTGGAAGCTGATGCAATTTTTCTTAACTGTTAAAATTTGATGTCTTATTTCCAATCTGAATCTGTCTACTTTCAGCTCCCACCTACTGGATCCTGACATGCTAGATTAGTGAGTTATTTACTGTAAAAAACATCTTCTCTCTGTGTATGAAGAGTGCAAATAATCTACTCTTCAAAGAACTGAATAGATGGAGATCCCTGGTTTCCCACTATATGACATTGTGGTTGCTCTTCAATTAAGTCTTGAGAGATAATATTTCTTATCACCCCAACTGACACAGCTGGAAAAAAACAGACAGGTTTCTGGGCACATAAGCTTTTCTGTAGGTCTTACTGAGTTCAAAGCTTCTCTATGAAAAGCAAATTTATTTTCAGTTTTGAAAAAACCATTTAACTTGACAAATTAAAGCTTTGCAAGAGAAGAAGCACTTCTTACACATAATTGGCACTCTAAGGTTTTAATTCTCTGAAAAACACCACAATAGTGAGACAATTTGTCTTCTATTACCAGCAGTCTCTTTCCAGTGTGTACTCTGCAAATTCCGTACATAAATGTGATGATTTAAGATCATACTCCTGAAGTTGGAGGGAATCAATGGGATTGTTTCCACTAAATGACTTTCATTTAGGCCTTTTGGTTCAATTCTCTGTACTCACACAGGATGAAAACTTCTGTGGGCATTGAGCAGCAGTCATTAGGAGGCTGTGGTGTGCTTGTAGAAATAAAGTTCACATAAATGGTGCGAGAAAGCACACTGTTAATTTGCATTTTACTTTAAAACTCAAAGTGTATTCTAGCAACCCATGACCCTATTATCAAAGGCTAGAAGAAGATAATGAGATTCTAAATAAGGCTCTGAATAAATGAAGGTTTTCTCTCAATTATGAATGGATACATGCTTACTATGATAGAGGTGTTCTCGTGTCACTTTTCTGAGGTCTTTGTCAAAACTTTCCCTTTGTCAGATGAAGGTCAAGGGGACATTTTTATTTTCACAATTACAAGCTCACTGTGAAAAAAGGGTCCCTAATAAAAAATCCAATCTCCAAGCAAAGATATTCCAGAAACTAGAGGAGACAACTTTAGAACATTTGGCATTTTCACCCTCTTGGAAATATGGAACCATTACTCCATCCTTAGTGTCCTAAAAGACCTTAAATAAATGGATAAAATTAATACAGATATCCCAGGTTACAAGAAAGTAATGGAGAAAAGAAGAAAATAAGTCTGTGCTGTAAAAAAAAAAAAAAAAAAATTAAAAAGACAGGTTTTTTTGTATTTAACTGCAGATACAGAATTTACCCAATTTTCTGGAAAAAAAAATCTCACTGGTTTTCCTTTTCTCTTTTAGTCCCTAGATTTTACAGCTTGATTTTAAAACAAAAAAATACCCATTTCAGTAAACCTTACAGGGAAATATTTCAGTGGTAACAAACTTTCTGATTTAAGATTTAGGAATTATTCCAAAAGCTTTCTCCAAGGCTATTTATATCTGATATATCCATTATATCTGAGATATAATGATAAACAAAAACAGTGTGTTATTGTGAATTTAATTACAATAATCAATACTCTAAGATATATTTTTGATAGGAAAAATGTTGCAAATGATCCAAGCTATCAGTTTACTTATGCTGGACAATACACAATATCTGATGCTTCACAAAATGTCAATTATGCCATCAATAACACTTCTGTCTAAATATCCAGGTAACAAAAACAAATTGGATATAAAGCAGGAATTTAATTCTGTCCCTATAGTACATAAAAAGCATTCTTTCCTCCTTTGTGGTGGCATAAATGATATTATTGGCACTGCTTCATTATTTCTTGAATCTACACTGGGTTTTCCCTGGGGCACAGCGACTGAGACATGCTTGATTCTCTTTATGTGTCCTGTAACTTGTCAACACACTGATGCAATTAGGATTTTTCCTTCCTGGTGGTCCGTGTGTGTGCCCTGAGTGATTGGTTTTATTTAAAGATGGACCAGATTTAACATTCTTTCCTGGAGAAGAGTGCCACAAACTGCAGGTCAGTTCAAATCAGAACCCAGTCACAATTAGTTTGGTATATTTAGGGGTCTTTTTTGAACCAATTTCTCAAGTGAAATTTCTGTGTTGTTTCACAAACAGTAGAAAATGGAAATTGGCTGGTGGATTAAAATAGAAATTCATAAGCTTCTTATGAAGTATCCCTGCTATGAATAAGGGTTGTGCTGAAAAATCAAACTATTCCTATTATACACAGTAGACATCTTTCCACCTGAATGCTCTTATCTTTTTTTTGATCATTTAAGACAAACAAGAAAGATTCTCTGGATTTAGAAACAAGACTAACCCCTTCAAATCCACCAATTTGAAGACTGAAAGAACAAGTCATTCATTTTCTTTCCATTTTTTATTTAAAACTGTAACATTTATATCTCTAGTGAAATATGCAGGTTTGTTTCATTGGCAGTTACAAAGCCCTTTTGTGCTGTTATCTTATTCTTTATATTCATGTATCTTTCTTTTAAAAAGCTAAAAAATGACAGATTTTTAACTTTAGAACTCCTACACTTTCAAGAACTTCAGTCACTCTAAGCTGTAAAAATTGGGAACTGTGAAAGATATTTTAAGGTACTATTGCAACCTGAATTTCTGATTTTCAATAAAAGTCCTTATTCTCAGATGAAAATGACTCTGGCTGAATATAGTTTATTGCAGTCAGAAATCTATCACAGTAGTTTCACAAAAATTAGGTGAGACTGCTTTATCAGATTTTTAATTTTGAAACACGAAAACAAAATCAAAATCAAAACCAAACCTAGGCTTCAGTTAGTCACATTAATCATTGAAATTCCAACTCTGATTTTTATGTAGTCATTATTAAATATGCAGTTTATTTCTTAGTTCTGAATTAGTTCTTACAGCTGAATCTCGACAATTTGTGAGCCCTTTCCTGTGATATTTGAATCCTGCCTGCCATACCTTCAGTAGGAATTTTCCTTCTGACAACATTAAGCTGCAAGGGAACAAATAACACAATGTTTCAGTTTGCAACAGTCTGTGATCACCATTACTCACTCAAAGACAGCCCCCCAGGTTATGTGATGTCTGAGGGGAATGTTTAGAAATCCCCAGAGTGTCATATTTTTATAATGGATATTCATGCAATTATTCACGTTCTGTCAGATGTATCCTCACTCACCGTGCTTTTGCCACTTGTAGCAATTTCTGTCTGCAGTGCCTGACCCAGCCAAGACCCTGATCCTCCCAGGAGTGCCCCAAACTCAGAGGCAGTTGCCAATCCACCAAAATGTGTTTGGCCAGCAGAGAAGATGAGCACAGAGAGCTGAAGTGATTCCCCTGTGGGCAGGCGTGTGGGACTGCCCCGTGTGAGGCACCAGGGAAACCTTTTGGGGTGTCAGGGACGGTGTGTGCTCCCCTCACATCAACTGCCTTGCTCAAAGGGAATAAAGAACAGAGAAATCACCTCTTAAAAGCTGGTTGGCTTAACTATACAGATCTGAGGACACCAATAAGGGGATGCCCTCAAGATTATGGACACAGATGAAGGGAAAGAATATATAAAGGGAAAAGAGCAGTGCCCAGTGCAACAACACCAACCACATCAAATGCAGCAAGAATCAGAGAATCACTGAGGTTATAAGATGCCTCTAAGATCATCAAGTCCAAACATTAACCTGGCAGTGCCAGAAGTAAAGTTCAGGCAAACTAACTCAGAAATACATAACACATCCCAATAAATCTGATATCCCCAAACCCAATAAAATGGAGAACCAATCTCACCTCACTATAAGAAAAAAAACACATCTGAAAAGCAAATGATCATTATTTTCCAGTGGGACGCTGATACAATATTCTACAATATTAATTTCTAACAAATTAGATTTTTTTTTAATCTACATGTGTAAGAATATTTTTATTATTATTTTTCTGTACTGAATTATTTACTGTTTGTAGAACTTCTGTTTTTTCATTTGGAAAATATCTTCTTTAAATATTTAGAAAAAAATATCTATAAACAGCATGCCGTTTTAATTACAATTTATACGCTTGCATTTTAATTGCCTTTTAAACTAATTTAGCTTGTTCTTAGAGTTAATTAAACTCATTGGGGGGAAAATGTTCCTTAATTCAGTTGTGAAAATGGAGCAGATGTGGAGATGTATTTGTGATTGTGTTTATTAGTCTGAACTTATAGGAATCCTTTTAATCTTAAACTCTTTAACAGACCTTAAAACTAAGTGTCTCCCATATGATCAAGGTGCCCTGTGCACTTTCTGCTTTCAACATTAAAATTATACTTGCACAGCACATTATTTTTAATTAGTTTGTCCCTTCTAAAATTCATTGAAGCTGGATATGACAGCATGCTCCACTGTGTTGCTAGAACTTTGGGTCTTGGGGACTATCCACTATAACTTTCCAAACATTTAAGTAATTCAATTCAAAATCAGGGCTTGATTTGAACAATTGTGACTTTTGCAATGAGCTTCTGTCAGGCCAGGGAGCATTTTGGCAGTGAGAAGAGGCAATACATGTTCTCAAGAGAGGAAAATATTAGGAATACATATCAGTTGAATTAGAGGTCACTGTGACACTGCAATTTAATCCTTGACATGTCTTTGAATCAGCCAAACTGATGTTTACAGCAGTTCTGTTGTTGGAGAACTCATCATGGGCTGGCTGCAATTTCTACAAATCCAGTCTGTTAGTCCATGCTGAACTTGATATTAAACTAGTTTTAATTTACGGCTGGTTCAGGTGCCTTTACTCCAGGCATAATTACAGCTGTCCACCCTGAAAATTAAATTATTTGTTTAGAAAATAATATAAGAAAAAATAAATCCCCAAATATCTATTTGTGAAGGAAAGTTCCTTCCAGGCAAATAGCCTTACCAAGTTCCAGCTTTGATTCCTACCTTGGTGTGGTAGTAGGATGTGCATAGTGTCAACTACCAAAAAAAAGAAACTCACAGCCCATTTTCACTGATTTTTTCCCTTATTCCTGTCCTGAAAGAATTTTGTCTGCTAATCAAAGTAAACCAGATCCTCACTCATGGAATGGTGAAATGAAAATGGTCCAGTCAAGATTTCTGGTGACAGAGATGGTACCTGATACATGTTAAACAACGGGGTCATTGCAGACAATTGATCTTGTGCTAGACATAGAACCTTAAAACCATAAAATAAATCCAAAGCCTTCAAAAGGACCATTAAAATTATCAGAAGTGACTACCCAACAACGCTTGTTAGCCCAGATCTTGAATGCTGTTTAACCAACATGAGCAAACAAAGGAGGATTTATTGTGAATGTTGAGGGAGAACAATAGCCAGCATTTCAGTCACCTCAGAACAGAGTGTGAGACACCTAGAAATTCAGAAGGTAAAAAAAAAAAAAAAAAAGAATTTAGATAAAGTAAAGCAACCCTTTCATCCTGCCTGCATCCAGCATCCGCGGGTCAGCGGTTCCGCGGTCACTGACACGGCCTTACAAGTTTTATAAAGAAAGCCTCTGCTAGCCCATGGCCCTGTTATTGCGGCAGAAACAAGCTCAGTGCTGGTTTGTTAACTTGTTTTGATTCTGCTCTACCCTTGTTTCACTGACGTGCACCAGGCTGACATCCAGAGACACTCTTCTTGGGCAGCCATGTGTGTCGGGCCCGGTGCGCCCGCTGTCAGCGTGATAGAACCGCTAAATGACTGTGCGCTGATCCAGAAGCACAGCTCCTCACTCCGTGCAACTTGTTGGAGCTTTTATGCATACTATATAGTGTGTGACAGCTACTTTTGTGCGCGTGTAGCTGCTCATTATATACACATTTAAATTCCTTTGCAGTAGTGCCTGCATGTATTTCACTTACAGATAAACTTAATGTTTTTCTCCTTTTGTCGCGAGTTGTTATTTCTCATGCTCTCTGGATTTGAAAGGATTTTCTTTTTTTTTTTTTTTACAGGCTTTTTCTTTACTGGCCATTCGTGTTTGTGAGAGCTATTTCATTAACTGGTGCAGCATAAAAACCTTGTAGAATTAATCCATTCTTTCACACCCAAAAGGAAATTGAGGCCACCTCAACACTTCCATAAAACCGAGCTTGTAATTTTTAGGTTACTGAGCACAGAGATGTGTGCATGCCCTGTTGGAGGAGCTGTACATTGCCACAGGAAATGATCTTTTTTACCTCTTTGTTGGCTCATTAGTCTTTTTTTCCCCATTGCTGCATCTCAAACCCATAGGGAGAACCTCTGTGAGATGTAGCTCTCTCTGGGGCAGCAAAACACAAGTGGGAGATTGATATAGGATTTGTGGGATCCACTTAATCTAAAAGGAAGCAGGGACCACATATTCCCTTGCCTGAATAGAAAACTGTTACCTGTCATGGATCACCCCAGTCATACTATGCACATGAATAACAAATCACAGTTCCAGTTCCTGACCTGTTATAAAGCTTTCCCTGGGTGTTCAGCTGCATTGTGAAGATTCCCCAAATAGATTAGCACACTTGGTTTCTTGGTGGCTCCTAGAATGTAGACCTAAGGCTGTGTGTGGCACTGTGGAGGCCAATAACCCAGTGTCAGAACAAGAATTTCCATTGGGTTGCTTCTCTTTAGCAACTGTGGTCTCCAAGAATTACTGATAAAACCTTCCCATAATTCTTCATCAAAAACATGGTGTTTACTGTATTGTGAGACATATCCTTCTAGGAGTTTAGCATCATGTTTAATTATCTAGAACCCTTCTACAGTCAATTAATATAATCTCATTTGGGGGCTGTTTAGGGCAGGGCCAGGAGCTGAACTTCCTTGACCCTTGTGGATCTCTTCAAACTCAGGATATTCTTTGATTCTAATTTAAGCAACTTCTTGGGTATGGGAAGATATTTTTTGTACCTCTAGAGAGACTTTCTCATGTTAATTTACATTTACATAGTAAACTCAACTCAGAATCTTAGATTAAATACTCCCTGTTCACATTTTAGCCAAGTTCTCAAGCCTTCTCTACCCATTCCAAAATTTGTAGCTCCACTGGCTCATCTAAGATCATCACAATTAAGTCATTTCCTCAAGTCTCTAAACTCTAAGTGTTAATGGTGTGGAATATAGTAGTCCAAGGTGCCTCCATTTTGTCATTATTGCAGACTTCTTTTGAATCTTCTGAGATTCCACCCTGCTGGCATCCACATTTACCCTTGGAAGAAAAGACTGTCTTAACCTTGCTAATACTCGAGTCCCAGAGCACGAGCTGTCATGACTATGCAAGCAGTGAAATAACCACAGGGTCTCTGTAGAGTTTTAGATTATTCCCTATTTGCACATAGGTTAACTGTGATATGAAAGAAGAGAGGAAAAAATTATGCTGTACTGATTCCTAGAAAAGAGCTGGTAAGATCCAGCTCAAAATGTCACTCTTTATTAAAAAGCAAGTAATATAATTTTCTTCTGTCATCCTTTAGTGACTTCAGTGACGTTTTCATTTTTCCCTCTTTTCAAAATTTTGCTGGTCACACAAGTTATGAGTCAAGTTAGCAGCTCATGAAGTGCAATGGTAGACCATGGCAAAGAGCAAACTTAAGGGGAGGGTTTAATCTCATCTGACTTCAGACACTTATATAAACCTGAGCTATACATTTACTCTCATTTCTATTGAGTGAGGAGAAATTGCTGGCTTTCAGAAGTTTATTTTAATCCTAAAACATGTTTTCTAACAATCCATATAAACAGGTTCCAAAAATGCAGACTATTAAATGAAGTCTGGGCTTCTAGTTCAGCTGTAGGTATAAGGTATCTAAATTAGGGAAGATTAATTCACCTTAAATAAGTTAGAAGTAAAACAGAAAAGGCACAAATCAAGTCTTGTACATCATTCAGAGAATAAACAGAAGGCTTTGCTACATATCATCTCTGTGTGAATGGAGATAACCTAATGTCATTTGAACAGAAAATACCTGAACTAGCATTTTCAACAAGCTCATGTTGCATAATGTATCCCGAGTCACATAGGAAATGTCAATATGTTTTCTCTCTCCATTAACTTTAGAAGGCAATTAGAGGACTAGTTTACACTAGACAGATCACTTTTTGAAAGCTAGAAGTAAAAGAGATTAATTCTACCCTATCTGTTTGCTCTGTGGATTTATTTTTTCCCCAAATCAGGCCTGTGCTGTCAGGCACTGTGTAGTCTGGCTAGATCTATATCTCTGACTGACACTTTTAAGAGCCTGTGGGCAACAGAGTGTTCAAAAGGCCCAGGTTCCCCTGCATGTGCAAGTGACTGGATCATTAGAACAGCCCTAATTCTGCACATTGTCTTTGTCCTGACAGCTCAGCACAGAGCTGGGATCAAAGCCACTTCAGGATCATCTGAGAGAGCCATCTGGAGACACCAGAACAGGGAGTTGTGCTGAACAATATCATTTCTCAGCTTTGCCTTTCCTTACACTGGGCTGTGGATACTGCATTTTCACTTTTGCAATCAAAATTTTTGATTGATTCCATGGTAGGATAAAAAAACACTTTCCATTTGAGGGCTTTCAATCCACAAAAGGTAAATATCTAAGCACAAAATGCATCTCCTGCCTTTGATCTCTTCTGGATAATCCATCTGCATTGCCACCACTTGATGTGTGGTGGCACCAAACCTTGAACACTGCACTGGTCCTCAAATCCTGGGTTCAGACTTGGACCCTTCATGACAAGGGAGGCATTGAGGGGCTGGAGCCTCTCCAGAGAAGGGCAGTGAGGCTGGTGAAGTTCCTGAAACTGCTGCTTATTTTGTCTCTTTCTTGTGTGTGGGTAACAGGTAATCTTGGTTAGTAACAATTTTCCAGTAGATCAGTAATGGAAGAGTCGTATCTCCATATTCCAAATCAAGTGGTTTTTATTAATTTTAGCAGGAGAACCACACAATTTGTATTTTAGCCACAGTGGGTGTCAATATTTGTCAGAACATTGTTCCAAAGCCCATATAGAGGATTAGCTCATGGAATACTGCTAGGATATTTTGTGTTATGATGGAGATTAGCTGGAGTGTATCAATCACAATCCCAAATTAACTCATTTATCAGGAAAAAAGAATCTTAATCCAGTAAGGGAGACTGTGTAAGGGAAAGAGAATAAAAAGGTTGTTTAATAACAAAGAATGAAATAAACTCACTTCCTCCTAACACAAGCTTAGTTTTATTTTGCAACAGACTGTTCATTTTAAGAAGTTGGTTCCAACATTCCCATGCTGAATCAGACCACTTGTGGTTTCTACTGAATACAGACAAAAGCAATTTTTTACAGTTTATCATCACAATATTGATTCTGTCATATTTTCCCTGATACAAGATTGATGTGGATGTTGGAAACTGCTAAAGGGAATTCAAGATTATGTTATATTCCAGGGAGTGGTTTATAATATGTAGTGAAAATAGCATTTTGTGTTGTAGTGAATTTAAAAACTTTTTTTATCTTTTAAAGTGGGAAGTTATCCATATATGTGTGTATTTAGAAACAGCTCCTTTGACTAATTTAAAGAATGATAAATTAAATAATATGGCACAGACGATTAGGGAAAAGAATACCAAAATGAAGTTAGATTAAATAAATTTGAAAAAAACAGCATCAAAATTATGAGCAGATGAATATATAACAGTTCATATACCCTCTACTACTAAATGCAAATGAGTATCAAAAATTCTATAGAAATATTAACTCTGATCAGCATGGTTTTCCAATTTTGGGTATGTAAAATTACTTAAAAGACAAGTATTGTTTTCAAGCATTATTAATTTCTTTCAACTTTGCAATAGTTGTGGCTATAAATGTCATCATTTTGATAAATTCTTACAGGTCTAATACTGCCTATTGAATTAGCACATTGCATGGGAATTGAATGAATACATTTATCATTAAGATACAACTATTTTAATATTTCCACTCTTTAAAAATAAGACTATCCTGTATCATCTTTAATTTCCTACAATTCATCAGAGTTGTGCTAAAATCATTCTAAAAAGAAAGTTTCCAAAAGAAAACAAATAAAAATAAGCCAAAGTTAATATTGTAAGAATATCATAAGAAGGTAGGTAATAAACTCTTCACAAGTCTAGATTTTATTGTAAGGTAACAGCCAGTGCACATCTTAGGCGTACAAAAATGTTTATTTCCATGGAAATACAAGTCAAATAAAATTCTTTATCTGGTGCAACTGGAAAAGAAATTTTCTGCCAATGTTTAGAAATTTTCTCACTCCCTTCACAGCTATAGATGTCTTCCATCAGTGAAGATGGGTTCCCAGCCTATGGGTTTTGTCCTCTCCCAGACTCTTTTTTGCTTGATTTGTTGGTAATGGTGCAAGTGATCTTTTTTATTTACAGGCATTCTTATCTTAAAAGTACATGGGGCAAATACTTTGCTCCATATACATCCTGTGTGCTTTTCAGTGTTTAGCTAATGCCCCAAGAGTGTAATTGTATTTATGGTTGGAAGAGAAAGACAACCAGGGATGAATGAGCTGCCCCCAGGAACAACCTTAACTGATTAACTCCAAAATTGGGCATTTCAGTTCCATTTAAAATCAGATGAGAAGCAGGTAGGTGTTGGTGTGCTAAATGCAGGAAGGAAGCAATGTTCTCAGGAAGCTGGGGCATGAAGCTCAAGATAAGAACTTTCCATTCCCAGCTCTTCCACTGACCAGACTTATCTCCTTCTGATTTGCAAAAACAGAACATAGAACGACCTGAGTTGGAAGGGACTCACAGGGATCATTGATCCAGCTCTTGGGCTTGTGTAGCACATCCCAGGAGTCACAGCCTGTGCCTGTGAGTGTTGTCCAAACACTCCATGATCTCTGTCAGGTTCAGTGTTGTGACCACTGCCCTGGGGAGCCTTTTCCAGTGTCCAAACACCCTCTGGGTGAAAAACCTTTACTAATATCTAATCTAATTCTCTTTTGAGAGAGCTTCATGTCATTATAGTTCTACTCCATTCATACAAATGAGGATCTTAGCCTTAAAACTAAAAAACTCCTTTAAATTTATTTAATTAAATAAAAAACCTAAAGCTGTATATGACAAAGTTACATTATTAGAGTATACCTTATTTTAAACTTTGAATGTGGTGGAATTTTACAGAGGAATTTCTTGGTTTTAAACAGACATACATGGCACATTAAAGGCCTAAAATCTTCTTTCAGAAAGTTTGTCAGAATTATATCAATGCAATGAATGATGAACACAAAACATTGTGCAAAAGGTCCTAGTCATCATCTGGCTCCAAGATCAAATTTCTCTCACTAAAAAAGTAATGAATGAGAACAGTTTCTTGTCCACACACCCTCTCAGAAAACTGAGTGCATGCAGTGCCTTTAAACTGTACAATGCTGGTGGAGTGACAGATCTTGAAAGCCCATCTGCCCCAGTATTTCAGCTCCTGACACTTTTGTTTTGTGGGAGCCTATTCATAAATTTTTGTTTGCTGACACTTTTCATCATAAATGTTTAAAAGTAAAAGTGCATAATCATTTTCCCTTAAAAAAAAAAGCCTGATCAAAATCTAACTGAAGTCCATGGGAGCTTTTCTTCCTTTGACATCAATAGGCTTTGGATCAGATCCATACAATGCAATTTAGTACAGCAGTTAAACATGTGCTAAAGTTCCATGGGCTGCAGAGAGGCTTTAGACAAACTCTCAACAAATGCCCTCAATATCCAGCTGTCGTGGGAAGAGAGCATTTGTTTGGTGGTTTTGGGGAGGAAGGATGAAGGCAAGAAGTAGAAAATAATGGAAGTTGATACTGTATCATAAAAACTTTTAATTAGAAACTAGAGAGTTTCTTACAGTGTTCACAAAAACTGAGAAGGTCACAGATATAACTGGGTCAGTAGGAAAGTTTCTTAACTGCAGAAATATCTTATTTTTACATAAGACATTTTTCCCTTAAAAAAATATGCACTGGAGTGTTCTGGAACTAATGTTTGGTTCTGTGCCCATATAACATGCCCAGGGATCTCAGAGTGCAGAGTACAAACTGTCAGCCTGAGTAAATCTTTGGAAATGGGCCTGACAGGGTAAATGTGTAACAGAGCACTAGGAGTTGGGGGCTGCTATGTACAATACAACCAAAGCAGACATGTAAACAAAATCCCTTTAGATGCATTAAAAATCATCTAAATAGATGGCAAAGGCATAAACCTTAACATCTCTTTTGTTGTGATCTGAGCTCTCACAGGGTTTTGGGTTTTTGGGCGGTTTTTTGGGGTTTTTTTGTTGTTTTTTTGTTTTGGTTTGGTTTGGGTTTTTTTGCAGCCAGCATTTACCTGGTCATGTATCTCCTTGCAGAAAAATCAGGAAGTATGATGCATAATTATTACATGGTACATTTCAGGGCCAATACTGCAGATCCCCAAGACTCACTGAGGCACCATGAGAGTGTGAACTGGGTACACACAGTCCCTGCACAACTTGGGTGCCCATTCTGACTCTCCAACACATCAGAACTGTGTTCAGATGGCCTTCCCAGTGGAAAATATTGATGTTTAAATTGTGTTTCTACTGCACCTCTACTGTTGAAGAGAACTTTCAACCTTCCCTGGAACTTGTGCATACTGCAGGTCCACATTTTTATCTTCATGTGATACTCCAGTGGTCACTTTGCTTATTCACTACAGGAATTTAAGTTCTTTGGGCTTTAAACCTTGTTTTTTAACTGCTTGGGTTTATAATGTTGAGTGATCTCATTTCTACAAAAGGTTTTGTGCTAAGGGGAATTGCTGTTGTTTAGACACAGCTGCACCAGACAGTTATGCAGAAAAGTAAAATGTTGAATAGACACCAAAGAGGGGCTGTTTTGAAGTATCTAATAAGCTGGTGTTTATTAAAGTTAAAACTCAAGAAATTTAATTCTGTTTCTTTCCCTTAGTATTTTAACTTAACAAATCTCAATCTGTCCCTGGAAATCCCAAGCAGGAAAAAAAAATCAGCCTTTTCTACAGACAACGTTAAAGTAAACTGGGAAAAAAATACCTCAAACCTTTTATGAAGTCTTAACAAAGGGAAATATTAAAAAATACATTATCAATAACAAAAAGAGTCTTCTGGGAGTCTTGTATCACTTCTGCCTTTAACAAAAAGACATTAATGAGTAAACAAGCACGAACAAAAATGTTATGGTATGTATTTGCCTTTCACTTAGGCCATGGAATATTAAAGCAAAGCATCTGACTCCAAGCTAGTTCTTCTTAAACCTGCAAAAGGAACTTTAAAAAGTGCTTCTTTCACCACTACAGGCCCTCCTTTTTACTGGTATTTTTCTTACTTTTTTTCCAAAAATCATCAGATCTTACATTGAATGCAAGAGACAATCCAGACACAGTAAGAAAAGACTGCTCTCTGGAAGGACTGAGCCACTGGAATTTGGAAACCTAATTCCAGCTGAAAGGAAAAAAAAAAAAAAAAGCCTTTTGACAGTTTATTAGTTCCATGAAAAGGTATCAAGGGTCACCAACTCTTCCTGTTCTGCTAAAATATTCATAAGAGAGAGTTCTGGAGAGATGTGCTCATATGATAAGTTTTTGGATTATTCCTGAAGGTGCCTATGGCAAAGGACCTTTTTGCCCTGTTGTGGTTTAACCCCAGCCAGCCCAGCCCCACAAAGCTGCACATTCCAGTCCCTCAGCACTGAGGTAGGGGAGAGAATTTCAAGGGTAAAAGTGAGAAAACCCATGGTTTGAGGTACAGACACTTCAATAGGTAAAGCAAAAGCTGTGCACAAGCAAATCAAAACAAGGAATTCATTGCCCATTTCCTGTGATCAGAGGGTGTTTAGACATCCCCAGGAAAATGGGGGGATGTGACTAGGGAAGGCAAATGCCATCTGTAAAAATGTCCCCTGCCTCTCTTTCTCACCACCCCTTTCTCTCTTTTCTCCCAAGATTTCTGAAGTGCCCATGTCCCTGTATGTTCTGGGATATCCCTGGGGTCAGTGGGGTCAGTGGACCCAGATGTGTCCCCTCCCTTCTCCTAATGCACCCCCAGCCCCTCCCTGCTGGAAAGGCCAGGACCCTGTGTATGCTCTGCCCAGCTTACACAGCTGTAATGAAAATGAAAATAATGAAAATTAAAATAATGAAAACACTACAGTATTATCAACACCATTTCAGCACTAATCCAAACCACAGCCCCAGACTGGCTGCTGTGAAGAAAATTAACTCTACATCAGCCAAAACCAGCACAGCCCCTACTCATCCTAGACCCAGTGAAACACTGGGAATGTCACTTCCCCTTCCAGTGTCCTCAGTCCCTAATGGACCAAACACAGGCTGGAAACTTTGGGATTTTTCAACAGCTTTATCACAGGGTTTGGAAATGCTCTGCTTTCTCCCAGGACTTTTCAAAGAGAATGTGTATTATCTGTGCAGCCTGAAATGAAAAGTTTTTCCTTCAGACCTTGATGAAGACAGTTGATGGGAAGAAAAATGTGAGGATAAAGCATTGATACAGAGGGCTATGCAGCACCCTGACACAGTCTTCTGCTTCTTCTTCTTCTTCAAAAGTAATAAATATTCATTACCATTAGTGAAATGCATTCACAATCTAGTCGGCTTTTTTTTCCTTCTTGCAAAACTACAGTAAAAGGACTCAGAATATAATTTAGCTTATTAATATTCTTTATTTGTATTACAGTAGTAATCAAGGCCCAGTAATCACCCCACTCTCACAGTGCTCTGACAAATGACCTTTATTTGGCTGCCACTGCAAAATACATCTGTAGCTGAGAGCAGCAGATGACCTAGCACAACTTCAGAACAAATAGATGTGGGAGCTGCTGCAAGCTCATCCTTTCTCTGGAACTGGAGCTCAGCACTGATGATGAGAATGAAGGACACCAATTTCATGCTATAGAAGCTATTTTAAGTCCCCTGTCACCTCCTTTTTTTTTTTTTTTTTTTTTTTTTCCTGCACTGTGGTAAAGAACCACATTTGTGCAGGAGGTTATCCCTAAATATAAGTCTGTCTATCCAGAAAGAAGAGGAGGTAGATTCATGGATATTCACTTTGCCTGAAGAGTTTTTCACCTCATGTTACTGCAAATTATACCAAGCAGTGACTTAACCTCTGTTCCCCAGAGCTTAGATCACTGCCTGAAACTCTGTTACTGTGTTTTTTCTTCCTCCACTTCTGCTCACTCTTTTCTCATTTCTTCTCTTCCACATCCTGCTGAGCAACAAAAAATTCTATGGAGATTAATTAGGTGATTTCTGTGCTTTTCCTAATTGTTGTTATAGCTGAGAAACTGAGCAGAGGCCTGAGGAAGTACATGGGCTGGTGGCTGAGGCAGGAAAACAGATTTCAAGGGATTCAATTGAGTTCCTGGCTAACTGGAAATCTCCTAAGTGTTCCTGCTCATTTATTGTTCTCTGTCCTTTTTCACTTTCTGCAAAATGAAAACAGGAGAATGTCTTTCCTCCCGAAAGTTTCTTTATTGATTTATGATGAGATTTATTATCTTTTCAGTTGTGGACATCGTTTATTATCTCTCCTGGAATTAAAGTCCCCACTAAAGGAAACAAAGTAGCTGGGGAAGATCATTATATTAATCACATGACTGTGCTTATTTAACCTGAGGAGGCTTTGGGAATCCACTACAGCAAAATTTTTGTTAGATTTAAAATTGAGACTATCCATGATTCTTAGCATTGAATAATTCTGATCTTGCTGATTTGTAATGTAAAATGGGATTAAGGCTAATGCCAAATATGTAGAAAGAAACAAGTGGAACAGAGAAAGACTGGTTTCAGGAAACACAAACAAAAAGGGTGTTCAGCTCCCCCAGTAAGGAGATCTGATGCCACTTAAGATGCCCTGAGGTGATTCAGTTTAGTCTCCAGCTGTCACCTCCTAAATACACTGTGCAGCTCAGCTCACCTGAAACTAGACACAAAAAGGCAGGTCAAATGAACATTTCATTTTCTAGGCTGTCATATCAGCTTGATCTGCTCCAAAAGTGATGCAAACAGACCCAGCCCAGCAACATTTAGAGAGCAACATGTAGATACCTGCATTAACCTGGACATGGATTTCACCCTAAATGTTGGAATAGATCTATTTCAAGTATGAAGGGCTTAAAAATGGCTCCTGTCATGGAGAGGAGCTCACCAGCAAATTTGATTCTGCTCCAACATGTCCTGTCCCTCCCAGTGACCCGAACCAAACTCTGAGTTTATAAAGGCATCTGAAGCCAGGTGAGTTTCCAATAGCTCTAGGCTTGCTCATGTCATGCTGCTCTGCTAATTACTTCAGCAGCTGTACTTTTATATCTCTCATCCTTCCTAAAAAGGTAATCTAATTGAACTGGGATTTTTACACAAAGAAACTAAGAAAACAATAAACTTCATTTTTAGAGAGGAGTAGACAGGTGCAGGAACAGACAACAGTAAATAAAATCTCTTCCACCATTTTTGAATTATAAAGAGTAACAAAAGTCCCCACTGATCCTGGCATAGACAGCCAGGCTGTGATTAACCATTGAATTATTCATTGTTACTCTTGTTATGTAGAGATTATGTGAAGGTTAAGTAAAAGTAGAAGAAATAAAAAGCTGAATAGAATCAACATAAAATATCTGATGGAAGAAAGTGATTAAATGTTGTTTTGGTAAGCAGTATGTATTGTTCATGGCAGGAGTCTTCAAATTTCAGTCCAAATTTAAGATGGACTTTGGGAATGAACTCAAAGAGAAGCTCTGACACTCAGGCTCCTGCACCAACTCATAGCTGACATTAATCAACAGCACACTCAAGATTTGCCATGAAGCCCATTGCTGTGAACACTAATTAAACACCAATTTACACAGTTTATATGAAAAATGAAACATATTTTCAAATCACCTTTTTTTCTATAACACTCAGAGCCCTATCAACAAAAGAATATGTCTGATGGAAATAAGGAGGAAAACTCAGTATACAGCCTGAAGGAATCTCCCTGTTTCTGGATGTTTGTTGTTATTATCTACTGGGCTGGATGCATTGCTGATTTTTTTCAACTATTTAAGCTGCACAGCACCAGTGATTTCAGTAGCTTTACTTTCAGTAGTGTAAAATGGCAAATCAATCTGCCTATTCAATATGCTAAAGTTGTGTATTATTCTTTACCCCTCAAACTGGGTAAATCTTCAGTTATTACTGTCTGTTTATATTGTTTTAGACAGCCAGTAATAATGTAAACATATTTCTTGCCAAAAATCAGGGAAAAAATTCAAAGATGCACTGGGTAGATTTTGCAGCTTAGCCCCTAAAACTGACCTTTTTAAGAACTGGCTCTTTCCCAAGTCATCTATCTGTACATCATGTCAGAATCTTAAAAAAAATCTAATATACCTAATATAATGCTCATTATCTCTTCTTGGCTTTAGAAGTGGGGATCATTTTTAGGTGGGAAGGCAATTTTGTGGCTTTGGGTGGGGTTTTTTTGGTTTATTTGGGGTTTTTTGCATGTTATTATCTTGGCTCATTACAAGTTGGAGGAGACAGTGAGGGATGTGAGTTCAACAGTCAGAATCTGTTCAGATTGCACTTGGACAGTAAAGTACCTGCTCCTGCAAATTGACTAGATTAAGGGCTCAATTTCCATTTTAACCAAGAACATGGAGTATTTATTTGTGGAAATACCCTTTGGCTTATCAGAAAGAAGGTTAACAGGTGGCTTGATCTGAGAGTACCTAAAGAGAGGCTAGAAGAGAGCTCTCTAATCAAGTGGCCAGACATGAGCCAAGATCCAACAGCTAGAAATTGAAGAAAAAATTAAATAGGAAATAAAACCCATTTTTTTTTTCCTGGAGGGTAATTAGCTGTTATCTGCTCTTGGTTATTAGATTACAGGAAGTGTTTCATACAGGAATACAGGACTGTTGAAGTTGGAAAAGGCCTTTGGAGAGCATCTTGTTCAACACTACTGCTCAAAAAAGGAACTTTTGCAGCAGCTTGCTCAGGGCTAAATCCAGATGAGACTTGAATATCCCCAAGGACAGGGACTTGCAACATGGGCAGTCTGTTGGGCATTTGACCACCCATACAAGAAACCTGATATTCCTAAATTAACATGGAATTCTCTCCACTTGAATTTGTGCTCTCTGCTTGTTGTCCTGAGCCTGTTCTCTGTCTTTCCTACTCCCACATCAGGTATTTGGGCACATTGGTAAGATGCCTCTAAACCTTCTCTTCCCAACTGAAGCCCTCTCACCCTTTCTTTATTTGCATCACTTCAAATTTCGCCATCAAGAATGAAGGTCTCTCCACTAATCTCTCCCTAACACTAGGATATGCTCTAGTTCAACCAAAAATATCAAGCTTAAATGCATGGGTTATAAAGGGATATTTGTCATGTAGGAAGTCAGATAACCAGAGTAACACATTTTACCATTATAATCTTCAGACTAACACCTTTGCCTTTCATAAAGAGCAACCTTCATTGAAGGTACAGATGATTTTTCTTTCTGCCTCTGAGAACTGTAATTTTCAGTCATCAGAATAGAATTATAAAACCTGAATAACTTTATGAATATAAAAATCCCACACAATATTTTTTCACCAATTATTTAAAGACTTGTTGGGCCGTGGTGTACCCAGTGTTCTCCTGGTCTACAGGCACTTCAGAATGTTGTTGCAGGCACTTGTTTCTCTGCTGGAGACAATGGTATTTTGGATTTAGTGGATCAGCAAAAAGGCAGCAACATGGTAGGAAAACCAAGACAATTATTGCCTTTACCACCCTTCAGCAATGTGGCTGCAGCAAAGCTGAACAGCTTGAGATGCTTTACCAAATTATTTTCAAAACGTGGATATTTTTTTGACATGACTTATTTCTTTGCTTGAATAGATCTATCACTTTTCTTGGCACAGGGTTAATGCTGTTACATTTATGATCCTCTGGAGGGAAAGTTTGTTAGGGTTTTTTAAGCCTTCCATTGGAAATCAATTTCTAGATTTAGTTCATCGGTACATTTTTGCTTAATCTGTTACCTAGCCCTCAAACATTGTATTCCTCTGGAAATGGCCTGGGATTATTACAGGAACTGGATCACTGCTTGCATAAATCTGCTTTGGACAGACAGAAATTGGGGCACTCAGTGGGCAAAACTCTTTGGGTAGTGTTCAACTGGAGCTCTCTGGATGTGGAAAGGTAGACACCATTCCAAGGAAGGCTATGCATGGATGAAGTTTGGTTCTTCCTCACCCAGCTAATTCACCAACTTTGGCCTTCTCAGCTTTTTTCCAAGGGGTGGTGAAACCAGCTGTGGGGTGTGGGTGCTGCAGGGGTGTCCTAAGTGGGGACACAGCCCAGTTAAAAGAGCTCCAGGAGCAGTGGTGTTGCCCGAAACGCAAAATCAATAACACGGAGGCAGAGGTCTGCAGTGAAAAGCTGTTTCTTAGCAAAAGGGACTCAGCCTGTTTATTTCTTTTCATTGTATAATTTTGTGGGTCTGGTAGTGGATTGGCTTCTGGGGTTACTACCCCTTCGCCCCACTGGCCAGACCAGCTGTCAACTAACATTATTTTTAGGCTAGAAATATGTAAGCAAAGGACAGTGAACAAAAACTAGAAAGGTTGTTTATGTTCCAAAGTCTGAGAAAGTAAAAAACTGACTCTTAATATTGCACAGTAACTAAAGAACTGACTCTATCTTTTAAGTAAGCAGAAGGCTTTAAAAAATCTCAGAAAAACCAGAGCAACACAGTGGGATGTGCTGGTTCCCACAGCCCTTAGGGTGTTCAGGCATTCTCTGTCTCTGGGTGTTCTCTGGCTGTCTCCAGGCTCTCACTGCTTGGCACCTGGCTTTCCTTCTCCCTGCAGCTTTGAGTTGTCTCAGTGAAAAGGGGTCTTGAGGGCCCTTTGTCTTTGCACTGTTAGAAATTAACATGTTGGGAAATGAGTTACACCTCCCGCCAGCTAAATAAAAACACAGGCTGATCTGAGAAAGTAATTTATTGATCTTGCTTCTGTTAAGGTGATTTCAGGGTGCAAAATACTAACTCAGCTAAATCAATATCCCTTTCACTACAAAGCTGACTTTAGGATTGTGGGGATATTTTGAAGACTGGAGTTTAATTTCAAGATATGTTCCTCAGGCATCACCTTAGTTAAGCTACAGGACAAGTTTGGGGTGAACAGGGCTCTAACAATGATGTGTGGATCTTCCACAACCAATTCATTGGTGTCTCAATGACATGTGAAGAGAGAGCAAGGTGTGTTGCTGAAAATTAAAATTGCTTCTAATTAAAAAGCAATTTTAAATCCCTTATGAAAGAGTATACTTGCAAATTCTGGTTTAATAACTTTTCCTTATCTGAGTCCTCAATTGCTGTATATCAGCATAGCTTTACTGAATTTAGTGGTGTGTCATTGGAAATCTGCCCCTGTTTTTGACAGCAAGCTCTAAATATATCTGTGTATTAAATGTCAGATAGATATGCATTTATGTAAAGTTTGCATTTTAAAATATGATTTTATCGGAATATTTTAAAAATCCGTTTAAAATTATATTAAAAGCTTTTATTATTTTAACTATAGTAAGAAAAAGTTGGCTATCAGCTATAATTCACATCTTGCAGTGATGAGCTAGAGTGTAAAATGTGAAGTAATACTGCAGTATTCAACTGGAAATCAGTCCAACTACAAGTGAGGGAATTCAAGAAGTAAGTTGTTGCAGTGTTTTTCTCCCCAGCAAATTATCCTACTATGCCTGAAAGAACTAAGAAGAGCAATCTAATCACCCTTTCTATGTTATTCGTTCCTACTTCATGATTTTAAAATTCTCTGCTTTTTCNAAGGCTTTAAAGAGCTTTTAAAAACACCCTTTGCTTTTTGAAATATTTCATAACTAAGTGACAAACAGTATTCTGTTTGCACTGTTCACACAGCACAGGGCTATATTATGGAGATTTAATTTATTTATTTATTAAATAGAAATTTATTTATTTATTAAATAGAAATTTATGTCTGGCCAAGAAGCATCCTTGAGTACCCCCAAGCAGACCCAAACCCATTATTGTGTGTGTATCCTCTAAATTCCCTGTGCCTGGTATAAAGATATTTGCCCAAAAGCAGACAGGAAAATGCAGTTATCATCAAATCCATCTTTATTAAAATCTCTTGCTCATGGTCAGAAAAATTATCCTTCATTATCCTTATGTTGTTATTTATGTAATTTTTAAAGGGCTTGAAAGTTCAAAGGATAGGATCTCACCCTGCTGCCCTTGAAGTCAGTGCAAAAAATACTTAATAATTTCAGAGGTCCAAATTCAAAGGCACATAAAATCCTGAAGTTAATACAGTTGACACCAACAAAACTTGAAGCAAACATTACATGTACAGCAACATCTAATGAAAAATATAGTCAGGTAATGTATGAATAAAACAGAAGTTCTCTGAGAACCTATGACCTGCATAACCATGAGCAAACCACTAAAGATTGGACTGTCACTTAAAATGACATACCTGAGGTAGGAGCTCCAGCTTTCTCTCTGGTCAACAGAAAAAATCAGCAACTTCAGAGGACAATTGAATGCTCCTGAGACAAGAACCTGCCTCACTACCAGGGGTTTAATTTAGGTGCCTAAAGCTAGGTGGGATGAACCAGGAAGAGCAAATACACAAAATAAACAGTAGTAGCAGTTGGGACAAAACTGCTGAGGGCTTTGCAAATCCTCTTGGAATCTAATGTGCTTTATTTCTTACCTTCAAATCGAGCTGGAGTTACTACAGCATCTCCAGGGATTTGTTAATATAACGTGCTTTGTTAGCACAAAGCAAAGAAAACCCATCTATTCAAAGAAGGTGGTTTGTTGGTTTTGACTTCTGTTTTTGTTTTTTTTTTTATTTTATTTCATTGCAGTGCTAGGAATAGCATTTTCCAAAGCTCTGGTCTATTGTTTGAGGTTTTGTTAAACCTCTCCAAACTCTCTTTGAGCTACATGAAGTCACCCTTGAGGGTCCTTTCNCCTTCTTCTTCCCTGCAAGGAAAATTTAATGAGGCATATTTGCTTGTTTCCATGGTATTTCAAAGAAAGATTACTTTTGCTGAAAGCAAAGAAATATGTAGAATAAAGCAGGGAACGAATGTCTTGTCTTTAGTAACACATATAAACCTTACTTTCAGAATTAATTATATAGAATTACTTTTCCTGTACTTGTAATAAGTGAAGACATGCCAGTCTTTTTCTTTTTTTTTTTTCACTTTTCTGTAAGGTCTCATGTCATAGAGAAAAAAATATATGCTAGCCTGTTTGCTCTATTCTTTGGTCAGTTAGACATAAATATGTAAGGCTTTAAAGAGCTTTTAAAAACACCCTTTGCTTTTTGAAATATTTCATAAGTAAGTGACAAACAGTATTCTGTTTGCACTGTTCACACAGCACAGGGCTATATTATGGAGATTTAATTTATTTATTTATTAAATAGAAATTTATTTATTTATTAAATAGAAATTTATGTCTGGCCAAGAAGCATCCTTGAGTACCCCCAAGCAGACCCAAACCCATTATTGTGTGTGTATCCTCTAAATTCCCTGTGCCTGGTATAAAGATATTTGCCCAAAAGCAGACAGGAAAATGCAGTTATCATCAAATCCATCTTTATTAAAATCTCTTGCTCATGGTCAGAAAAATTATCCTTCATTATCCTTATGTTGTTATTTATGTAATTTTTAAAGGGCTTGAAAGTTCAAAGGATAGGATCTCACCCTGCTGCCCTTGAAGTCAGTGCAAAAAATACTTAATAATTTCAGAGGTCCAAATTCAAAGGCACATAAAATCCTGAAGTTAATACAGTTGACACCAACAAAACTTGAAGCAAACATTACATGTACAGCAACATCTAATGAAAAATATAGTCAGGTAATGTATGAATAAAACAGAAGTTCTCTGAGAACCTATGACCTGCATAACCATGAGCAAACCACTAAAGATTGGACTGTCACTTAAAATGACATACCTGAGGTAGGAGCTCCAGCTTTCTCTCTGGTCAACAGAAAAAATCAGCAACTTCAGAGGACAATTGAATGCTCCTGAGACAAGAACCTGCCTCACTACCAGGGGTTTAATTTAGGTGCCTAAAGCTAGGTGGGATGAACCAGGAAGAGCAAATACACAAAATAAACAGTAGTAGCAGTTGGGACAAAACTGCTGAGGGCTTTGCAAATCCTCTTGGAATCTAATGTGCTTTATTTCTTACCTTCAAATCGAGCTGGAGTTACTACAGCATCTCCAGGGATTTGTTAATATAACGTGCTTTGTTAGCACAAAGCAAAGAAAACCCATCTATTCAAAGAAGGTGGTTTGTTGGTTTTGACTTCTGTTTTTGTTTTTTTTTTTATTTTATTTCATTGCAGTGCTAGGAATAGCATTTTCCAAAGCTCTGGTCTATTGTTTGAGGTTTTGTTAAACCTCTCCAAACTCTCTTTGAGCTACATGAAGTCACCCTTGAGGGTCCTTTCTTTGTTTGGTTTTCAGTGGGGGATCCGCCTGTCTTTGTGCAAATCCCAACTTCAACCATTAATTATCCAATTGTAATAAAAAATGTTAATTCCACCGAGTCACTGCTGATCAACTAGATCTAATCCTTAACAATTTTAATAGAATCACTGTGAATCAGACAAGAACACTTGCCTGTAAATTCAGTTGGAGGGTATGCTTATGCTAATAAAAAGACATAGATCATAATATTGCCAGCCAAAGTATGTGATTTTACAGAGTATTGTTATTTTTATATTATCAAATGAAAAAATAAGGGCCATCTGCTCAGCATTTTAATGAAAACATACAGATATTTCTTCTTACCTATGTTTAAAAAATAGTCACTTCATCTGTCGTTTACCCATTTGCACAATCTTATAAAAATAATATTTTCCCCCAGTTCCAATTTAACCTAACAGACAAGCAGGAGTTATTATATTTGTTTTATAGGTGGGAGATTATTGCCCAGAAATCTTAAGTCACAGAGGTTTTCCAGTACAGAAAACTGGTCTCTCTTAAATTCCTCTATGCTGCTTCACAGCTCGGGTTTAAATCAACTTCCATAATTAATCTAATTAATCTAGAATTTAGAATTTGGGCATAAACAACCATTGTGAAGTAAAAGACAAAGGAGACAGTATGTCATTCTTGCCTTCTCCATATTTTCTGACTAACATTTCCTTATTTTTTTAAAGGAAAAAAAAAAATCTCTGTTCAACTAAAGTGTTAAAATATTATCCTACATATACTTCCAGCAAGCAACTTCTCGGCATGGGTTAGGCTCTACTTGGAAAACTATTGTCATCCAGGAGACAACCTGTAGTTTTAAATGACTAGGCTGTCAGTTCTTTAGCTCTCTGCACTTGCTTTTTCTGCTTTAGTGAATAGTAACAATTACACGACAAACAGCATGTTATTTCCAACTGCGGGTTTTTGACAGAAATCTTTGTGATACAAATATTGCAAACTTCCATTCATTTGCACGATTAAATTCTATGCAGATTTTTAAAGCCTTAAGAAGACTTTAATAAAGCTCACAGTCTTCAGAATTTGGAGGAAAACAGGGGAATCTTTTCAAAAGTATATTTATTAAAATGGAATGCTTTAAACAGTGCAGAATTGGGTTTGGTTTTTGGGTTGGTTTTTTTTTACTAGTTTTGCTAGATTTGTGTTGAGATTTGCAAACAGTATATTTCATACCCTGGCAAAGGATATTGTCAGCAATAAGGATTAAATATTAAACAATTCTGCCCCAGAAAACATTTATAAATCACTTTTTTTTTTTCTGAATTTAACACTGAGCATGCAACCTTATATCCAGTAAATAAACATGGCAATATTATAATTGAGCAAAGCTCGGATGTCATTTACGAAGGCTGCTAGAAGCCATAAGACCCTATTCTGATTTGGCAGGAAGCACTTTTAAAAATTCACCACCAGCGTTTAATTTTTTGAAGGACAAGCAGGGACTTAAATCATTCATCAGTGCCAGGTTTGAAAGATGTGCTCCTGGGTTCCTTTCCTCCTTCTCCCCCAGCTGGAACACGAGATGCTCTTCGGGTGTCACTTACCCCAGCCCCTGCCTGAGCCCCCATCACCCCAGTGCCACTCCCGGGATGTTGATCCCTCCCCAGCCTTTGGTGACATCCTGATCACCCTCTGCAAGTGCTGCTGGTGCAAATAACTGAGGAACGAGGCTGCACGGGGGATTTGGGGGAGGTTTTGTGCTTTGACAAACAGGAGAAATCGAGCTCTTAGCATGAGGTCATATCCCCAACCCACGAAGTCCAAGCCCCAGATTTGTTTTGTAACCCTGCTCGGTTTTTATTGTAACTGCCCAAATTTCTCTCACTATGCAGTCACCTCACCTGAGAATTCATCCCTTAATTTCTACTTCTAATATTTTTTTTTTTCATTTCCAGAGTAATTTTGAACAGTTCTAATATTCACACAATCATGACAAAATCTGCAGCTGGGGTTTATACAAACTGAAGTCTTTTATTTTGTGTTCTTTATGCAATAAAATTAATGAATGTAACAACAAGCAAAATGCATTTCACATCAGCATTAGACTCCTTATTAATTTTTTTTTGCTTTTACATATATATTTTAACCAATGAAGAGAACTTTCTGTACCTGTGGAGATTGCTTGATTTGCACAGAAAAAATTTAACTTAATCCTGGTCTTTTCCATATATACTCTTCCATCAGGTATCTACCTGATCTATTTTATAGTACCTGCACACTAATTAATAGCCTGATTTGAAATGAAACATTTGCTCTCCTGACCAGTGATAGTTTCCTAGCAACCACACCATCTCAAATGTTGACCCTTATAAGATATTCTTTATCATTCAAGGGGTTAATGTTTTGTATACTTTCTAAAACAAAATCAATTCGTTTACATATATACTACTCAGTTTCTGTAAAATACCTTTATTAATTTTCTCAATGTCTTTTTGAGAGTAAAGTGATAGATTCAGAAAAGTATCCCAAAATTCAGCATCAATTCAATTATAAAAATAAAAAGCTGTTGCACTCTGAAAAATGGGTCAACTATCTCAGTTACTTTTTTTAATTCCAGTTTCCATTAAAAAATAATTCTATGATGACATCTCAATAAAAATGCAATGTGTTAGTCCAAAAAAATCACTTCAATTTGGAAGTGATGTTCCCACTACAAGAGTTAGTTTATTCTGGGCTGGAACTGAAAATTTTCAACACCATCTCGAGTGTCATTGTGATTAAAATGGAAACAGCAATATTTTGGCTGCCTGGAATCTTTAGACTATGGATGTCATTTTCCCCCATTTATTTCTATTTTTTCAATTCTTTTCTTACTGGAAATCCTTGGCAAAAATCAGAATTTTAAAGAACACTTTTTAGAATTTTTTGTTTACCTCACAGAGGAAATAACAGAAAAAGAGGAGAAAACATAGAGCAAGAAGAAGGGAAAAAATAAAGAAAAGGAATGTGAAAAATGCTCCAGTCCTAAATTGTATTCAGAAAATTGAAATGATTTCTAAATTGTTTAGGTTTTTTGTTTTTGTTTTTTGTTTTTGTTTTTGTTTTTGTTTTTGTTTTTGTTTTTGTTTTTGTTTTGTTTTACTGATTTGTGGATATAACCAGACTGTTATTTCCAATGATTTCATTGTAATTAAAAACTGGACCACCTTTAAATATTGGCTAAAACACTCAGGCCCCTTGCTGGGTATTTAGGTAATGCTATTTTATCTGTGTTGGACCAGGATCATGCATAGACACAAGGAAAATAGATTTTTAAAAGACCTCTGCATTGCAATTCCCAAAATGTTTGTTTTACCTCATCAGTGCTATGGGGGCAATTTATTAATATACATGAACAAAACTCTGAAGCAATCCTTGAGTCATGGCACAAGGTTTCCTTCAAAATGGTATTGAAACTGCCATAATATATAGGAGAAAGGGATCATTTCAGTGGAAACTAGAAAATCAAGTAGTCCTTTCAGCAAACAAATTTTGTCCATTTAATTTCCCTGTCAGTGGAAAAACATCAACCAGCTCTGGTTTGATGTTAGCAGAATGGATTTCTCAAACATTAAAATTCCTTCTCCTATCCGTCATTGCAAATATTTTCTGTTATTTGTATGGATTCAGATCCTTAGTCCATTATTATTCTCATTTTTTTCATTAAAATTGCTACTTGAAGGTTGGCCTGCTTACAGTGGTTGCCCCCCCACCCCCTTTTAATAGTGTTTACTTTCTATCACTAATGACTGTGCCCCTACTTAGGCAATGATAGCAACACAGTAAAAATCATCTTCCAAAGAGCTCCCACTTCAAACCAGCAGAAAAAAGGGGTACTCAGCTCTGATTACAGAAAATCTCTCTGCTTTCATAGAGTCAAGTGAGCTCCTGCATAAAGCCTTTTATAACCTCCTAGGAGGAGCAGGACACGATGTGCATCTCCCACATCGTGGGAGGCTGAAGTGCAAAACTTGTGGTTTGCTTGTGAGACAAAACCAAGCAGGACCCAAGGAAGCTGTGGGGCAGGGGAGGGATGATTCCTCATGGATCCAAACCTCAGAGTGGTCCTGTCCAGAAAACTGCATCTCTGACAACATGAAAACCTGAAATCTGCTTGTGCCTGTAGAGCTCCTAAAGGCTCTGACTGCCAAGGGGTGGGGCAGGTACCAGTGAGGAGGATCTAGAATGATTATTGTGGAAAAGACCTTTAAAACCATTAACTCAAACCATAAACTCAGCACTGCCGAGGCTGCCACTGAACCATTTCCCAAGTGTCACACCTACATGTATTTTATATATTTCATTGCCTGGCCCCCATTCTCCCAGTTTCACTGTCTGCTAATTCTACCCTCTTTCATTACCAAAAAAAAAAAAAAAAAAACAAACAAAAAAAAAAAAAAAAACCCACCCCCAAAAAATAATATAAAAAAAACCACAAAAAAACCCACAAACAAACAACAACAAAAAAAACTTTCTCTGGGTTTATACTGCAGAGCTCTTGATATTGGGTGTAGCCCTGTTCACAAGACCATGACCTGTGTTCCCAAATGCAGAGGTTCCACCTAGACAGTTCTAGTCAATGGAAGAATTCAGGTGCCTTACTTATCTCTGTATTTCTGGTTTTGTGAGCATTTTGGTACTGTGCCTATCTGTGATTCTTTTGCATTTATATCTCTAGCAAAAGGACAGAGAAAGCATTAGACATTTCAAATTTTAATTAATGGAAATACGCTCATGGTGCATAATCAGGCTGCTGGGTAAAATTAAATAAATGGACCTTATTTGGAGACAGAGCAGAGATCAAGAGATCAAGCAACCAGATTAGGCTAGAAAAACATCCATCAATTATCAGTTACTAAAATTAGCTTTGTCAAATGTCAATATGAAGCTCTTTATCCTTTAGAGCCAGAGCTAGTGCAACAGACTTCTAAGATTAATCATCTTTGAACACTTTTTTGTTTTTATTGTTGGATAAATTTCCTTTTGATTATTTTCTACATTAGAAAGAGTTTAATTCCAGTATTTTTTTTTTCTGTAAAACAGGTGCTGTTTATTGCTCTACCTTCTTCTCCCAAGCTGCTGCTAATTTCACAGTCAACAAGAAATATCAGTTTAAAAAGCTAAAAACCTTTATCAAATAATTGTGGATAAGACACCAAAACTTTGCAGAGTACATCCAAGTGCATCCATTCATTGGCTCACATTCATGACTGTTACTGTAAATATCTATATTTATGCATGTTCCCTGTTTTCTTAGAAATCTATAAATTATATCCATGTCTGTCAGTCTAACAAATGTTTTTAGCTGATGCACCAAAGGGAAATTTGACCAGTAGGAATTTAGTGGTGAGTAGATATTGAAATGCACAGCAAGGAACACATTAACCATTTCTTTTTAATATTGACAACTGCTTTAAACAACATACAGAGTTATATTTGAAAGGAAAGAATTGATATCTTTGTAATCATAGACTATTCACAAAGAAATACAAAATTAGGAAACTGAAGACACCAATGGTTGCCTCTGCAATTGACTGCATCATTTTGAGATCTTTCATGCTAACATATTCCCAAAATCAAGTACCAGCATGCACACTAATATGCAGAAGTATCAATATTTTATCTCCTACAATGACTATAACTGCAAATCTGTGCATCTGAATACAGAATTGCTGCAGTTAAATGCCAAAGATACTAAACTAGTACCAAGAAACCCCATATTCCTGTGAATTCCACTAGGAAAGGTTATTCCAGAAGAGCCAGGTAAAGGCAATTCAAAATGCCTGTTATTTTTTGAAGGGTATGAATTAAAATCTTTCCCACTTTTGGACTGATGCCTGACTGGAGTCACACTTACATGAAACAGGTGATGGCAAACTCTACTGTGGGGTGGGAAAAGAGGTAGGGTCTTGCAATATATTGACTAAAATATGCCCAATTTTAAAGAAATTTCAGCCCTGAATTCAGCAATATCAGTAATTAAATAACCCCAGTGGTGCAACCACATCTAAAAGCAAGAAACCACACTCATTCTACACCTAGAAAAATGAAGGAATAATGGTAGTTGACAGAGTTCTATTTTTAGCAAGATAATCTGAAGTAAAGCTAGAGCAGATATGCCAATAGGTAGAATAATCAGACTCTCCCGTTGCTGTCTGTACCTGAAGTGGAGGTTAAAATGCCTGCTTAGGACAATTCTAAATTAAGTGTTATTTTTTAAGAGCTGGAAAAAAAATCCATATCTAAAATAGTGTTCAATATCACAAATTTATCTCCCCCCTTTCTGAAAAGAGGGGCAGTAAGACACTCCATGATGTTATGTTAAATCTAAGTATGTTTTGCAAGCAATTCCTTCTGACAGCAAACTGGTTCTATCAAAGCCACCCACTGTCTCACCAACATTATTATTCAATTTAGCTGCTTTAATGAGCTGGGCATTTTGCAGAACAAATAAATAATTAGTGGCCCAAGGATCTTGCCTAATAATTTTATGGGTGATGTAACAAGTGCCAGCAAGTTACAGTAGCAGAGAAAGAGAGGGCTGAGCTTCAAACTTAGAAATTTACTGTGATTATCCAGTCTGAGCTTATAAACTGAGTGGTGTGCAGGATGTGTCCTCTTTTTGCTTTTTGTGAAACAAGGCAGAATTCTGAACAGCAGTTTTTCTGTGTCTTTGGTTCTGAGATTTTCACAGCTACCTCATTAAAAATCTGATAGTTTGCATGCACAATATAAAGAAATGCTGAATGGCTGCCAAGTTTTAAAAAAATATTCCAAAAAAAACCTACCAGAAGGAAACCATAGAAACATTGCTGGGTGTAAAACAGTCAAGAAAAAGTCCATAAATAACTACTGAGAAGAAAAAAATATTCCAAGTTTTTCGGATGATTTAAAAATTAAGGAGCAATTTAAAGTAATAGCAGTATACCACATTTTTAGGTGCTTGCCTTTACATTTCACCTGGTAAAAGCAATTAATTTCTCTTCAAGATAACACACAAGGGCATCCACAAAGTGTTGAAATATGGAAAGCTCAGGGGGGACCTACATGGAGAAATCAATGCTCACTAAGTAAGGACATGAAGTTACACCAAAGTATCTACTCTGCACTAATTCTTAATGCAGAGAGTGGCCTTTGCTCCATCTCCCTTTATGTTCCTAAGGGAATTAAAATAGAATCATGGCTGTCTTAATTCCCTCATGTGGAGAGTGGGTAGAAAGAAGCATGTCCACAAGTAGATGCAGATTGAAATGGACTGTACTGTGCTGTTGAAATGATTTTCTCTCTCTGCTGCTTTTATAGAGAGAAAATAAACTGAACTGACTTCAAAAAAACATCCCTTCCTTAAGATGGGAATAAATTATTTTTTTCACCAGGAAGACTCAATTCTGCCAAGAGAGAGGGTTGCATCTCACCTGCTATAGAAGCTGGCTTTGATACAAGCCTTCTGGTACCAAGGACAATAATTTTTCATCACACTTTTTCACATTACCTAATTCTAGTGCTAATGGTGTCAGAGATCACAGTGCATATTCTCCACACCCAGTTTCTGAATTTTCTCTTTCCTGGTGGCCTCTGCCATGTGTGAGCACATAGGTTCCTGTCATGATAGTTGAACTGTGTCTTTTTTATTTCATTAGTTCTCACATTTCCCTTACATTCTTCCAAGTTCCTCAGCCTTAGAATGGGATTTATCTCATGTAGTCTAATCATCTGAAAGTTAGACACTCAGTCAAAGCCAGTCATGGAGGTGTTCCCTGTCCTCAAACAGAGAGGCAGAACAAATCCTGGAATCATACAGTACTTTGTGCAGACTGTGCCTCATCTAGTCCAACCCCCTTGCCCAACAGAGCATTAATTTTGACACTAGATAAATTTGACTGGAATATTTTCCAGGTGAGCTATGAAAATTTCCAAGAATGGATATTCCATAAACCCATCCAACCTATTCTAGTGCACAGCCATTCTTTCTGCAATTCTTTTTCCCCATGTAGCCAAAAATGTCACTCTGGTTGTTTTTTTTTCACATCATGTGCCACTGTCCTTTAGCACAGAGAGTCACCTTTGTTCCAAGGGACCCTGTGAAACATCAGCACTCACATCTTGCTTTAGCAGAGTGAAGGTGATTTTCCAGTGAGCTGTGAAGGTTTTCTTTTTCCCTCCTTCACTTGGGCTAACATGACTATTGTGGTTTGTCATGAGTGTCTAGATTGTGGTTAGATGTGGAAATACAGTAATAGATGCTTTCACGCAAAGATGGAAGGTTGTGACACCAGTGTCAAACCAACTATTTCAGCATTCCCCAGCGATGCATCAAAATGTCAAAATAGTGACAGAAGTTGAAAAGCATCTCTAACAGGGGAGAACCCTGAACACACCTTCCAAAGAAAGAAAAAGGCAAGGCGGTTCAGTTGTATTCTGAAACTGAGTGTCCTCTTAATAATACAGCACAGGTTCTGTAATCTCTAGTTTAGAAGGGCAATCAACTGGGCATGAAGTCAGGAGTAAACTGCACATTTCTTTGTGGACAAATCGCCAGTGGGTGCAAAATATCTGAGATAATTAACGATTATATAATTTACGCAAAATTGAAGAGAGTTATGGAAGTAGCAAATATTCTGGCAGAACAAAACAGAATTAAGTATCTGGGAGAGTGAAGTGGAATTAAGAATTAAGAATCAAGAACCAAGAACATTTGCTAAAATTTTAGTCTTCTTTTGGGGATCTAAAGCATCTGTGATTTTGCTGTACTTTGTTTATACTCTGGTAGCATAGTTATGGCCCAACATGCCAGATGAAAAGCACATAATAATAATTAATCCCTGCACTATGGAATTTGCAACACAATTAGCTGTGATGAGCGAAGAATTGAAGACTTGCTTTGGGGATATGTAATCTTACTTAGGACTAAAACAAGATTTGCCCCCAGTTACACTTACAGTCATTAAGACACAAAGAATCAAATAATCTGCTCAAGTTTGCAGAACAGATGCAGCAATTCCAGGAACTGATCAAATATTTCTCAGTCCTATAATGTGCTTCAAACAGACTGACATTTCTTATTTCTTCTTTCAATAACTATGTGAATAGTCCAGGGCAGGAAGCTGGATTTCTTTTCTGCTAAACATTTAAATGAAAAAAAAAGCAGTCCTGAGATGCTTATTCCCTGAGGAGATGTTTCCTACCTGGACTGCTGAGGTACCACAATGCACAGCTGAATAAACCAGGATGGCAAACAGTGAATTCAGGGTTTTTTAAAGTCCTAACCTATGGCTGAAGCTGTTTTAACAACATTTTGGGAATTCAAATCCCATGGTCTATATTTAAGCCCATATTAGCTTTCAGTTTAATGAGGGTCTGAATAATGCCTCTTAGCTTTACTTAGTTTGCTTCGCATATCAGTACAGAAATCAGAGAATTATTTAAGTAGAAATCAACTCAGTGTTCTTTATTGCTAAAATCAAAGTTATTTTTCTGCTTTCTTTAGCATAACATTTCATGGAAAAACAACAACCTAGGAAATCCTGCAAAGGTAATAACTTCATTAATAAAGCCACTTTTAGTTTATTTTTTTTATGTAATAATGCTGTTTTAAAATAATTTCATTTTGTTATTTTCCAATTTATTAAGGTGACAGTTATGTAAATTAAAAGCAATTAGTTCCATCAAGCTTACATCATAATTTACTTACTATGGTAGAACTCTGACTTATATAACACCACTACAATTCATTGCTGACCACAATCAGTTCTAGCAAACAGGTAAAACCTCCTTTTTAAATAGAATTATCACATTTTCATTCTCTTTTTTAACTAAGAAAAAAGGCCCATTACAGCCATGTTGTTAACAAGATAATTTCTAAGCCAATTCATCACCACAATCCACTTATCCTTCAACCTGAGAAGCAACCTTCTCAGGCCTACAGATTTTCTAGTGGCCTTTCTGGAAAACTGAAATATCTCAGGAAGATGAACAAGTGATTGTCTCAAAACAGTCTTGCAAAATTCTTATAACATTCAGTAGGGGAGGGGTATTTAAGCAGGTATCAAGGCGTACCTGACATCACCCAAATATCATAAAGGTACCTTTGTGTACCTGTTCCTTGCAATCAGTTTTGCTAAACATGGAACAGATTTTTCAATGCTAGAGCTCTTACAATCACCTTTTTTTTTTTTTNCTGGTTTTGACTTACCCAGCCACAGAGGAGAGGAATCCAACATCCCCTTCTTGCTCAAAAGAGCAAGGTTCTTTTGGACACATCAGGGGATGATTCACTCTGCAACCATCTCCCATCACTGAAGATATCAAAGGTTTATTTTAAAAGGAGGCCAAAGAGCTTTGTCTATTCCACAGCCAAAAACTACTGTGAGATTAATTTTCTTCTATATAGGTACAAAGTTCAAGTTGCTAAAATTAGCAATTGTTTCACCTGAGCCTCTTCTTTATGGTCCTATTGAAAGCAGTATTGTTTAGTGTTTCAGTGCCTGCTGTTTAAAATGCAATGTTCCCCATTGAATGTGTCAAAAAGCTTTAGCTAATTATTCTCATAGCAAGGATAATCTTACCAATTATGATTCTTTAAAAAGAATAGTGGAAACAAAGAAGTGGAGATAAGATTTAACAATGACAAGACAAACTGGGGAGGCAGGAGAATCTTAAGTGTTGAAAACTGCCAGTGCCCTCTTTTTTACAGAGAATAATAAAATTACAGCTTTTTGTAAGAGACAAGTTATCACTGTGCAGCCTGGGGAATTTTGGATTATTATGACAAGGTTTCTGTTAGTTTGGAATGAAGTTCATGGGTGTCCCTCCAGCCTCAAACTCTAGGCCTGTAGGATATGACATAGAGTAAGATCTAATATTTGTATTGTCAACCACCTGGGATTGACAGGCAGTGGAATTTTAGGTGCATAGCCCTGGAAGCAGAAGTCCAAGACCTTATTTCTCAGATTTATGGATGGCCTATGGATGGTCTATGAAGAAAAGCAGGTGGATTGATTATGTCAAATATCTACCTCCAGTTATTGCCTCAGGAAGGTAAGAATTGCTAAAGGACTACTCAAACCATCTAGATTAAATCTCTTTATTGGTGTATTGAATGCACAGGGTTTTGCATCCAGCTGGGATGCAGGCTGGATACACCTTTTGTAAGGAAAAGTGTCAGAAAGAGCAGGTCTGAATCTTGGTGAGGAAGAAAACAGCAGCCAAAATGAGACCTGTGTCCTCAGCAGAGGTAAATAACCAAAAATTGGAAGACATATATACATCCACATAGAACTCTTATTTCCCACATCACAAAGACAACAATAGGGTGTGGGACACCATCAGAAGGACTCTGTGATCTTGCTGAAAATGACTCTTTTTAATGGTAGAAAATCGAGGAACAAGGAGACAGTGAGGAATTTGCTCCTTCTGCCTCACTGCCAGGACAAACTGAGAAGCTGCTTCCTTTTCAACTCAGTCAGCAGCCTGCTCCTGCAGCTACTACCTCAGGAGCAGATAGGAAGCCCAAGTGTAATGACTTTTATACCTTACTTGTGGGTATTGTTAATCACTTTGAACATCTCTGTGACACATTTAGATTTCTCTAAATGTAGTGACAACTTTGGGCAGAAAATCACAAAGCCCTTGGTTCTGATCCAGATCACACAGACAGTCTGAGCATACCTACTGTCACTTAAAATCGAAGAACAGCATCACACATTTGTCCTCTCGTGCCTGACAAATTCAAAGACACAGATTGAGTTCAAACAACTGCTGCCCTGTTCCACAAGCTCTGATAATGAAGACACCACAAAAGTTTTTGGCACAAAGGAAAACAAGTCAATACACACATCAGGACACTACAACAGATAAAATTTAGCTCTGTTATAACCAGGTATTCAAGCGTTCTCAGAGAAATTGGATCTGTCTGCTGCTATTTCTGCCATGCTTGCTTTAAGCTGCTCTCTTATCCAACTCCCTGACTGTTTATCAAAGAGAAGACATCATCTGGATGCTAAGGAGGCATTTCACCATCAGGCTGAGGGGTGGTTCTCTCTGAGAGGTCACAGGAAAAGGTACTGGGTGATGGGAAGAGCATAAAATCTTTACAGCTCCTATTCTTACCCATTTCAAAATCATTTTCTGAAATGCATCCTCTCTATTGACCACATAAGTTTCCTACAGAGAAAAATTTATACCAAGTCTAGAAGAGAGGTGCATGGCATGAAAAGAAAACCTGTGAACACTGAAGTTTAGAAATACATTGAGGAGGCTATCAGAAAGTTTGATTTTTGCTTAGCAAGATTTAACTGAAATATTGTTATGTGTGGCCACCTTACCCTTACAGAGACTGTGGTTTTTTCCCCCCAGCACAGGGGAATAAACACCTACTTAGAAACTGCTCCAGGCTGCCAGTTACTGTAGGAATATTCGACATTCTCATGCTGTTGTTGGTGCTGTTTTATTCCCAAAAGCTGGGGAAACTCAAGACACACTCAGTAAGGCTTGGATTCCTCAACCCATAATACAACTGCCTATTCTGTGTGTTAGACACACAGGCCTTGGTGCAACAGGCTGTTAAACAGAAAGGTGTTAGCAGGGAGGTAGGTGTGTCTTTCACTGAAAACATCAATGCAGTAGCAGTGAGTTCAGGATATTCAAAGGTACTGAAAACCATTTTAGGTTCCATGACCCTTCCCTGAAATTTCTCCATCCTGCTCTGCAAATCTTTGATCATTATTTTTGCCCTATGAATTCCATCTTAAACAGATGGATTTCCTTTCTTTTACAGAGGTACAAAATGCTACCACTGAGACAGGTTAACATTGCCTTTGAAAAACCAGTTTACCTTGGACTCTTTTTGAGATGGCTCTGTAAAGCAAAAGGGACCTCAAGAACACAATGCAAGTTTTGAGAAGCTAGGGGTGTGTTTCACCTAATTTCATGACATATAAACTAACTAAAACCTTTTTTGCTTTGTCTGTGCCAGTTGTCTGCAGCTTTTCTTTAGGAAATGGAAAGGAATAACTGTTTCCAAAAGGCAAATGAACCTTCTCATTGTGAACACTTATTTTAGATTAAGACACATGTTCCTGAATACCTCTCTGTCTCTCCATGGATTACAAAAGGAGCTTAGACCAACTAAACTTAGGATAACTAAATTTAAGCTCCTGTTGCAGCTAAATATAACAAGAACACTGTGAGACTAAGCCTAAAATCCCTTTCTGCAGTACAGCTGGTAAACAGGCCACCTGACAGGGAGGTTACACACAGGTTACAGGCACTTCCTCTTAACACTTTTTTAAAGCACTTTGTTCTTTGTATCCTCTGCAAAACAGCTCAAACCACTACGAGCCACACATGGGCATTCCAGACAGAGGGATGGTTTTGAATGGTTCAGTTGCTGTTCAGTTTATATAGGAATTTTAGTAAGAGCTCTTTGGAGGACTCAGGAGTTATCACTTCAGCCAAATCTGGTGATAAAAACCATCATGTTCAGCTATGACCTTCACTGAATGACCTTAGGCTTGCTTTTTCCTACTGTTGTTTCATGGCCTGGTTTGGCACATGACAGGGAATTAGGAAACTTGAGGGTTAAGCACCTGATAATGCCATGGTCAGGACATGGCTCTGCAGGAGAAGAGCCCAAATGTCCTCATGGGAGCATTCAGAGGTTCTCCTCAGGGACTCGAGATTTTAAACTAAGGGTTTCAGCAAAGCTTTTATTTGTGCTGTAGCAAAACCTCCTGGATGAGGGTGTACTCTTCACAGGGTAAAAACAATGGCTGGATGGCCAAGTCCAAGGAGTGGTGGACTCAAGGATCTTAGAGGACTTCTCCTACCTTAGCAATTCCATGATTTTATTCTCATATTAGTATATTATATATAATTATATTATATATGATTATATATTATTATATTATATTACATTATATTATATTTATTATATTTATTATATTATATTTATTGTATTTATTATATTTATTATATTGGAAATGGTTTGATTTCTCCCTATGTTCCCTAAAAGAGAAGCAGCAGTCCATATCCCAGTGCTCCCTTAAAAACAGCAAAGCACCAGGAACAGCTACAGTGTGAGATGGGAATTTCAGGTCACTGCTAATCTGGTTGACATGCAAAGTGCTGAGGTAGAAAATGAAAGCCCAATTGCACATTCCAGCCCCCTGAGACATTTGGTCTCCCAGGAACCATTATTTCGTCTGTACAAACTATTGTTTCATGGAGAATATTGTGTTTCAGCAGAAAAGTCAAATGTGTCCTCTCATAACTCCATGTGGCTGTTAGCTTACTGCTGAGCTAATACTTTGCCACATAAATAAAACTGCACTAAAAAGAGAGCACAGACTTGCAAGGAAACATAGGGGAAAAATATAATTCATTGGCACTCAGGGCTGAAAAGCTAGTGAGCTTCTTTCCTTTCCTTTTTTCTTCCCTTTACCCTTACAAGTTGATGTGTATCCAAACAGCTTGAAAAGTACTTTGAAATCCAACTTTAGTCAGCTATGATGAAGACATAAGAGGAACTGATTTTTCCTTTGTGATGCTTTGTTTTCTTCTCTTTTATTCTCTGTTCGCTTTAGCAGTGGCTGCAGGAGAGGATCCAAGTGTTTTTCCTTGGAACATTTTTTTTCTATTTTTGGTGCACTTAAGGATATATTTCTCAAGTTGCACTGAGTCACTACATACTGCTTTTGTGGCAAGCTCAACTAGTGAGCTAAGAGGGCTTGAACCAAAATGCAAAATTTCTCAAACCCAGGGAATCTATAACATCTTAACTAAGGACTTTTTACTGTGGTAAAAAACTGCTGCTTTGTGTGGAAAGATGTGAAATGCTATGTAGTTATTTTATTTTTGTCCAGTTTCACAAATGTTCTAAGGCACCACTGGGGACCAGTCCTTGGGGTCAGGGGCAATGGTGCCACTCAGAGGGATCTAAAGAGGTTGTAGGACAAGGCCAACAGGAACTTCATGAAATTAAACAGGGGGGAAAATGCAAAATTCTGCATGTTATATGAATCATCACTGGACAGCTCTGTTGAAAAGGACTTGGAGGTACTGGTGGGCAAATAGCTGAGTAAGAAACACCAGCACACCCTGCCAGCAGTGCTCTGGATTGCTGGTACAGGAGCAGAGCCAGGAGTGGGAGAAAAGTGATATTCCTCACTTATCAGCAGCCACGAGCCCACAGCTGCAATTGTGCTACTGGGACACCAAAAGAGAAAGGCATTGGTAAAAATTAGCATGAATTCAGTGGTAGGTCACCACTGACTGGGGGAGAGCAGGAACTGGGGTAATCAGATGATGCTGGGGGAGTTGGGATTGTTTGGCCTGGAGAAGGAACAGCTTCAGGAGGAGGTAACAGCATCCTGCTCATACCTACAGTGAGGATACCAAGAAGACAGAATTATTGAAATCCAACTCAGCACAGCCCTTAAACTCACATTTAACTTTATGTTTGAATTCCACTTATTCATTGTAGGGTTTTTTTCCCAAGAAATATAGATATTTATGGGGTTTTTCCTGATCTCTCTAATTCACTCATACATCCATATATTTTTAATATATTGTAAAAACCTACTCAAAGCTGGAAAAATACCTAACATCTTCCATGTACTGAGGTATTTTGTAACATTAAAATGTGATTATCGTTCATCCAATTTGTGGATTAGGTGTTATTTCATTTTATTTTTACTGCCGTATACAGTATTACCAACCATTAGCACGTAAGTATGAAATGATGAAATTTTTATGGCTACTGCATAAAATGAAATGGTACCAAAATTAGTAGGTTTAACTCTGAACATTTAATAGAAATAGAAGGATCCAGTGCTGTGCAATTCCTCTGGCAGGGTGTGACATGAGTGCAGTGAGTACTCCACAGTTCCATGTGTTGTGCACAACCTGGACACAGGAGATCTTTGTTCAGATGAGAACATGCACCACTGCAGTAACTCACATTTGGGCTCACAGCTGACTCCATGTGAGTGTATTTTATCCCATATTTCTGTCTCCATCCTGCTCCTTCAGCCTGGTTGTTGCTTGAGGAAACCCAGCAATGCTTCTGCTTTGGAGGAAACCCCACAGTCTGACATGGACCTGGGGCCAGGAAAGCATTGACCAACAGGAAGGAGGCTCAAAAATTAAAAAACATCTGAAATATCTTCAGCCTGTATAAAGAAGACCCACCAAAGCAGTGTCTAGATCTGTTATCTCATTCTCAGCTGAGAAAATTCTTCAGATTCCAGCAGAGAATTCATAAAGAGAATTCATAAATTCATAAGAACAGAAGCTGTAAAGAAAAACTAATTTGTGCTTTTAGGCTTTTAAAGTGTCAGTAATCAGAAGTGATTGCTCCTTCTTTATTGATTTTGGGGTCTGTGTTCTTTGTTCTTGTTTGGGGTACCCAAACATCAGCACAGTAAAGATGCAGCCGTGGTTGACACAAAAGCCTCACAGAGGATCCCTGTGATCTGGTACATGATTCTCTCATCTTAGTAGAACACCACTATAAGATAAAACAGTCTTTTGAAACTGGAAAAGGAACAGTTAGATCATTTTCTTTGCAAGAATGTCTTGTTTACAGGCAAGGATTAAAAAAAAAAAGTTTGAAAAAATAAGAAAAATTAATAAAAATATTTAGCCAGATTCTCAGTAGTATCAATAGTCACATGACAAATGAATCCTGCAAAGCTGTATAAATTTACAATACCTGAAAATCTTGCACCCTTTCCTTAGAATAATCCAATATCAAAAAATACTTAAAATTGAAGAAAAGAGAACCTTAACACTGGAAGACTTAAAAAATTGTACCCAGTGAAAGCAAGTGAAATTTTCTCTGAATATTGGTTAAATGCAACAGTGTCTGCTAGTACTAATTATTATTTTCACTGTTATTGTCTTGATGTTCTAGGAGAAATTTAGAGTAGGCCTAGCAAGCATTTTTAAATTACATTGATATGCAAATTAATTTTCCATGTAACATCATGCATTTTCACATTGCAATCTTCATCCTTTTAGCTTTTTCCATCAAAGAAAGAATACTTTATCCCTAAGGTATCCAATCAAAATTTGTGAACCATTTCAAATTTATGAATCGAGCACACACAGTGAAACCATTTACTGCATGTTGTATGAAGGGTGACTCCACTGTGCTTCATGGTGGGATTTTATTTTATTACTTTTTTATTGCCTTTTAATTTTTTTCCTAATAATTCTTAATTACTTTTGCAATTAAATTTTGGACTATCATTAACCACTATGTTCTTTCATTCAACTAGTCATTGCAATTTCAAGATCACGTTCCTCAATGGCAGAAACTAATTTTAGCACTCAATACGGAAAAGTTGAGACTAGTTTTTCATGTTTTCCTTTAACATTTACCTCTACAGTTTTAGTCCCCTGCTGATCATCACACCTTGTACATCATATTGCTGAAATGTACTGAGTTGTAGAGCAAGAGGTCAAGGCAAGGCTTTGGTTTAGTTGTTATCTGTGTCTGGGCACTGGGATCTTAGATATCCCAGAGATCTCTGTGAAGCTCTTTCCTGTGTGATTTTCCTTCATAGAAACTAGAGTATCAGAACCTCAGTACCTCTGGAACTGAACCTTTAATTCTTTCTATCTGTGTTCTCCATGCATGAAACTTAAATTTTTTCCATGCCAGAAATAACATTTTTTTCTCCTGAAGAACAGAGGCTGTAAAGAAAAATTCATTTGTGCTTTTAGACTCTTCAGGCAGGTTTTTGCTTACCTAATTTTAACTGTCTACAAAGTAATTGTCTGTACCTGAACTAGGTGGAGGTTTTCTGACTCTGGGAGAGACCTGGGAGAGAAATGGGCACTTAACTCATACTGAGGTAGCCATCCACAATAAAACAGATGAAACCTGTATTTTAAGTACCTGTTCTCTCTATGATTATAAAAGAATTTCAGGTGCATACTGGACCATAGAGTTCAGATCTAGACACATACACAGCTGGATAGTTACACACACTGAGATGAGCTTGACATCCTGAGTTTACAGTGATGACTGATGTTCCAGTTTCTACACAGTCAGCCTTTGGAAAGTTTATGTGATATATATCTCTGAGCTGTAATCTAATCAATATTTTAATATCCTCAATTTTCACTTTTAGAAAGGATATTTCCCCAAGCTATGTAAGCATGATTTTGTTTTAAATTAAGAATTTGGAGTCTGTTGTGAGCTGTAGAAACTCTGAGAGTGAAGTACCATGATCTCATATAACTTCGTGACCCAAAGGGCACATGGTTATTTATTGACTAAATTCTGAATAAAATAGAACAAGTACAATGAGATTGGTTTATGATTGCATTTTCACCAGCTATATGATTACTTCTGGATTCAATATCATTAATTAAAAGTAGCTCAAAGCACCAAGAGTAAACAGAGTAACACAGAGGGAGGAAGCGATAAAGAGCATCTCAGAATGGTCGTGCAGTCTGGACCAGTGAAAATTCCTTGTTGTGTACTTGAGGTAAGGAGTAGGAAGATAGTTTCAGACTTCTTAAATGTTTAAAATTTCAGGAGGAAACAGGAAATGTTGTATGCACACAAGTAAGGGTGATTGAAGCCTGTCTGGCCTTCATATTACATGCTAGCATACATTTGCCATCATTTTTGGTACAGCTAACATAACAACAGTGAAAACTTTCACCTTTATTCCACACACATTGTAAAACCCAAACTCTTAGGGCAAAAGCATGTGAAAATCTTCTGAGCTCCAAGAAGGGCCCAAGAAATGTTCCTCCAAGGGTCCTCCATTTCTTCTTTCCTTATTCCTACTCATGAGTGTGGACAGCTGAAAGCAGCAACTTTTCTCCAGAAAATGTTGATCTAGTCGCTTGCTGTGAAAATATCCCTCTCCCACAATTTATTCTAGAAACCTGGGATTCCAAGCTTTCTGTCCTGCAGATTTCTAGGCTCAGAGTTCCCCATGAATTGAGAGACAGAAGCTTGAATACTGCAGAAGTCACAGTAGTACTGCCGAGCTCAAGGTCCACTCATCCTGCCAGACCTTTCAGGATCTTGGCAGCCCTTGGCAGACTCACCTAGCAGTTTTTCTGATTCCTTGCCACCTTTACTCAGACTCTCATTTCACCTACAGCATTGGAAAGAGAGGAAGAGCCTGAAGTCACCACCAGCTTGGAGCCTCAACGTCACTCACTCTTTAAGCTCTCTCTGCTCTTAGAAAGTTGGGGTTTGCAATGGAAGCAATCAAGCAGGTTACATCATTTTTAGCAAAAAAGAATAATCTTTTATGGGAAGACAATTATCTTTTGGGACCATGCCTTTGCAATGAGTTCCTTGAGAATTTCAGGGGGGAAAAAAAGGGAAGAAAACAGATATTGAGGGGTGAGAAGAGGAAAGCAGAAGTGATCACACAGTGCCTTTCTCTATGCTTTATCACCTCTCAGGCCTGTTGGTGTAATTCATAGGGAAGAGTACATAAACTTGTGGAAGTTAAATAATACTGTGTTATCTGTTATATAACTCTGTCAGTAGCAAAGGGAACTAAAAGTTTCTTTTTTGCATCCTCTTTTATTCCTTCATATTGCCTTCAGCGTTTTTTAAAAATTCAATGTTATTCCTCTTCAGTTAATGACTTCTGAAAAAATAAATATAAACTTTTATAGCTTGAGTGATATTTTTTTAATAGTTATCTACAATCTAAGCTTGCAACAAGTTTTTTTCAAATTTTTGTTTTTTGGAAAAATTTTAATTTATACTCATTCCTGAAACAGTGCTCTTGCAATATCTTGATTAAACTGCCTTCAAAGTGTTGGTTTCACAAAGATTAAAGGAAAGACTCCCAGCTTACATAAGCTGTCACATCCTGTGGGCTGCTAACATTTTAGATTAATTGCATCTCTAATATTAATATTTTCTCTAGACATTCTTGATTTTTGTAGTTAGTTCCACTGTTTTGATTTTTACTTATACAAATAGAGAAGCCCTAAGGGGGCTAAAGTGAGATGCCTCAAGCAGTCTCATTTTCCAATGGAAAACAGACAGTCTTCTGTCTTCTGAAAACTAGACATCTCTAAGATGTCTGTTTATTTGGAGATGCATAAAATCTAAGCATTCAATATTCTATTTTTTAATAAGGTTAAATAAAAGAATCTCTTCTTTTATATGTACCAGGAAGGATTTGTAAATATTTCAGTTTTAATATCACATCTCAAATAAACTTAGTTTCACTTTTTTTTCCTGTGTATTTATGATGAGAGCCTGAGTAACACCTGAAAAATTATCTTTCTGTATTCTTCTTTGTTTTTAAAGCACAGGGAGAATAATGAGGGGTTGCAAAAGGGAGAAGGAATCTATGAGCAAGTGTTCACTTTCTACATACATGTATGTATAGATATATATATATATATTTAGCAAATATCTCCTGCAGTCATATTCACACAAGATAATGAGGTGATCCCACTGCACCTTTCCCTCGAAGCTGAAAGGAAGGTTACATTTTTGCACACTTAAAATAAATGTCTGATTTCTGTAACATTAAAAAAATTAAAAAGGTGTTGCTCAAGGGAAGCCATCAGCACTTGAGAGAGCCACAATCCCCACCATCTGCTTCCACAGAGACAGAGCAACTATTCACAGCTTTTGTTGCCGTCCTCAGGCTGCAATTGTACTGCAACTGGGGGTGGTCACAGTAGACCTGAGCAATTTTCTATCTTTACTGCTTATTCCCCCGCCTGCCACCGCCTCTCTTCCTTCCTCCTCTGCCCAATTTTTTTTACTGTAATAGGCAAAATCAGGACAGGGAAGGGATTGTATCTCTCTGATCTTTAGGCGACCTGCTGCCACCAACAGAAACATGAAATGCACATTGTATTCTGAGTCTGTAGGTGATGTCCTCTAGGCTGAGATTCGTTTCATTTAATTATAGATATCTAAAAAATACCCAGTCTAAGGCAGCTATTTAGGCTCCTCCTTTACATGATTAAAAAAGGCAGTTCCAAAGGTGATTCATCCTAAACTACAATTGGTGTTAATCCCCAAACAAATCCTGTGTAAAATTAATTCTCCTGTCTGCTATCAAAAAGCTCAGGCTCCAATTTGGAGCAGACACTGAGGATGGACTTTGCCTGAGGAAACACACAGATCCAATGCAGGTCTCCTTACCTGAGGGGACTGTGCAGATTTCCTTTATATAAGCCAGTAGAAAGATCAGAAACTTTTGATTCCTCTCTTCCTAATCATGGAGTCATCGAATGTCTTGGGTTGGAAGGGACCTTGAATCTTAACCAATTCAAATCTCCTGCCATGTGCAGGGACAACTTCCTCTAGACCAGGTTACTCAGAGTCCCCTCCAACCTGGCCTTGAACATTTCCAGGGGTGGGGAGTCCACAGCCTCACTCAGATACAGAAAGATAGAAATACTGGAAGCATTTCTCTTCACTGATGGCAATAACCAGCTTGTATCTAGACCCTTTTTTTAAGAGATTTATACAGTTAGAAGAGGTAAATCCTGTAACTTCCAGAAAGCTAAAATTTAGTGAGATTAATCTGGGTTTTGCCAACTGTTCCACACAACTAGAAATCATGTGAGCAGTACCAGCACCTTCAAAAGATGAGTCCTCTTTCCGGACAGCCATTCACCACACTGTCACTTTCAGGTTTTGGGATGTGAAGGTTTCCATGTACTCTCCAGATCAGCATGCAGAGAGACAAAGTCTGAAATAACCCCTTCCTCTAAGACACCAATGTAAAGACACAACAAATCCTTTGAGGCTTCAGAGTCATTGAAAGAGAACAGAGGAGAATTTAAACCTAGAGGAAAAATGTGTTTATGTTACTTGCACTGCCTGGGAATGTTCACATGGCACAAGGTTAAATGTCCATGATACTTAATTTTCATAGGTTATTTCTCTTATGGCAAAAATTATTACTTGAGCTACACATTTGCAAGGACACTTGCTCACCACAGTGTGCATTGAAATAAGTGCTAGTTCATTATAACCTTTAAAGCATCTCAAATCCATTGGCATTTAAGTATTGGATTATCTCAATGAAGTCATTAAAGAGAGTTGAATGTATGAGAGGATAGTTCCTCGGCCTTATTTCATTGCAAATTTTACAGTTAATTACTGGGACAAAACACTAAATAAGAAGACAAACAGTACAAGTTAAAATGGAAGGTTCTCTGGCAGATATAGCTTTATAAAACAGCAAAAAGTTAAATGCTAAGAACTCATTAATAATAAAAAGCAATTTCCCAAGTATTATGTTCTATCTCTGTTATGGTTAAACACCATAAATTAGCAGTGAGCATTCCAATTCAAATTACTTGTGTTCTTCAGTATTCTTAAAAATCAGTCGAATCAGAAGTCCGCTAGCGCTTCAATGGAAGTAATAGAAGACAATTTAATTGACAGAAATGTATTTTAGATAGTACTTCTTATCTTCAGGCAACACATTTTATTACCTAAAACTTCATTACAGTGCACAAAAAAGGAGAAAGAGAAACATATGTTTACTTGTAGTGAACCATACGTTTAAAACGATAACAGAATTGATTTCTTCCTGCAATTTTATCTTTACTGTATGCATTATGACCTGTATGCTGAAATGTGAAAACCTAGAAATTCCTGCTACCTCTACCCTTCTGCGTTTTCAAGAAAAAACAAACAATTTTCGCAGAAGAATGATATTTTTGCATTGCTGTAATGTGCATTGTTTTCCTAAGATCAAACCTAAAAGAAAAAGAGCCACTATATTGTCCTCTGTAGTGCTTCTGTCAGACCTTGTGGCTGTATATTCCAAATAAAGAGAGTTTGGTGTTTCAGGAGGAATCCCCAACACAAGAGTAAGGAAGGAGCAGAGTTGGTTTTCAAGAATAAGTACTGTGTGTGAAGTCAATTTCAAAATGCAACAGATGACATTGTTGATTTTGATCCTGTATTATCAGTGGGGAACAAAATACAGGTTCTGAATCTACTGCCAAAAATTATCTGCAATTTTTTCAGCTGTTTCTGAGGGAAAAGAATGAAGTTTGTGGTGCTCTTGAAACTGTGAGTTATGAAACAACCTCAAGCACCTGACGTCACTGGAAAGAAACATAGCTTGATAGTGACACAGGATTGAATGCCATGATGCCATTAAATGCCACCATGTCATTAAATGCTAATGATTAGAAATAATAATAAAAAAAAATCCAGATCCACAATCTAACAGCAGTGCTTTCCCCATTATGACTTAGAAACTGGTTGTGTTTGTGAGTTTCCATCAGAATATATTGAGTCTAAAATAAATACTCCAGTTCTTAAAACTATGACATAATTAAAATCTGTTTGGGCGCCATGAACTGAAGTTTGAATGAAGAAGCTGAAATGTGTTTTTCAGGGCTATATTCAACAATCTTAATCCTATTGACCATAGAAATACAGAATGGCTTGTGTTGGAAGGGTTCTTAAAAATCAGCAAGTTCCAACTTTCTGCCATGGGCAATGACAGCTTTTACTAGATCAGGTTGCTTGAAGTCCCATCCAACCCAGACTTGAGCAATTTCAAGGCTGGGGCATCCACAGCTTCTCTGGGCAACCTGTGCCAGTGCCTCACTGCCCTCACAGTAAAGACTTTATTCTTAATACCTAAAATTGGTCTACTTTCTTTGAGTGTAAAGCCATTCCCCTTGTCCTATCTTACATAATCTTGCAACAAGTCCCTCTCCAGCCTTCTTGTAGTCCCATTTTAGGTACTAAAAGGCTGCTATAAGCAGCAAAACTAAACAAATATAAACCCTTAAAAGTCATGTCCTTCTTATTAGACCCTTTAAGGATCTGCATCTCAGTTCTTACTCTCCTGGTGCAGGAGGACCACTCACAGTCACATAGGCATTAATTGACTTTGACTCAGGATGGTAATTGTATTACAGTTATTAACACAATACATTCCAAGTTTTAATACACAATAATTGAATTGCAAACCATTTAATGGTTGGGCAGGGGTACACAGGAAACAAAGCGACCTTGATTGCTTGATTGGTCGGTCAGAAGCAAACAGCGAAGGCAACAAGGACACAGATGTGTGACAAAGAATATAAACCTTCAACACAACTATTGAATCCAGTAGCAGGAAGATGGGAGCACAGCAGACTGTCATCTATGTAGAAACACTGGTTGTGTTATTGCAGTTAATTAGTACAATCCATGTGTTACACACCTCTATGAAATTCAGAATATGTAGAAAAAGGCATTTCTTCTGTTGGATGGCTGTGAACTCTACTGGAATACACTGATCAGTTCCAGAAACCACACAGAAAAATACCCCAAAACAACAGAACAAAACCAAAAACAAGCAGGCAAAAAAACAGCAACAAAAACTCTTTAAAAATTGTAGAAGGTTTGAAAAAAAACCTGAAGGTATAAAGAAAAATATGAGAAAAATAATGAGATATTGAATTCCTATATTGACTCCTGCATGGCTTTTGAGCTGGCTGATTCCAGAAGCAGTCAGAAGGCTGCTGTGCTCCTGAGACAGAATTGTATGAGTTATTCAGCACATTGGCAATTGGGGTTGAGTTCAGGTTGCTTACAAACACTGCCTGCTCCTGTGTGATTGCAGGACAATCCACGATTCTCAGTGAGCAGCAGCCACTCCAACTCAACATTGGGAGAAGGAGCAGCATTTCCCTTTTGAGTTTGCCTACAGATTCAGATTTGTGTGGCTCAGATGCAATCCTGTTACTAAATGCTGGGAACTGCTTATCCTTTTGATCCAAAGCTCTGTCTCAAGGGCCTCCCAAAACAAATCTTGTCTAAAGAAAATGGACTCAATAGTCACTTCCATTGGTGTTGACAGTTAATGGAGGTTGGGCACTGAACCTGCAGACAGCATAGTTAGAGGAAATAAATCCCACTGACAGTGACCAGTGCAATTTCCTTTTCCTTCAGGAGGTCACTATTCTGTTCTTTCCCATGATTTTAATCTGTATTAATTTCTTGTCACTTTTTTTTAAATTATGAGGGACTTAAGTGAAAATAAAAAGGCATCATTATGGCTTTTTGTTTAAGATCCAAACTGTGTTTCACAGTGGGATTTTTTTTTTCTTTTTCCTAAAATTTTTATGGAAGTGTCTGGAAACTTTCCTCCCATGGTCAATACATGTAAGTAGTGTGTTTTTATGCTCAGTGCCCTGATTTTATCCTATTTGAAGAAATCTACTATTTGCAGAGTATTATTACAGAGATGAAAGACTAACATGGGTTGATGGATAAACAAATAAGCAACAATAAAATGCTGCCCTTGCAAAACACTGTACAAACATCAATTAATTCTATTTGCAGCAGTCTTGTGCAGCTGATAAATTCCCTTCCTGCAGATGGAAGTGCTAAGGCATAAAAGTGGCAAAGAATTTTCGCTGTGCCAGGGCACTGATTCAGACAGAAGTTTGAGTCTTGACTCTTTCCTTAAGAGTGCTTTTCCACAAGCACTAGAAGGCTCTGTAAGCTCTGAAACGTTTTTCTTACAACAGAAACTAAGATGGGTGATTTCTTTTCTCTCTCTTGTAAAGAAAACTCCTCCTGTGGGAGGGAATCTTGGTTTCAGGCTCTTTAGCAGCTGAGCTGCAGAAGATCCCAGCCTGTCCCTTCTGGGCCCCCAGGAAGTCTTTTCTCCCTTCCCTACAAGTCCTGATGTGATATTGTGGCACCTTCTTTCTCCCGGTAGGAAACACTCAAACAGCCTCTCTGTCTGTGCCTTCTCCCTATATCAACAAGCCTTTCTCACCATCTCCTGAGCTCTTATTTTCCCTGAAGAGCCCAACTTTGCCCCTTGAGGTCCAGTTTGGAGCCAGAACAAAGCCAAGAGGCAGCTTTCCCCTTTGAGGGAAGAATGGCCTCAGCCATTTGTGAGGATGTGACATCTGATGCCCAACAGGGTGCAAGCAGACGTAACCCAGACACAATCCATCATGCACAGCCACAAAGTGACCCTTAATTCTGCTAGTCCAGTCCATCTTGGGAGGCTGAGATAAAGGAGGCTGTTCCTCAAAGCGCCCAAAAGATTTTCTTTGGTGAAAACTGAGTGCTTTATTGCTGCTCATAAAAGGAACATTTCATATGGTTTTACACTGGATTTGGTTTTTCTGTGTGCAGCTTTTAAACGATGGAATCATTCATAGTGACTTTTTAATTTACTGATTTAGAGAAAATCACTCCTTTCCTTCCAGAAATAAATGCTTGGTCCTCCCAAAACACAGTTGTGTTTTAATTGTGCTAAACTAGTGGTGTTAAAAGTTGACACATGGATGCTTTGCCTTCTTGCTCTTCTGAATTTTCCTATTAGAGCATGAGCTGAATTTCCTTCTCAGTGGAATTACAGCCTCTTGAGGATAAAATTAGAGGCAACATGAATTCAATATATAATAACAGCTGCCCACTAAAGAGACAAGGAAGACTGGAGCTTCCAAAATACAACTCTCAAACTGAGCATCTTCCTGGAAAAATCCTGAGCTGATCTACAAGCGTTAAAATGGTTTAAAGAAGCCAATGATAATTTATATTTGATACACCACCATAATGTTTAAACAATTATTTACTTCTATAAAATATGTATTTTGGAAGCTATTTTTTTTAAATCAAAGAATGAACCTTCCTTGCTTGTACCTTTTTGCCACAATGCTAAAAAGATGAGTTTTTCAAGTCCCTGATTTCCTTAGAGATCACTGTTCAAGCTCCCTGTGTAAGGCTTAAGCCTGGTGCTGTGCTATCCTGTGCAGGAAGCACTCTGCTTCCAGACTCTGGGAAGCTCAGCAGAGAACAGGATTCAAGCCCAGCCTTCCTAAAACAATTTCCTTCCTTTTCTGCACCTGCTATTTGACCAACTCAAACTGACATTCAGCCACTAGCAAAGCAAAAAGGGAACACTTTGGCAAGGAGGCATTTGAAATTGAAGTTGAGACTCTGGGTAGAGAAAAGCTTTGATGTCTTTATAGTTTTTTCATATACATATATATATTCATATATCTTGTGCATGTATATATTCTCAAAACATTTGATTTTAAGAGGAAACCACTTATATGATGATTATTTTAAGAGGGTTGAGAGGTTTTCTGTAATTATGCTACGCTCACAGAAACATAGCATCCTCTTACACATCTGTTCATTACATATCTGTGCCTCTGTAGTTAATCATTTAGAAATTCATCACATGAAATATATAAACAAGGAAGTTCCATAACATTCACAGCCAATCAGAGAGGTTGGTAATGCATATTTGATTATTTCCCAAAATCAACGTTTCTGTTAAAAGGCATTTTATTTCAATTTTGTTTCTTCCTGTCTTGATACTAGAGCTCCCCCTTTATACAAGCACGAAGATTTTGAAAGTCTTTTCTAGCCCAAAACTATTCTTTGCTTCTAAGCTGTTAATGTGTGGCTGGATGAGCAGTGAGGTGGGCTGAAAACTGGCAGAAAGGCCAGGAAAGGATGATAGGTGGCACAAAGTTGATTTGGAGGCCAGTGTACTCTGGGAGTCAACACAGGGTCCAGTTCTGCTTAACATCTTCATTACTGATTTGGTTGTAGAACATCCCCTCAGCAAGTCTGCAGGTGATGGAGAACCAGGAGGAGATGCTGATATGCCAGAGGAATGTGCTGTCATCCAGAGGAATGTTGAAAGCTGGAGAAATGAGATGATGAGAACCTCTAGAGTTCAACAAGTACAAAATCCTGCACCTGGGAAGGAACAATCCCAGGCACCCATGCTGGGGGCTGCCCAGAAGGCAAGCAGACTGACAGAAAAGGACACGTGGATCCTGGAGGAAGCCAAGTTGGACTGGACCCAGAAAGGTGCCCTTGCAGCAAAGAAGATTAATGGTGTCCTGGGCTTATTTGATAAACTATTTCCAGCAGGTGGAGAGCAGTGATGCTTCCCTTCTCCTCGGCACTGCTGAGGCCACACCTGGAGCTTCTTGTGTTCCACAGATGTTAACCAAGATTCACTGATGCTCTCAGAAAAGTCTTAAGCTTTGCTACTGATCTGTGATCATGTGTTCATCTAATGTTAACATCAAGTATTACATTGAGGTATCCACAAGTCATGAATTTAGCCATTACTTAACCCTTTTGTTTTCAAAGTCAGAAGATATTCTTCAGTAGAGAATTATCTAGATTTCATAAGGCCCAAATCAGACCCTGGATGAACCTTTCTCTACATGAATCTTACAGGAAATCTAAACCTGCCTAAACGCTTAAATTAGATCCCTCAGCTGTAGTCCTTAAATTAAACTGAATGAATCATATAGATTTTGTTTTACACTATTGTCCTCCAGAACATGTAGATCAAGTTTTTGTTTGCTTTTCTCACAAAGCCTATTCACCATCCCTCATTACAAGCTGGGCTGTGAAACTTTTGTCCTAATGAAAATTATTATTTAAAGTAATATGTTATGCACAAATTAGGATTGGGCCCTATGAACAAAGGCATATATTTGCATTTGGATGAATGTATTTGTGCACAGCTTAATCTCCATGTGATTGTATTTGAGATTTCAGGGACAGTACCTAATGCTTTCCCTTCAGTATTGCCATAAATAAATGAACTAGGAATAAAATACTGAACTGATTTGTGCAATTGTTAAATTACTGCAAGTGATGAAAAATGCATAGCCCTAGAATTCTGACAAATATCTGCAGCTCACAGCTGGCAAGGTCACAAAGCCTGAACTGAGCTGCAAAATTATGGGTATTTACCTCTCATTGAGTTAATATGGCCTAAATTCTTAAAAGAAAACAGCTTTCCTTTGGAGCCAGAATGTCAGCACAGTTTAAGGCAGGAGGACAAGGGCTTAAAGTTGATCTGAAGCGTTTTTTGGCAACATTGTCCTATTAACAAAACCAGCACTCAGCAGGTGGTAATTACTGAGCTTCCAAGAGAAGTGCAGGAATGGAGGATGAATTGTCACAGAATGGTTTGGACAGGAACAGACCTTAAAGATCACCTAAATCCAACCCCCTGCGATGGGCAGGGACAACTCCCACTATCCCAGATTGCTCAGACCCCCATCCAGCCTGGCCCTGAGCACCTCCAGGGATGGGGCAGCCACAGCTTCTCTGGGCAATTCCTGCCAGGGCCTCATACATGTTCTTTATTACACTGAGCAAAGTGCAAGAGCACATTCCAGCTGAATGGTGGGAACTTACAGGCAATAACTTCTCAGGCAATTCCCGTTTGATCTTCAAGAGCTTGTCTACATTGGCATGAACCAAGATGTTAACTTTGGTCTGAGTGCAGGCTGAAGGATGCTGATCACATTGCATTTTTTTGTCTTGACACAGCTGCAGATTTAAGTGTAAAGAGCACATGGGAGGTTGTCCTATTTAAAAGAGGGAGTTATTTAGAAACAAGGCAGCACAGCCTGAATTATCTGAGTTAGTACAGCATCCAAGACCCCGCGATCTTAAACAGATCATGTTCCCTGCATCTACTAATTACACTGCAAATTCTCCTGATTGTGTGACTGTCTAACAGATTCAGTGTCATGGCTCTAAATTCTGTTAATTACAATTCTGCCAGATGGGTGACAGAAAAGGGAGCAAACTCCAAATTTCTGTAGAAAGTTAAAAGAGAGGAAATGTCACCCTGTTCTTCATGTAGCAAATGTTAAACCAGATCCTAGGCTGCAAAAACTGACCAGTTCTCTTGCTGGTGTTGGACTGACTCACACCCGCTGAAGATACAGCCCAGTGTTAAAAGAACAGATGATTCATGCAGTTTTTATATTAAACATTAATATGATGTTCTCTAACATAGTTTAATAGGTAGCTATTGAGTGCCAAGTTTCCGTCGGTGCCTAATAAGTATACTGACTAATAATAATTAACAGATCCACTTGGAAAGCAGTAATTTTCATATATTCCCCCTGCAAGAGTTTTAACTGTTAATGAAAGTTAGATTAACAATTGCTGTAAGATGGATCTGTAATCCTCAGCTTTTGGCTTTTTTTTTTTTATCCTCAGCACAGCAAAGAAATGATTATAAGAGACTCCAGTTTTCATCACAGGGGTAGCAAGGACCTTCAGGGAATATCCCAGGGCTGACTGCAGCAAGGATTTTCTCAGTTAAAGCAGCCCATGGTTCTTAATAAACAAGTGGGAAATCATGTTGATATTTAAGTTTGCAGCAATTTTTGTGTTATTTTGGTATTATTTTGTCCTCGTTTTGTGTTCTGCAATCATGGAAATCAAAGGTAACACACCACTGCAGAGTGGGGTCTGGAAGCACAAAGAGGATTTTTTTCTGCAGTGCTGAGATCCTCAAGCTGGTAATCTTTGAGCCCGAGCAGTCTGGCAGAGAAATGTTGTATAAAATGTGGAAAGAAAGCTTCAGGCTGCCATTTGCAGTGCATTAAACATGGGGGTAAAGCCCTCTGAGCCACCACAGGAGCCTCCTATAAACAGGTTTGGGAACTGGGCACCAGCCTGGCTCACCCTGCAGCATCCAGGGGCACACCCTGCTGCCAGGGTTCCCGTTTCCCATCTGCAATATTCCTGTTAGTGAGCACTGAAGGAAAGTTTGTGTCTTTTATGTGAGGACAGGCATTAAAAACACAGCCCAGGGTCTGAATAACACTGACTCACACTGAGGGAACCCAGCCACACTCTGCTGATACTGAATCTTTCACTTGCCCCAAACGAATGAACTAATTCACCACTTCTGTGAGGGCAGGGGGAAAAAAATAAAAAAGGCCTAAAACATTGGTAGATTTTTATTTTTATTCTCTCTTTCATGCCTGCTAGTGGGAAGTCCTGACAGGCCAGGCTTTCCCTGAAACAATGCAAATGAATGGCTGAACACCTCACAGTTATTGGTGCCTTCATCCTTGGTGGGCTGCAAGTGCAGCAGAGCTGTGCATATTTAGTGTCTGCGAGGTGCCTGGGATAATGATCTTCCTCTGATGCAGTGTTATTGCTGTTTCTGGCAGGCCCTAGAAGTGCAGGCTAATTGCACAGTGTCAGATGGTAGGTGTGTTACTGGGTAAAACTCTAAGAGGGACATCAGCAGAGCCTTTTGCAGTAGAATAGGCACTGATTAGCCAGCCTGTAATACGGCCAGAAAAGTTTCACCACTCACTATTTGCTTTAAGTTCAGGAGGTTTTAATGTGCACAAGGAATAAAATGAAGACTTTTGTTTCATTTTATGACAGTGAAGGATTAAGAAATTGCATTGTTTGAGGAGTCCAGTCCCTTCACTTTACTGATTTTACCCACTTTAACACCCATTCCTTGGAAAAATGCCATTTGTCATTTAGTTTTTCCCAGGCTGGTGATATGAAGGAGTCTTTCAACTCCAGTCAGAATCACCAGGAGTTTAATCCAATCATATTAGGGCTTGATCCTGTATGATGAAAAAAATTTACTTGCATAGGACATGGAAGGATGTGGCCCCTGGTTTTAAAAGTCGTATAGCAAAACAGTATCAGTGCAGATTGCAGTGTTAAGAAAATGGTAAGAAAAGTTCTTATATTCTATCTTACCCACTTGAATTAAATCAAGTTATTCCTCTCTTCAGAAACCAAGAGACTGATACTCCAAAAATCCCAAAAAGGCATTTCTCTATTAACCTTGAATATATGAAGGAGGTGCTTAGATACTAGATGGCAGTATAAAACCTTAATAAAATTCATTTTGATAATGACATTTTAAATAATCATGCAGTACATTATCAATACACTTGCTGGGTTAGCAGAGGAATTAATTTAATTTCACCACCATCCTCTGTATTCCAGGTATTGAAGGTTTCTTCTAGAAGAGATACAAACTTTTTTCTATAATATTCAGACATTAATGAAACCTTCAGATAGACTCTACTTTCTCCCTAAATTTAGTCATTTCCATAATTGCAGTGAAGAGAAATAGAGTGTTATTTTATATCAATATTCAACAAGTATCTTCATTACAATCAGGAAAATTTTGTTACTGGTAAAGATAAATTCCTTAAATATAATTTCTCTCTGCATTGCTGCTGTGAATGAGAGCAGTAGAGAGAAGAAATTGCCCCAGCAAATCTGATGCTGAAATATAGATTGTTGATAATTAGTAGTCTTATGTGCTGCTTCTCATTTGGGCCAATCCATTTTTATTTCACCAATTTGGGAAACGCATCACAAATCCAAGACTGATTGCAGAAACCTGAGGCTGAGAAATATATTGAATGCAACAGATGGTGGTTAAGTTAGATAATAGAACAGAGTGCTAAAGAGATTTGTAGTCTGCTTTTTATTACTCATTCTGGGGGATGCTGCCATTCTCCATTCCTGCTCATAAGGCTTTTTCATGGCAATATCCATAGTTCATAGACTAATTCTTAGAGCATTGTTACATTTATCTACTCCAACCTCCCACATAACACAGGTCAGGGCACTTCATTTAGTGTTTCTTGCACCTAGGAACATACTTTTACAGCAGCTATCATAGCAATGGTAAACTGCCAACACCTCTCTGTCAATTTATGCTCTGTTACAGCGAGCCCTCGCTGCCCCAGCCCAAAGTGCTGCCCACTGCCATTTACTCTCAGCAGCTCGTGGCTGCACTCTCACTCTCCCAGCCTGCTGGTTCTGAAGCTTTACCAAGCAAAAGGGCAGAAACAACATGCATGATGCTAAGTTCAGATGAATACAGAGTAAGCAGTAGTAAGACAGGGTATATTAAACAGGAAATACAAGTCAAGGAGGCAGCAGTTGAAGGGCTCTTGAGCTTTTCCCCAGGAAAGGTCCTTTAACCTTTGGGCATGGTGCATTTCAATCGGATGTCAAAGCCTCTTGGTCTACAGCTCCACTGAATATAAAACAAAACCCACTAGAAAATTAGATGAAAATAAGCACTGCTTGGTATTGATATTGTGGAATGGGGTTTTTCTGTTATTTTTCTTATTTTTTCCCCAATGGAACAAAACTTTTCAAGTCTTCCCTATTCCACAAGTAACAGCACTTGCCTTTTTGACTCTCAACCTTTTTTCTTTTTTCGATGATGTTTTGCTTTCTGAACTGGCTTGAACAAACTCATATTTACAAGGAATATTTGCTGACATAGTAATGCCACACATTCTTTTGCAAACACACCCACTCTTGCTCCATGGCCCACAGGCAGGTAACAAAAGTTTCACATAAAATCTCTTTCACTTTGTCAGCACACCAGGCCTGTGGCACATCTGGTGGGACACATCAGCACAGCAGCACCTTCCAAGCACACTTGTAGATGTGTGCTCTGTCTGCAAAGCCCTCTGCCAGCACCTGCCCAAACCTGAATGTCTTTTATCATAGCAAACCAGGCCCACACACACCTCACCTGGCCATCAAGCTCCTGCCTGTTGTGCAGAGTGCACTAAAAGAACCACAGAGATGTGGGAGGGACTGAGTGTAACAAGTGTCCCAAATGAGCTCCAGAATTGCTTTATGCAGCTGTGGCTGTGATCCCTTACCATGTTTACATGAAGGTTTTGTTGTTTTTATGCTTTTCCATGTTTTCCAAATCCATCAGTTGTCTTTCATCTTTAAATCCAGGAAACAAACCTCATAGAGGGGTGGGGAGTTTTTCCATTACACTGGCTACAGCTCATCACATAGTGGATCCCTTATCACCATGTCCAGATGTTATTGGGAAAAAAATAATAAATGACAGAATTTATTTCATTTCCAAGGATTGCTGTGCTGGATGACTCCATATTCTCTCTCACTTCTGAGACTGGGGGCCACTGTAATATCTCAGCATCTCAAAAGCATCCATCTAGTACCTGCATGAGGAAGAAATGTACTTTATTTTCCTGCAAATGAGAAAGAGTCCCAAAAAGTAGTGAATTTCCAGGCTCTTCTATCTGGAAATATCACCAAACGCAAACAAGCCACTTTTATTATTCTTAAATACAATAAAATCATTACTGGAAGTGTTGCACTGAAGAAAAATAGATGATTTCAAAACAAATTGGGTAACCAATAAGTAACATTTACCATTTTATTAGACATTATAGGTTAGGCATAAAACCCCTTGAGTCAAGCTGAAATAGTCTGTATTACGGTCAGTAAATTTATAATCTAACTCTTGATGGGCTGGATTTCACTTTGAAATGTTTTACAGATCAAACCCAATACTGGTATCTTCCTTATTTCCCTGCATCTGTACCTAAACCCAGGATCACCCAAATGATGTGTACTAGAATAATGCCCACATTTCCACTAATGTGCTTACCTCCAGTAAGTTTATTGTCTTGTTTTATGCTCATTGTAAGAAGCAGGAATGAAATAATTGCATTTACCTGTTTTTTTCAGTTACACGCTGTTAAACTTGTCAATGCATTCTCTTCTGGTTTGCCCAGAAAAAGGCAATTTACATAAAGCCCAAATGCTAAATGCACAACCAGGGCATATTTTTAATTGCTTTTAGTCATTTTTAGAAAAGAGAAGGAATCAGGAGTTTCCCTTTAGTTCCTTTTCTAATCAGATTTCAGATTCCCAACATAAATTACAGTCTATTTGTATGCAACTCTAGGTTTCCTTTCGGAGCCTGAATGCTGTCTGTGTGAGCTTAAGCAGAACCACCCCCAAGCTGTATCTGTTTTTTGGCATTCAGTGAGGAGCAGAAAAGGACCAAACACTTCATTCCTTAAAGGCTTGCTAGTGACAGGAAGGTTTGGGTTACAATGGCAGAAGTAAGTGTTGTCCAAGCTCCTGATAAAAAGTTTTGTAAGTGCAGAGTAGGCAACAAAAACTGATTCAAACACGAGTGCTGCAGTGAGAGCTCTGACTGCACAGCTTTCTGTAAGTGCAGGTTTAATCTAATACTAAAGGCACAACAAAATTCCAAAACTAGGAATGGAAGCAAGGCAAATTCAAATGAGATAGAGTAGGATTTTAACAATATTAACTGTAAACCATCAGAATTATTTCATATGAAAAGTGCTGGCTTTCCCTCCCTTTGAAGACTTTGAAATCAGATATCATTGTCTTTCTGAAAGACATCTCACTCTGCCAGAAGCCATTGGTCAGACTTAGCACAGGAATTACTGTGCATCATTTTGTGATCTACAAAATGCATCATTTTGTGATTCATCTACAGAATCATAGAACCATTTAAGTTAGAAAATACTGCTAAGATCATGGAGTGTAACCATTAACCCAACACTACCAAATCCACCACTAGAACATGTCCCCAATTGCCTACACATTTTAAACACCTCCAGGGATGGAGACTCCACCACCCTCCAGGGCAGCCTGTTCTAGTGTTTGATAACCCTTTCCATGAAGAAAATTTTCCTGATATCCAGCCTAAACCTTCCCTTGTGCAATTTGAGTGTGATTCCTCTTGCTCTGTCCTTTGTTACCCAGGAAAAGAGATTGATCTCCACCTGGCTACAGCCTCCTGTCAGAGAGATGTAGAGGTCAATAAGGTCACCCCTGAGCCTGTTTTTCTCCAGGGTGAACACTCCCAGCTCACTCAGCTGCTCCTCACAGGACTCGTGCTCCAGACCCTTCACAGAACCTTATGCAGGAGGTCAGAGGAGACACTGGGTTTTTTGAGCCATAAAAGTGGAATTTCACCATGGTGGTGCCAAAAGCTTGATGAAACATATTAACAACCCTTATGTTTAAGCCAGTGGATGTGACATGGGAGTGAAACCTAATATCAGCAAAAAAAAATGACTTAACATTTGTAAGCCATGGACCCACTGCTTGGCCCTACTCCCACCTATCTCTGCCAGTGATGAAACCTTGAGTCTTGAATCTGAGGCTCTCACCCACCTCTGACTGGGACGATGCCTCTTCTGTGCATTCAGCATGGCTGCTGCAATGATTGCCTGTTAAACTGTGTTTTCCCGTGCAATTGGATACTACAAAGAGCCTCATGCAGCATTCCGTGACAAGCTGCTAATAGCTGCTGATTCTCCCTTCCACAGAAACACACATTAAAGAGGAGAAGATATTATCAGACTCGTGCTGAGGTTTAGAAGTCCTCCATGTGGGTGTGAGAAAAGAGAAACTGGAGGAAGAATAAGAGGGGTGATAAAGAAAAGACACAATCTCTTCAAAATTATGGCCATTGAAAGGAAAAAAAAAATCCTGGATCAATCTTGGGATTGCAAACTCTCCATCTGAACTTTGTCTCATTTTGCCACTGAAAAAAATTCTCCTGACGGGAGATACCTTCTGATATAATTTGTTTGAGTCTAGACCTGGTCCCTAGCTTACTGGAAATCTATATTTCCTGCAGATTGCTTGCTTTATGCTTTTTATAAAGCACAGCTTTTTTCAAAAGGCTCGGCTCCCCCTGATGTCCGTGGGACATTTAGCATTTGACAATAATGGGAGTAAAATTGGACCAATGCTGAGAAAAATCTCTCTCCCATATGCCATAATGAAACCCCCCCATGTGTTTATGTGCTTTTTAAAGCATGTTAAGTGATTATGATGGGGCAGACACTTTTAATATATAAATCTCTAGAAAATGACAGAACATTTCTGAAGCCTCCTGAGTGGGTAGGAATCCTAAACCAACTGTTATTTCATATTTAATCCCATTGCTTTTCTCCCTGAAACTAGGCAATCCTGATTAGGCTCTACTTTTTAATAAAATAACAAATTCAAATAACAAATGCAAGTACAGTTGTGTGCTCCATATAAAATTTACATTAGAGCTTTTCTGAGAAAAGCTTTAATGCTGTGCTTGAAGTAATTTTATTTTTACAGAGTGCTGCTCGTTAAAAGTTGTAAATCCCTTTCTGTGTTGCCTAGGATGTGTCTAGCTCCTAGTTAAATGGAAATGTATAATCCTTCTCACTCATTTGATTTTCTTAAATCGTGGTTCTCTCTCTGGGCTCAGTCCTGGAAGGTGATGGATACTCCCCGGTCAGGAAGACAGATACAAAATCAGACCTTCCTCCTTGTCTGGGTGGTATTTCACTTTCCTGAACAAAAGGCATTCCTTCTCTCCTCCTGCCCATTTTCTACATCCTTGACAAAGGAAGAGAGGAATGGATCAGATCTGTTTCCTGTTCTCCCACATCCATCCATCCCTGGAGCAGCAGAGCTGAAGCCGTGGGAGAAGCTGAGGGTGGTGTGCTGGTGCATTTTCTGTGGGTGAGAAGAAGACCATGAGGCAGACTGAGACTTGGAGGATCACAGTCTCTTTCACAACAACTTCTCTCCCAGCCACCAGGCCAGGGTGGGGTGTGCCTAAAATAAGCCTGAAATTCAGTATTTCAGAGATATTCTACCAGCCTCATCTGTGGTACTTTGATTCCCAGCAACTTCAAAGCCCAAAAACCATTCCTGAAATTTGGTAGCATCTGGAATCGGCCATTATTTGTCCCTTCAATTTTTTTACTGCAGAAATAGAGAAATAATTAAACTAGAGCAAAGTCACAAGGGGAATGTGACTCATGCTTTATTTTCCAAGCTGTTGGAAATGCTGAAGGCCTCCTGCTGTCACATTGAGCCTTGTAGAGGTTTTGCCAGTCCTGAACATTCCCAGGCTGGTGCTGAGGATTTGGGAAGGAGGAAACACTTTGCCATTATCCACAGCTGGAGCCATGACCCATAAAGTTATCATCTCTCTGCTTCTAAAAGGATCAACTTCTTTCCACGTTGTGTTTTGTCAGGAGTATAGACAGGGCAAGGTGATTTTTTTACCCTGAGAATTTTAGGTTAATGTGGCAGAAATCAGAAGTCTCACTAGACCCTTATGTGAATTCCAGAAAACCAAAACTCCTTTAAAACATGCCATTCTTGCCCAATGGAACAAAGCAACTTTGTTTTTCTCCCCAGGTCTTTTCTTAAAGGTGAATTAATTCAAGGTTATCACTTCCCTTCAGCATCCCCCACTTCACTGGAATTAGTCTTAATTTACTTTAATGGAATGTACAATATTAATCCTAATTAAAAGCCTTGGAGACAGACCTGTGTAGGCTCATGACACGGACACCTTGGACTTTTGCTGAAGCCTCTTTTCTATGTCATTTGGGATCCAGGAATTTGTCTTTCAGCAAATGATAGCTCTGAGATTTTTCATCCCTATTGATCAGTTAAGTAGTCAATGACTTCAGAGAATTTTGCTGATAGACTCTAACTTACTTACACTTAGCTTTCTCCTTAAATCAGCATTTGTTGTCAGAAGGAGGAAAACCACCCTGAGTCAATTGGCTTAAATAACCAACTTATTTTGCACACACATTGTATTTCAACAAGTAAAAATGAACAATTGACTAAAAGTTCAATAAAATTGGCCATTGAGTGGCATCAAGAATGAAACTGTCCACAGAATTTTATGCAGAAAGGCTGAGAGGATTGGGATTGCTCAGCCTGGAGAAGAGAAGGCTCTGGGGTGACCCCTTATTATTGTAGCTTTTCAGTACCTGAAGGGGGTTTGCAAGAAAGCTGGAGAGAGGTTGTTTCCAAGGGCATGTGGTGATAGGACAAGGGGAACTGGATCTAAACTGAAATAGGGCAAGTTTAGATTACATAAAAGGAAGAAATTCTTGACTGTGAGGATGAAGATGGACCAGGTTGCCTGAAAAGGTGCAAGACTCAAGTGCAAAGCTGGTTTGCATTCATTTTGGTGTTGTGAAACATCACAGTTTTCCATGATATTTGGAGAACACAAAACCAAATACGAGGCTTTTTGCTTTACCTTATGCATAAATGTGTATGTATAGGTATTCATGTATATAGATGTATCCCTTTCACAAGATGTGGAAAGAAGCTTGTATCTGACTGACACAACTGTTATTTGTACTGCTGAATGATCCTCTATTAAAAAAAAAAAAAAATTAAAACCACACTGCTGTCCATCCCACCACTTTTCATCTCACCCATCCTCAGTGAGTTAAAAGACACAATAGACTCCCCTGCTCCATTAAACTAAGTCGTGTTTAAATGGGCTTTTCAACACCTCTCCCTTTACACTGAACACTCACACAGGCTTGAGTATCAAACTCCAGATGTTTGGGATCTTGGCAGTCCTGCCCTGATCCTGAACCTTTGGCACCAGCTGAAGCAAATGGCTGTTACTGAGAGCCTTGTTGACCTAAACATTTTCTGGCAGCAGCTTCAGCCTGCCCCTATGATTGACACTTCCCAGAAAGCTGATATGTCTGATGGGCTGCATCAGTTCCAGCTCTTCAGGTTTCAGATCCAGTAGCTGGTAAAATGAGTTCAGTTCTCACCGTGCATAATTCAGTAACTGCTGCATCAGCTTCAGCTTGCTCTGCATTTAATTTATTAGGAGGAGAGATGCATTCCAGACACACAGATTGATTGTTGTTTCACCAGGTGATGTGTTTCAATCAGCAGGTGATATATGTCATTTACCACATTACACAGTTGCAGATGTTGAAATGTGGTTCAAAGGGATACATACTTGATTTTGCAATACATTCTAATGTATTTTGACATGCTTCTCATTTAGTAATATATTCAGTCATTCCTTCTATTGTGTATGTTTGTCAGGTGGGTTTTTCTGTATTGGATTGTTTGGGTTTGGTTTTTTTTTCACTTAAATGTGTGATTTATGGGTGTTTCTCCTTAGACTGTGCTTAAAACTTTTATCTCAACTTCACTCTTCTTTCCTCATTTATATATCAGAAACATTTACACATGTAAATTATTACCACATGTCAACCTCCATAAACAAAACAAAATTAGTCAATTTGTAGAGATATGGACTAAACATTGCAAGATGCTCATAGCTTTGGGACTCGGATTTTGGTGGGATCTTAGGACATTGCTCAGGTAACATTAATTCATAATCTTCACACTTCTCACTATTTTTGTTCTTGTCATTCATAAATTTCTAATTTTCTCACTATTTTTGTTCTTGTCATTCCTAAATTTCTAATTTTCTTTATGTGGATGTAAGAAGTAAAAAAATGGTGCTAAGTTTATTTTTTATTTCCAGGACTCCACATAAGATGACAAGGAGCTCACAGTCCTGAGATGCACTTTTAGGAAATGTCTTGATTTCTGTGTGTGCTGCAGCAAGATTTTCTGAATTTCCAAGCTAACAACATTTCTACTCTCCCAAACACATGTTTCTGGACAAAAGCATTTTTTTTTCCCTTGTAAAAAATGGGCTGTGATCCTCAAAGTGTATGGATAGGCACTGTTGGCTGTAGGCAATGGACAAGTATTTTCTCTGAGGAAAGATGAGGCATCAAACAAAGCAGCAGCATCACATCACAGGCTGCAGCTGGAGGTTCAAATGAGAGTCAGGCAAATTCAGTTCTGTCCTTTGTAATTTTGGAGTGGATGCTCTGAGACATTTTACTTGAAACATGAAGCTTTTCAGCCTAACTATGCTTCAGCACTTTAACTTAACAAAACACTTCACAGAAAATATTTAGCCCTTAAAAGAACTTGCTTAAAAACTAAGAATGTTGGAGTTCCACACAATCATTAAAGACTACATGACATTCTCAAGAGAAGAAGAGATTCAGTGCAGAAATAAGAACAAAGTTTGTTCTCACCTTTGTGTTCTTCAACTCCAAACTCCAAACCTCTAAATAAGTGCTGCAATTTAGAATATTCTCTAAAGCTTTTGCTGGGAATGATTTTGCTGGGAATGATTTTGCTAGCACATTCAGGGCCCTTAAACTCTGCTTCTTTTCAGAACTGCTCTCTGGAGGAGGTTTTCTCACCCTAGTCAGTATAAAGAGAGACACAGTATACAAATCTCCTAACTTAGGTATCTACTCTGTAAATATCCTCTCAGGGATTGTTGTTGCAGGATGTAGCGTTAAAACCTGTTCCAATGCCTCAAAGAATTACTAAAATGTTGTCACAGGCAGGCAGCTATGTATTATTTTTCTGTCACTGAGCACCTTTACAACATTACAAATATTCTAAGTGCTCAAACAATGTGCAAAGTAAATCCATTTTAAACCAAGCCAGTTAAAGTATAAACAGTAAAATGTTTGCCTTGTTTTCCCCTTCTCATATTTTCCCCAACATAGAAAATAATAATTTTCAAGACTGTAAAATGCTGGAACAATAAGGGCAATTTTATGAAATATTTTAACATTTTAAAGAATGTTCTGCTTGGAGGATGAAGAGTATATAAGTGTATATATATAAATATATATATGTGTTTGTATATATAGATGAATGCATGGGGATGGTGCTTTGGGTTTTTTCTCACACCATTTTTCTGACTCTCAAAATGCTTCAGTTCATTGAATTTATTAAGGAAAAAAATGTGTGTTGCTGTTTCTGATCCAGTGATTAGCTGAACTTATCTCTTGAGGACTGTGGGAGAGAAGAAATTCTTAGGCTTTGTTTTTGCAACGCTATCTCTGGACGTAGATCCAGAATATTGATATCAAGGGACCAACCTAAAGCTTATTGAAATCAATAGGAAGACTGACTGCAGTGATAATGGTACTAGCCACAATTTTGGAAATTTCTTAAGCAACAGCTTTATACTGCAATGGGATTTGAGTAAATGCTGAAGCGTTTTGCTGCACTGAGATTTCGTCCTGGAGCTGGGGTTTATGTACCTGCATTTATCAAAGGTGCTGTGTCTGTGTGCTTGCAGGTGTAAGTACCTGTGCCCAAATGAGCAATCCACATAGAGCTGCTGTGCCTTTATTACCCAGAGCAGATAGCCAAAAATCCATCCGTCACATGGAATAATGGGGAACTGCAGAAGCTCTCTGTGGCTGGTTCTGCCAGCTGCATCCTCCCCTCCTTTTCAGGGAGATGCTTTTGTTGTTGCATTTGCCAGGCTGTCACTGGCCATTTCTCCAGCCTGGGGAGATCCTGACATCAGCCATCAATGTGTCACTTCTAAGTGATGTTGTGTTCAACACTCACAGACGATTTTCAAGCTCTGTTCTGCATAAGAACCTGCCATAGCTTAACCCCAGCCAGCAGCCAAGCCCCACGCAGCCTCTTGAAAACCCTGCTCAGCAATAACAAAAACACCTCTGTAGTATCAACCCTGTGCTCAGCACAAATCCAAAATGTAGCCCCATACCAGCCACTGTGAAGAAAATTAACTCTACTCCAGCCAAAACTGGCACAGAAACTTTAGATGAGAGTAAGTCTGTAGCAGATTTACATAATGAGATGATCTGAATTACAGGAATCAAATTATTTTGATTCTAACTTGCTATTTTTGAAACTTGATTTGGTTTGCTTTGGACCCCTAAGATTCATGGGGAAAGTGGACAGATCTTATTCCCTTTTCTAATCCAAATAGAATGGACTAACATGTCCCCATCCATAAGAATTTATTTGTGTTTAAGGTTTTTTCCCATGCCCTAGTAGAATGCAAGCCATAACCAAAGGACTTTAAATATAAGGAAGAAACCAGTAAGTTTTGGCACAAAAAGGATTCTTGTAAATGTTGAATAGCAAAAGGCTGCCAAGGGGTCCAAGAGTTCATCACCTGTGTCTCTCAAGCAAAACTAAAACAAAAAGGTTGAGAAGCCAGGTCCAAAGATTGCTTTAGATTTTTTTCATGAGTCTGGGTTGGTTTGGAACCACAAAGTCCTCGACATTGGTAATAGAGACAAAAATGTTATGTTACTATGGAGAGTGTTTTGAGGTAGCATTACTTGGAGTTTATTTTGTGCTGCCTGTATTTGTAGAGTGTTTTTGTTGCTGCTCTTTGCTAAATTACTGCAGTACCAAAGTTTCCTATCTCACTTCACTTCTTCCCCATCTTTCAAAAAATACTGCTTCAGTAACAAGCTGAAGGTAACTTGCTATGTCTCTTTTTCTATCATTTTGCACTAAACAGCTTTTGTTTTATGGTTCAAAAGAATCCAAATCCTTACTTGCTATATCATATTTTTTTTTCCAGTGGCTGTGGCACGACATTAATCCTGAATTACTTTTCTGAAATATTAGCTGTGCAAGAAACTACATTTAAATAAAACAGCATTTTGCTGGAAATTATACGAAACTGTAAGAGGTTATAAGTTTATTTTAAAAATGGATAGGAATGATAGACAGACCCAAATACTTCTCCACGCATGTCCAGATGGTATGCTTTAGTGATCTGAGCTTGGAAATGGATGAGAAAAACTCGTGATTTTTAATCTTGGATCTGACACCACTTCCCTCCATGGCCTAAGGCAAACCACTTAACTTCTCCATGCCTCAGTTCACCATTTGCCTCTAACTTGGAGTCTTTAGCAGCAGCTGCTTTCACTTTCTCTGGTAATTAGGCAAGCAGCCTCTTGCTTGAGGCCTGGCATTAAAATCTACCCCTCCTGCTTAAAGAATGGTGGAGTCTTTTGATATCTGTCAAGCTCATTTTTCCTGGTTTTCACTACTTTTTCAAAGGTTTCTTCTGACAGCTCTTGCATGTGATAATGCAATCAAGATGTTTAAGCTCCTGTGGATGCGGCACCTGAGCAATGTGCACTTGCATCTGCCACTCCTGCAGCCCAGGGTGCTCTGAGGAAACACAGGTGAGGGTTTCAGCTTCATCCTCAGGACAGCCAGGAAATCTGCAGTGCCAGCCCCTGGACACTGCAGTGGGATCTCTATAACCCAATAAAACAGCCCCAGGAACATTTCTTTTTTGCTGCTAAGACCTTTTCTATGCCTCACACTCTTACTACACATATTTTTCAGCCCACCAAGTGGAGTGGTTATTACCAAAATTGCCCATGGGGCTGGGTTCTGTTCATAAAGAGTCCCTTCTCCTGCTGGGGGAGTTCAATGACTGGGAGAGGTTTAATTAGCACAGGACCAAAATCACAAAAGGGAGAATTCTGTTGGTTACAGGAGGACTGAAAGCCATTTTAACCCTGTTTTATTTGCCTAGATAGACATGGACATGTTCCAGGGAAGTACCTTGACTGCCAGGTGAGGAATAAGTTCAAGAAATAAATAATTTTAAGTGTTACAGCACATTCCCTACAGATAACTGAGATACTTGTGTTTCTGAAAAAAGTAACACCTGAGAGGTCGAACACCTGAGAGGCCATTCTTTAGCAATGAATCTTTAAATATAGAAGTAATAAATACCATCATCCACTCTTCAGAAATGCAAAGGCATGACCAACTTATCCAAAGTAGCCCAGCACACCTATAAATGGGACAGGCTCAGACTTGAGCCTCTCAAGACTTCCTGGATGATTTATGCTGTAGGAAACAGAGCTTCCCAAAACCAAACCATGGCTAGATTTTAATTAGATATTTATATTGTTTCTGAAGCATTTTTGCAATAGCAACTCCAATTAAAATAGCTTGAGGATGAACTAGCTATCTCAGGATGATTAGTGATAGGTTATGGTTACTCAGGAAGCTTTTCCCAGCCCAAAGTTCCTCAGATGTCCACACTGCTCCTCTAAACTGGGAGACTGGATTTCCACTCTTTGAGATAAGAGCAGTGCCTCCTCTCTCAGCAGGGCCTTGTTCCCTGGCATTACATTTGAGCAGTGTTTGTATGGTCACATCAACTTCCACTGGGCATTTCCAACTGAACATGGTATTTCTTGAAATATTTTTGCTATTGGCCCCCAGATGCATGCCCTGGCCCTCTGTACTACTGAATTTCATTAAATTGCCACTTCTCTGGTTTTCATGCTCACCCAGTTGGTCCTTGCAGATTCTCTGAACCTATCAGTTTCATCAGTGAGCTTTATTGATGTACTTGCTATGCCAGGATTGCTAGTAAAAGTTAATTAGTATTGCTCTTCAGGCTCCTCTCTCCTTCCTTCAGGCTGAAAATTTCCAGTCCCAGGAGTACTTGTTGCTAAATGGTCTCTGGATAACCCCACAGTTCTCCTCCTTCTTCAGTGGTTCCTGGTTTATCTTTCAGCTTTAACTTTTATGCTCCTTTGCAGAGGGAATCAGTGCAATATGGGATTTTTTAATAAATGAGAAGAAAACAGATTATTCCAGCAAGAACTACCTTTGGCACCCCAAATTTAATTTTACTCCACATAATTTTTTTCTGAAAATTTTAAAATTTTGCCTTTGAGATTTGTTTCATTTTTTTAATACTGCTCAGGCAGAACTTACAAGTTTTTGGTGAGTTGAATCTTTTTTATTGCTACTTTCTGAAAAAAAATCCCTATATCTTCAACTAACTATGCCTTAGGGACTTTGTACTATTGGCTCCACATCTCCTTATTTTGTTTTGTAAATCAGACACACTGGGTCACTGTGACTTCTCTTAAACCCTCTGAGTTTTTGTTTCTTCCTATTTTCCATTTCCATGTCTCAGTGTGTATTAGTCATCCCATTTTTGCTACTGTGTTCTCATTGCTGTTCCTATCAGCCACCTCAACATCAGTAAATAAAGCAAGGCCATGGTACAAGCCCAAAAACTGAGGAATTTCCATCTCTGTCACTGTCCAGGTACAATTGATCAGTTTTTGAGTCATACCAAGTATTGACAGGATGCCCATGCCCAGCTCAGGGACAGATCCAAGTATGAAATCTGGATTTGACTTTCCTGCTTTGGGGGATGTGCAAAGTTTAATCCTGTAAATGTTTAGGAGAAGAAGTCTGATAAGAAGCTGAGAGACCTGAGGGATTTTAACCTGGAGAGAAAAGAAGCTCTAGAGGGACATTATTGCTTTCTACAACTCCCTGAAAGAAGGAGCAGTGAGGAGGGATTTGGCCTCTTCTCACACATAACATGTGGCAGGACAAGAGGAAATGCTCTCTTGTGTGCCAGGGTAGGTTTAGATTGAATATTAGGAAAAATTTGTTCACCACAAGGGTTGTTAAATAGTGAAACATTGCCCAGGGATGTGGTGGAGCCATCATCCATCCCTAGAGGGATTTAAAAGATGTGTAGATGTGGCACCTGGGGACATGGTTTAGTGCTGGACTTGGCAGTGCTAGGTTAATGTTTAGACTTGATTATCCTAGAAGTCTTTTCCAACCCTAATGATTCTATGATTCTGTGTGATCCACCCACATGCAGGATTTTAGGTAATTTTATTCATTAGCATATCTGTATCCATTGAAATCAAGGCACAGAATCACAATATCCATTTAGATGAGTTCATTATCTTTCCTCCCTCCACCACTAATTCTTACCTTGCAGTGGAAAAAAGTGAAGGCAAAGGTGTTCAGCAACTCACTAAATTAGTTGCAGTCCTCAAAGCAGAGTGAAATAAAACAGAACTAGAAATTCAGAGAGTGTATTTTTATATTCCTTTATAGATTTCTTTGTTTGTGAAGCCTCTTGTTTGTAAGCCCCTCCCTGCTTGAGTCCCTTTTTGTTCTACATTGTTTTTATCTGTTTTCTTTTCTCCTCTGGACAATAGGATATTTAACTTCTCCTTGTGCTTTCCCCTCCCCATTCTGTTGTCTCTGCTGTCTTTTTATAGTTTTGTTTGGCTGATTTGGGTTTGCATGATTTATCACTCTAATAACCTCTTCCTGCAATGGTGACAGGGAAGGTGCCATGGAGGGTGGAGAACTCCTTCTTCTTTATTGTTGTCTCCTGTGTGATCTGACAGGCTGGGAGAGGAACACAAAAGTGGGAGGGACGGAAATGGGAGGCACTGGAGCTGCCAGAATCCTCGCCCTGCTACCCCCTCTTTTAGCATTTCTGCCAGGTTTTCTAGAAATGACAGGTTCTTCCACTCCTTTTTTTTTTTTTTTCTTTTTTTTTTTCTTTAGCCTTTTAGGAGGAGACAGTGAAGCTGAGTGGCAGCAGCATGAGAGGGTGGCCAGAGAGGGAAAATACCACAGTCTTGATGTGACAATTTAGGTCTGCAAAGGTATCAGGTCAGGTAAAGATCCAGAGTTGTGGTTTGGCTGCCTGTGCCACTTAAGAGTGGGGTGAAAACAGGGCTTGCATGGCTGTGCTGGTTTCTGGTCTATTTAATCTCTGTGATGGGGAAAAGACACTAAAGGAAGGACTTGGAGGAATGAAAATAAGACTAATGCTTGGTCTTCTGAGCTATTATAACATCAAATAAGCTGAGCCCTGTCACTGTTTTCTCTCAATTTTATGTGAAGTACAGGGCAGCCAAAGGACAATGGCCTGTTCAACTACTTTACAGCAGCTTTGTTTCACCTTCACAGTGAAAAAAAATGAGCAGAGCACTGATTTTGTCCATTTAGTGCCTATCTTTGCTCATTTACTGTTTCAGAGCTCCCCTCCCCTCATCCATCTGCTCATAAGTGCCTTGCTTTAAATATTTCCATTTCTTATCCCACTGTTGAAACATTTTCCAACACCCTCATGGTGCTGCCCTTAAGAGGTTTTTGTCTTAGTTTTTCACATTTCTTTCCTTTGCAAATGCCAGAATGAATTCTGGCTCAGGAGAGCTGCCAACTTGCCAAACTGGTGGCCAGGCCCTGTTTTCCAAAGCATTTAGATTATAAGTTTTTCCTATTTAGGAGGTCTCTTTTCAAAATTATATAAAACCCCAGTATTCCTAGCAAGAAGTAACTTTCACCACCATCAGTGTAAAAAAAAAAAAAAAAAAAAGGGGCCTGCATGTAAAGGTTTCTTACGATCATGATTTTAAGAGATATCTATAACAACGTAAGTTTTTTTGTTTGTTTGCAAGTTTTTTCTCTGTGTTACCACCTCACATCTCCTCTCACAGCTCAGCTCTCAGACACAATGTTATTTTCACTACACTTCTTTCTTCTATTGCCCTTCATGGAATCATAAAGTGGTTTGGATTGGAAAGGACCTTAAAGATCATCTCCTTCAACCCCCACTTGCCACTGGCAGAGAAACTTTTCACTATCCCAGGTTGCTCCAAACCCCATCCAGCCTGACCTTGAACATTTCCAGGGATGGGGCAGCCACAGCTTCTCTGGGCAAATTAAAATTCAGGGTTCTCATGGCACAGTCCAAGCAGTTGCCACTAAGTCTGTCAGGAATTGTTCTGGCCGGGCTCCCAAGGATCAATTCTGCCTCTCTCTCCATCATTGCTCTTTGATATTTAGTGGCTCTTCACAATATATATTTTTTTCTCTTTGCAGGTTCCTTTTACACAGCCTGGACTTGGCTCATGTCCTGGCACTTTCCTTTAGGGTGGGAGAGGGAGGGTTCATGGCTCAAGTATTTTGTGAGAGTAAGGAGAAATTGCCCTTCCAAAACATAGCAACACCATTCTGCACGCCAGATGCATCCCAAAGGCATCAAAGCTGGCAACACTACAGGTCCAGGGCACTCTTTTACCAGAGGTTTTGAGTGTATTCAAAAGATCTGCTCAGGCTTCTGCTGCAGGAGGAGAGAAACCAGGAAGAACTATGCTCTTTTTTTTTTTTAAGAAAATAACTTTTCACTGCAATTTTTAAAAGCTAAATTTGTAAGGACAAATTATAGGTCTCTTTGAGATATCAAAAATTTAATTTAAAACACTCTAAATATAACTTTATTTTTTTTTTTGCCAGACAATTTAATAAGTATATTTGGGTGGCTCCTTTCACTTTGGAATGCATAATTCTCTCTTGTTTTCAAGTTCTATGAAGCTGTAGACCATCCCTCTTATCGAGAGTTCTGTAATACCTTGCTGGTTAAATATATCTCTAATTCTGCCTGTGACTTCCTGTGACTTAATTTCATGTTAAACTCCTCAAGGATATAATCTCATCTTAGTGGGAATAGTAATTGATTATTTAAATGCTGTTTTCCACCCTAGCATAAGCCCTGCATGAGCCCAAGTGTCCTTTCCCTTGACTCAGATCAAGACTTCCATGACCCTGCCAGTCTGCAAGGTGATCCAGGAGCTGTTGGCCCTTGATGGGTGTCGTCTCCAGTCCCTGGGGGTGTTTTTCTCTGGGGACAGCCCCAGGAGGAGTCAGGGTAGGGCTTCCTTTCTCTAAGTGAAGCACTGGTTTTCCTCCCCCTGCCCTGTTGCCCCTGAACTGTGATGTCTTTAGTTTTATCTTTCATGTTTTTCAGGTTCTGTGCTGCCCAGGGCTACAGTTCTGAGCTCACATTCAGGGTCACTCAGCTCTTCACAGAGCAGGGACACAAAACAAATCATTTTCCTGCTGAGGACCAAGGACAAACAATGGTGGGCTGAAGGGAGGAACAAGAAGGATGGGACCTCAGAACCTGAAGCTGTAATTGGACAATCAAACCCCAATATGCAAATGGACCAAAACTTATCAAAGTCCGCTTGTCCATTTTGTGACTATTTTGGGTCTACTCTGGGTGCATCCCTGGCCAGGCTCTTGTCCTGCCCAAAGTATATCCTTAAAGGTCTTTCAATAAATATCTACTTTATTTTCTAGCTCTGTCCAGTCTCTGTTCCAGGTCAGCCTTCCCAAGGCATCAGCTCCCTCATGTTTGTAGGGATGAGCCATCAATCAGGACCCCCAGCAATCCATAGCTCAACGTAGCATTTTTCTTCTGCAATCATGAATCACATCAGGTTATCATAATATTCAGTCTGGGCACCAGTACCTCTAAGCACTACATCATCAGCTACAGAAAGTTCTCATTTAAATGAGAAAGATGCAGTGGATATATTTTGTAATTCCTATCCCATCTTACACTGATAGCCTTGAAGGTTTCCTGCAATGCCTCCTCCTTTGCTGCAGTCCCTGCAAATTCATTCTCTATTACTTCTGAGACTGGATAATTGTTTCTTATATTTGCATTATTACATTTCCTAGTTTTCTTCAGTCTGTACACTCTCTGAATCAAACCCAGGCTAAACATGTTTTTAAACCAAATATTGCCATTTTATTCCTGTAACTATAACAGACTTGATCGGTTCCCGTTAAAGAAAAACTTCAGATCACGTAATTCTTTACTCAGAATTGGTTTCATGCTATGCATTCTCAATTATATTTGTCTTTCCTCTATGTATTTACATTTCCCATTCACTTTTTTTCCCTAAGTGATCTATGTTTTGTGTATAATTTATAAGCATTTCATTATTTTTTAATGAAAAAATAATTTCTTTCCTTCAGCATTCTTCAGCCGAGCCCCGTGCAGATCTCCTCCGTGTCACTGCCAGCTCTGTCCCCTGGAAGAAGGTCTGGGAGCAGAACTTGTCTTTTTTTGTGACTGTCTGTGCTGGCCTGTTGAAAGGTGCTGCCTGTCCCTGCAAGCCCTGTCACTGCCTGCTCTCCTGGGCACTGAGTCGTGAGATGTTCTTCTTGTCCCTGCTACTCAGGGCTGAAAACTCCTGCAAAACAGCATTCATTTCTAAATGCTGGCTGTTGTCTGGGTCTGTACACGTTCCCATTCCTCAAGCAGCTGCTTTTCTTTGACATTTCCTTGCTGTTTATTCTACAGCACCTCTCCCAGACCCCTCACTTTGCTGTGACCTCCTGCTTCCCACCGTCCTCTCCTGCTGGGGAATCTGTCAAGAGCAGTTGCAACTTGTTTTCCCATTTAACATTCTCATCCTGCCTTGAATGTTTCTGCAGCTTGGCACATCCTGCCAGCACCTTCCCCAAGGCTGGATCCACATCTTCCAGCAGTCTTTCCTTGCAGCTCTGGAACTGTGCTGCTGGTCACTACCTGATAATTCAAATGTGGCCTGATGAGGAATAACTGCACGTTGGACTCGTTAGTTCAGTATAATAAAATAACAACTTCAAAAAGATTCCTCTCTATCCAGTTCCAATCTCTTCTCAAGTCCTCCTTTTTCTTGGGAAGGCAACATTCCCCAAATTTATGAAGTTTACCCATGTGTTCTGGCTTAATTATGTACTTCCAAAGCCAGTGCTGGTAGGGAGGTGTATTGTAAACTCCAGATCAATGTTCTGGATTTATTTCAGTATCAGCTCTACATCTCTGACCTCAAAGTCTTAGCAACTGATGCTGTTGAAAAATGAGTGTTGTGAGCTCTTGCACAGCTCATTTGAAAGAAATCAAACATTAGAATATCTTGGGAAAGCAGGCATCTCTGTATTCCTGCTTTCCAAAAGTGGAACAGAGAAAACGTCATTATTTGACCATGTTATGATTGAAAGAAATCTGTCTTTTCAGGGGAACTTCTTTGGATCACTGCAGCTGGAAAACAAACAAACAAAAAATCCNAAAAGCCCTCCTCACAGACTGCAGCTGTTAAAGTTTCTTGATTCAAACTGTTGAGCCATTAAAATAATTTGAATGACTCATGGTAAAAATGTGAGACATAGTGATTCTTTAAGGCCACATTTGGGAGCTGTGCTTTGCTTAAATGCCAAACGAATAAGAATGGGAAATACTGATTAGTTAAATAAATATGATAAATCATTTCTACATCTGAATATTTAGAGAAAGATTGCCAGCATATCAGGTGTCGTTCCATGCAGGTAATGCTGTGGGAAGTAATCAAACAAAAAGCACAAAACTGCCTCCTTTAACCTTGTTACATTATGGACTGTGCTGAGCCTCAGCTGGGACTCCTGAAAATTGTGACATCATTTGAGGTTTGTTGACTTTCTTGTATCTAAATTGATGATTCTTGGGTCCAGCTTAGATCTGGACTCTCTTCAAAGTTCTAAAAAAGCCACAAGATACAGCTTTTCATGCTCTTTACCTTCTTTCACTTTGTCATTTCGAAGAAGCTGTTGTGAAATTAAAATACAAAGAAATAGTGCAAGTAAGCAATTTTTGGAGGATTTTGGGTTTGTTTAGTAATTTTCATGCTTTTTCTTTCTACAGTGTTATCCAAGCAGATGAGTAACTCTTTGAAATACAAAGCATAATTTTGATTATATTGAAATGTATAAAAGGTATTTAAAACATCATTTTACATACAGAGTAGTATGATAACAAAATCAAGCATTTTGTTATTGATTGAATAATCTATTCTTGTGATTAAAGGCAGCTTTTTAAAACAATTACACTTTCCCCAAAAAATTGAATATGAGCTAAATTGTTTAATTAACATTGAGAAAACTTTCTGGAAAATAAAAAAAAACCCAAATCAACCATATTAAAATTAAATCTGTGTGTGATTACTTCAAACAAGTCCCTATTAGTCACTACCTGGGTGATCATGGTCCTTCATGCATTCATGTTTAGTTCCCAATTATTCACAGTTTGTTAATTGGTGTGATATGGAATGAATATTGATGGTACAGCCTGAAGATGATTTCCATACCAAAGGAACAGGCACATTTACTGTCCATGGACACAGCAAAAAAACAAAGTTCCCAACAGATGTGTCTTGGAAATGTGGCAAACACCTTTCTCTGTGTGCTGCACATTGGGTCAGCCTTGCAACAAGAGTAATGGAAAATATTATGCAATGTAATGGGAATGAACAAACAAAACAAAATAAAATAAAGTAACACAAAAACAGGGAAAAAAAAAAAAAAAAAAGGAAGAATGGCTAAGTTTTGTTGTTTAATTTGNCCAAAAGTGGAACAGAGAAAACGTCATTATTTGACCATGTTATGATTGAAAGAAATCTGTCTTTTCAGGGGAACTTCTTTGGATCACTGCAGCTGGAAAACAAACAAACAAAAAATCCCATCCCCAAACCCAAACCAAGATAATAAATAAAATTAAATGAGGGATTGAAATTAAATGAAATATGGAATATAGGACATGGTAGTAAAACCAAAATGATAAAAGCATAAAAAATTGAAAGTACAAGATATATTATATACAATATAGAATATGAAATATAATATATAAAAACTTAT
>VXBR01012062.1:86762-350637 GCA_013400215.1 Cisticola juncidis
AAAAAAAAAAAAAAAAAGGTAGAATGGCTAAGTTTTGTTGTTTAATTTGCATAAACTTCTTCAGAAACTCTGGACCCAGTAAGGTCCAGATAGAAAAAAGAGTGGTGTGACTTGATGCCTCTAACTGAGAAGGTTCAGAATGTGGTGTTGCTATCCAGATTTACTGAAGCACTGAAACAGGAGGGTGTTCAGTGGAAAAAAAGAGCCTTAAGGAACTCAGACCTGTGTCAGGGTTTTCCCCAAGCCAAGTGTTAATATCTCATTTTCAGCTAGTCTGTGCATCTGTGTTAAATCCAACGGGGTCAGGAGCCAAAGTTATTCAGAGGGGAGGTGAAAGAGCCTTTAAGAACCAGTGGGAAAAAAAAAAAAAAACAAAAAAAAAACAAAAAAAAAAAAAAAAAAAAAAAAAAAAAAAAAAAAAAAAAAAAAAAAAAAAAAAAAAAAAAAAAAAAAAAAAAAAAAAAAAAAAAAAAAAAAAAAAAAAAAAAAAAAAAAAAAAAAAAAAAAAAAAAAAAAAAAAAAAAAAAAAAAAAAAAAAAAAAAAAAAAAAAAAAAAAAAAAAAAAAAAAAAAAAAAAAAAAAAAAAAAAAAAAAAAAAAAAAAAAAAAAAAAAAAAAAAAAAAAAAAAAAAAAAAAAAAAAAAAAAAAAAAAAAAAAAAAAAAAAAAAAAAAAAAAAAAAAAAAAAAAAAAAAAAAAAAAAAAAAAAAAAAAAAAAAAAAAAAAAAAAAAAAAAAAAAAAAAAAAAAAAAAAAAAAAAAAAAAAAAAAAAAAAAAAAAAAAAAAAAAAAAAAAAAAAAAAAAAAAAAAAAAAAAAAAAAAAAAAAAAAAAAAAAAAAAAAAAAAAAAAAAAAAAAAAAAAAAAAAAAAAAAAAAAAAAAAAAAAAAAAAAAAAAAAAAAAAAAAAAAAAAAAAAAAAAAAAAAAAAAAAAAAAAAAAAAAAAAAAAAAAAAAAAAAAAAAAAACCAGCCTCTTTCAGTTGTTTCAAATAATTTTTGTTTGTTTGTTTGTTTTTACCGTGGGGTAGAATATACTTGACCAGCAGGATATATTAGTAAGTAAAAAAGCAACTCAAGCTGAAGATGGTGTGAGTCCAGTCCATGAGAAAATCATCTCTGAGGAGCTGGGAGTGAATCTCAAGGGAAACCTGAGAGATAAACTCTTCAGAGCTAGCACTTCAGTGAAATGGTCCAAACTGGCTCTTAAAATGGGGATGCACCAGGAAATTTGGAAGGAAGCAAATGGAAGGGGTGAACTATCACTGTGGACACGGAAAGAACCACACGAGCACACGCAGGTGAGCGAAGCAGGAAGAAAAGAGAGCCGGTTTATTTACAGATCTTAGTTTTATAGGTTTCCTATCTGGCCTGTGGATTGGAGGATGGAACTCCACCTCTCAACCCACATTGGTCCAGCCAACTGTCGATCATCTTTCTCCTCCCACCTAGAAGTATGTAAACAATGAAAGACAGTTAGCAAAACATGGCCAGTGTTTACAGGAGAAAGTATGATAAGGTAACAATTCTGACTCCAATATGAAGAACTTAACAGAAGGCTTAAAAGGTCTTCAGAACCAGGGTAACAGTGAACAGAATTGAAAATTTCAATTAGAGATAACTCATCTAAAGGAGAACAAGACATAGAATGACACAAAGTCTCACATCCTATCTGCAAGAAAAGATTTCCACCAAAACAGAGACAAACTGGAGTTTTCAAGGGAAAAAGTACATAGCCTGCTCTGGAGATGAAACAGGAAATTATAGGCTCACAGGAACTGTGACCCATCTGCTCTTCACCCCGGCCACAGTGTGCAGCATTTAAAATAAACCAACCTAAACCAGAATGTGAAGTTCTTAATTGATTTTGTTTTCTTTTGAAATGCCTCAACTTATCATTGAAATGCAAAGAAGCACAGCTGCTCTGTAAATGTTCAGAAAGCCAGTGTATGAAAAGAAAAAGCATTAACATTTAACTTGCACTTGAGGTGGTCTTCACCTTTGATCAGATGGCATAGCATGAAAAAAATTATTGAAATAGTGACATTTCCAATATTGAGACAATATAATTTTGTCAATTAAAATGGAGAATAGCTTTGGCCCAATTTTTCCTTTTTTGCATCTCCCTCCACTCACTGCATTGCCAAGTCTCAGAGCAGGATACTAACCCTACTCACCACTTTATCACTTTTCCCTTGTTGCACACACCAGCTGAAGGAAAAGAGAGCACAAAATACCCATTTGTGAAAAACTGAGAGCTTGCAGAGTCCATAGAGCCTCTTTTATAACACTGAGGTTCTTTCCAGCTTTATGATGGGGTGGATTTTGTTTCTGTCTTGCAGATCTCTTAGAAGATAAGTAGCCTTGCCAAATGTACAGGCACACACCCTTAGGTTTGCACACCTCAAAGCTATCAAACATGTCACATTTTATTTCTTTCACCTGTTTATGGACTGTGGACACCTGTGATTTATTGGCAGCACATATTGGTTGCTGTGGAAGAAGTTTCCAATACAGGAATTTGCTTAGTAATCCTCCAGCTTCATGAAACTATTTTGGATTCTATTTTGAATATTTAGTATCTGTTTGAAGCGACTGTTTATGTGCATAATAATAATAATAATAATAATAATAAAGCTTTGGAATTTTACAAAAGCCTTCATGTAGGAGAGCAAAGAAACCTAACGAAACCCCAAAGCATGTAACAATTTATTTTTCCTCCTACAGAGTATCTTCACTTATGGCAGGTGGAATCAGCATCCTGCACACTGAGCAAGAGATGCTGTCAGGTAATAAAAGTTACTAAGCAGAAAGGGCTTTAGTAGCAGTTGCTAGTGGTGCAGGAACTGCTTCTGGTAGCAGATGCTACCAGGTACTCAGGATATTTGTGCTTCTCTGATCATCTGTTGCACAGGCTTCACTCTTTCCAATGATTCAGAGCTGAGGCATTTGGAATTTAGTGTATTTCTGTTGGATTCAGGTGATGGTAATGAGTTTCAGAAGGGCAGTGATCAGTAGGAAAGTCACCTCATGTGGGAACCATGCAGGAATAGAGTTTTTATGCATACATTTTGAAAGAGTTTTTGAAAGACTTGTCAATAAAACATGGACTGATATTGCAAGCTTTTGTTTTTCTATGAATGAATATAAAGCTTACCAGAAATACAGACTGGTTTTTAAAGTTAATGGGCCCCAAATTCTTTTTTCAGATTCGTTCTTCCCAGTAAATTTCATCATCTACATTTGACAAAGTAGACTGACAAAGCAGACAACTACTGTACACAGATTCTGATACCCAAAGGCAGAGTGGCCAAAGTTTTGGCAGCTGTCAGAATTGGGTACCCACTCCCAATTCTCCTTAGGGGTTTTCACTCCAGTGTCACCAGCAGAGTGTAACCCAGCCATGGACTCTGATGTACTGGGCATGTACCTGCTGAGGTTTTGTATAGAAATATGGATTTACAGAATCATAGAATGGTTTGTGTTGGAAGGGACCTTAAAGATCACGCTGTCCCTCAGTCATGGGCAGGGACACCTTCCATTATCCCAGGTTACTTCAAGCCCTGTCCAACCTGGCCTGGAACACTTCCAGGGATGGGGCATTCACAGCTTCTCTGGGCTGCTCAATCTGTGCCAGGGCCTCACAGGGAAGAATTCCTTCCCAGTATCTGACCTAAACCTTCCCTTTCTCCATTTAAAGACATTCCTCCCCATCCTGTCAGTACTACAAGCCCTTGTAAAAAGTCCCTCTACAGTTCTCTTGTAGGCTCCCTTCAGGGAGTAAAAGGACTCCTGAAAGGTTTCATTTGATCTCTGAAATTTAAGTATTTAATGAAATAAACACTGGAACCTTTGTCCCAAGTCCTGGTTCAGTACCTTAATTACTCAGCAAATGTCTTATTTTTCATCGTTTCAGAAAATATTGAAGTGTTTCATACAACACAAATGGCTCTAATGAGGACAGCTGAGATAGCAATGCCAGAGAAACACAGCTCTGCTGCTTGAGGCAACATTCTAAGTGGCAAGAATATGTGGAAAAAGTTTAGTCTGTATCTTGTTTTCCTTCCTCATCAGTATTTATTCCAGCCACAGAGAGATCTATCAGACAGAAAGACTGACCAGACCAGCCCTTTTTAGGATTGACCTGTGAATCCAGTTCAAACTCTGCCATCCCTGCCAAGCCCACATGGCAAATTTAGCATGAATTTGGAAGATTTATGACAATCAGCTGCATTTTCCACTCATCAGCTCTTCTGTCACTGTGACAGTGCAAGGATCCCAAGTCACAGCACTGTTGTGCAGAAAGGCAAGTGGGTGTTTTGGGACATGATTTGATTTTTGGCTCAGATCCATACATTGGTGATCATGAGCAAAAGAGGTTAGAAGGTATGTAATAGCTTAAATAAGTGTCAGAGGGCTAAGAATCTTGGCTTGTAAGTGTAATTACAGAACTTGTCAATAGCTATTGATTTCCTTAGACAGATCACTTGAAAGCATTCAGAAAGCTGGGAGCAAAATGGAGGAATGCTACAGAGCTCCAACAGGAGCAAATTGCAGTTTTCCATCTTTTCCTCCAAGTTATAAATTTACACATTGTGGTATCTTACAGTCCAGGAGCATATTTTGTATATTTGTAGGAAAATGTTCAGCTTTCCTTTTACTTTCCTGTACATGCTGGTTTTAGTGCATTTCATTATATTTTAAAAAGCCTGGCTAAATGTTCTCACGTGAAATGATTACTAATCTCCAAAATTTATCTTCTCATAGTCCATCTGCCCTCTCTTGAGTGACTATATTCTCATTAATTTCTAAAGTTTCTTTATAGTATCAGCTTTTAAACTACCCTTTTGTGAACCAAACTATCCTAGTCTTTACTCTGACCTGAGCAGGTCCAGAGGAGAGACACAACAGTCATCAGAGTCTGGAACACCTCCCCAATGAGGAACAAAAATGGCATAACTGGGGTTTTCCAGCCTGGAGAAGAAAAACTTCCAGTGACACCTCAGAGAAGAGTTCCAGGGTTTCAAGGGGACAAATAAGATAAACTGGGACACAACTTTTAGCAGAGTCTGTAGTGACAGGACAAGGGGCTATGGCTTTAAACTAAAACAGGGTCAATTCAGACCAGACATAAGGAAGGAGTTTTTCACTATAATGATGATGATAGGTTGCCCAGAGAGGTGGAGGATTCCACTTCTCTGGACACATCCAAGGCCAGGTTGGATGGGACTCTGGGTAACCTGATCCAGTTCATTTCATGGGGTTGAACTTTAAAGTGACCCTTAAAGGTTCCTTTCAATCCCAAAAATTCCATGATTATAAAAAATTCAGCCTTGAAAAATCACTCTCCCTCATTGCTCCTTCTTTCCCAGAGCCTTATGCCCGACCTTGTTGATGGAAGGGAAATATTTAAAGACTGAGTCTGGAAGTTTTTACACTTTTATTTTTGAATTAGCAGCAGAAGGTATGAAATGGCACTGAAAATATCAAACACAGTTGAACTGGTTTTGAGGACAAGAGAGAGAAATGTAAAATTATTATGGAAGTCACCTGTCATGTAATAAAAAACATGCTTTGATGGGATTTCTGTTAGCAGCTCAGTGTTGATGAAGAAAAGGAAAACAAACACTGAAATCTCATTCCCTGCCATGAAACAGCATCCAACACAGGATTCTTATTTCTCAGATTAACAGAGAAAAAATGAAGGTGCCTGGACTTTCTTACTAATCTGGGCCAAAATGAAGATTACCCCCATATGTTGGCTGGTGAGCTAAAAGTTCTTGAAACCATCTAGAGACCTTGACAGCACAAGTGCTGCAGATATGAATATAAGCCAAGTAACCATATGAGGTCAAAAGGAGGACATAATTTTCTTTCAATAACATCTGCAAGATAAAGAATTAATTGGAGTTTCTGGCTGGGAAATAGCTTAGGAAATATAATAGAATCATAGAACATCCTCAGCTTAAAGGAACCCAGAAGGAGTCCAGCTCCTGGGCCTTCAAAGGTCAACCCCAAAAATCACACCATGTACCTGAGAGTGCTGGCATGACATTTCTTGAACTCTGTCAGCCTTGGTGATGTGACCACTGCCCTGGGGAGAAGTGACCAACCACCCTTTGGGTGAAAAACCTTTTATCTAATACCCAACCTAAACCTCCACTGACAGAGCTTCATGCTGTTCCCTCAAGACCCACTGCCTGCACAGAAAGGAAGAAATACTCCAGGGTGTCAGATGGCCTGAGAGTCTGGCCCTTTGAGAACAAGCTCTTTAGAACTGAAACCTTGTCTCTTTTAATGGAGTCCCTGTATCCTCCATGGTAGAAAATAAGTGTACAGAGAGCAATAGAAAACAGCAATCTGCTGAACACACCACCCAGGTTTGCAAACAAGACAGACAGCTAGGGAAAAAAAAATGGATAAAAATAAAAGTTAAGTCACTTAAAAAATCCCTTAAAAACTCTCTAGGGTATTGCAAATCCCTGTAGGCATGGAGACTACATGTCTGTGGATTTTTCTGTAGAATTCTGCAGACTTTGCAAACACTTTAGGATGCTGCAGAGAGCAGATGCTTTCTAGCTGTCCTCGCTGGAGTATTGCTACCCAATTATGGTTTTGTTTCACAGCACCTTTACTATTGTCCATTCACTTTATAATTTTCCCTCCATTTTTATTAAGCTAATCATAGGCTTGCAGTTGCCAGCCTGATGGACTTGGAGAAGCAGTTGTTAAGCAAAGCTAGCTTGTCCCTCAAGAGATTCTATCAGTCATACAACAATTCTAATAATAAGAACTATATGAGGAGGGGAGGAAAACAATCATTCAGGCAACAGAATATAGTGTTCATTATGTTAATTTACTCCAAAGTATTTACACAGTGTTACTTGGCACTGAGAAATGAAATTCAGTCAGTCCCATTCATGCAAGGACTGTGGTGACATCATGTGAATGTTCAGTTTCATTTAGGGCAGGTAGGGAAACAGAGTCATGTTTTAATCCTCTGTAACACAAAAAAATGCATTCAAAACCTTGCATGCCTGAAAATATGTGGCTTTTTTTTTCCCATGAAGCAGACCCATTTGGCCATTTGCTTACTATACACATAGCTGGCAAATATTGTGGCTGTACTCATTCAAGAGAGGCTCAGGAATGGAAAATGGTACGAGGAGGAAGACAGGTCAAGTTAAAACTGAGGTGATGACAAGGAGGAGCGGAAATATATTAGTGGCAGCGTTTTGTCCTTTGACTGTTAAGTAATTTGTGAATGTCTTATTTGATTTTCATTGTGGGAGAATCTTTTCTGCCTGGCACCCACCAGCCTCAGAGTTCCCTGGATGATTTCTGGATAGCTCAGATTTTCTTCTAAAACTGCTACCACAGAAGGCATAGGGAAGGGTGAGTCCACTGCTGATTTAAACTGATTTGAAACACCCAGATTTCTCCCCTATAGTTGCTGACATGTCATGTAAAGGCTCAACAATAAAAGGGTCTAAATACCCCTTGGATAATGGGAGTCTCCTTAAAACAGGGGTTTGCACAAGGTTGTTGGTACCAGATATTGCAGGTGGAATGTAGCAGTGACACGAGGGTCATTCAGAGTGAATAAATCCCACTGGAAGTTGGTTCCACCCAGCTGGCAAATGACAACAGGTTTACTCCAGGCATGTCTTCACTTCTTCTGGTGCTCCCAGAAGTGTCACCTGCTAAAAATTCAGGCTTCAAAGAGTAATTCTGTTTGCAGAAGGAGCCAGAGCATGGTGGAGGTGATGAGTGTGTGACTCTCATCCTTGCATGGTGCTGGATCCCATTCCACACTGCTACACCCGTATTTTTGGCACCAGTGTTACCTTGGAAGAGCATCTGTGGCTGCTGCTCCACCTGCCCTAGAGTGCTTCAGCTTCTAAAAGAGATTCAAGATACTGGAGGAACAAGGGCTAAACGTTTCATCCAAGTTCTAGGCTTTAAAAAAAAAAAAAAAAAAAAAAGGCTTTTTTCCATCTCTTTTGTCCCCTCTCTCTTTCTATTTCCAAGCACAAAATGAGCAGAATCCTAATTCCATTGAAATCAGCAGGAATCAATTGTACTCCAGCTGACTGAACTAGGAATAACTTCTTGGTGTATAGTACAGGTCATTTTTTTCCTATTGTCCTTAGAATCTGGAGATGAGAAATAAAAATATTAAAACGTGGCATAATGCAGGGAAAAAGAAGAATTTTCCCACTTAACCAAACAAAACAAATATTTGATTTTCTAAAAAAAAAACTAGCAAAAAAGACTTTCTGAGCCTGCATCTGATTATTCCCTCTCTGGTTAGGAGAGATGGGAGAAGAGAATGTATTTAACTACATGGGGCTGATGAATTTCTTAGGAATGAGGCAACAGTCTCAACCCCAAAGTAGCTGCCAGCCTTTCAAAAAGTTCAGTCACTCCTGGATGGGAGAATGGCACTGCAGAAATCCCAGGCACAGAAACTACCAAATGTGTGATTTCTCTACCAAAACAATGATGAAATCTTCAAAATACAGAAGGAAATTACCTAAGCATGAGCAAGTCTGTTCATATTTTCTTTAAAATTAAATTATTTGCACATATATTTGCTAGTGTGATAATGTGTGTGCTTGTGTGTGGGCATTTGTATAATTAACATTCATACACTTAAGCAATGATTCCTCACATAGTTTCAGTTATATTTCCCACTGAAATTCTTCCATTTAAAAAAATATTTTCTATAACCCAGAGCACAGAATGTTGGGATATCTCATCTCTTTAGTGCCATGTCAATTCTTGAACTTATTATTTTTATGGTAGGTTTTCTGGTATGTTGTTTGTTGGGGTTTTTTTCGTTGGTTATTTTTTTTTTAGTAGAACATTACCACTGAAGTTATTTTCAGAACATCATATAGATTTTTCATTGAAACATCTGTGTTAACTTTTATCATCCTAGCTCTGCTTTGTAATTTTGGAAACGGATATAAAGAATGAGCAACCCAGAGCACAGTAATATAGTGGGAAGCATCCTTCATAAGTCAATTGAGGAATTTAATAATCTCTTTAGAAATAAGCTCTGCAGCTATGAGAAAAATGTGTGGGTTAAAGGCCTTCCAATTAAGAAAGGTTTCTCTGTGGATTTATAGGCTGGTGGTTAGCTCTTCCTGTTCATGTTTCCATGGCAACTGTCAGGTAGATTTTCTGCTACTTGCTAGGAAGTTGGAAATGTTGAGTCTGGTTGAGCCTTTCAATTCACTGAAGCTTAAATGAAATTCTTTGCAAGGAACTGGCATTTAGCCTGGGTCATTTATTCATATCTAGAAGAGAAATCAATTATAGTAATCAGATGTGCGATTTTTTTCTTTTTATTTTGAATTATTTTGGGTAGACTTTTTTATTATTATTATTGTGCCACAATCTATTTTTAATGCTAGGGTAGGAAAGGTTTGAAATGCTGCAGCTGGCCTCTTTGCTGCTGATGGCTTATGGCTTTAATTACAGCCCAAGACACACACAGGCACGTCTCTCTCTCTGGTCTACTTTTACCAGCTATAATCACTCCTGGTGATATTCATGATACCAGCTCAAATCCTGCAGACTCATTAGAGTTGAGACACCTGTATTGTGAGAAACACAGCTCACTGTCATTTCTCCTTTCAATTTTCTCATCTTGTTGATTTGTTTGAATTAGGCTTGAGGAAAGTAAATAATTTGTGTGACTTTTATTCAAACTTGCTTGCTACATCGTGGTTTGATTCCGCATCAGAATCCCAGTGTGTTTGCACACTTCTCTGTGCTCCTGTTTTCCACCCTGCACTGCCTGTCACTTGATAGCTACGAGTTTTATTCCTGTAATTCTCCAAAGTCAGGTACATCAGGGGGTGTGGGGTGTTCCTATAGCTTCAGCCTTCCTGGGGTGAACAATCCTGCCACCTAACGAGTTCTGTCCTGCAGGCTTTGTGTGAATAATTCCATGCAGACTTCATTGACTTTTCCTGCAAGGATAAAGCCAGCAGGGCTTGGCCCAAAGATCACACATTATCTAAACAGAGGCAGGATGGTCTTCTGGGCAGGGAGGTAGTTAAGAGCTTGGAAAACCTGAGGGCTTGCTGCCTCTCTCTTCCCCTGGCTTCCAGGGGGAAGGGAGATTCATTTAGTGTGGATCCTAAACCCCAAGAAGTCCTCTCACACAGGAGTTAATGGAGCTGTGACAATTTATGCCAGCTAAGAATCTGCTCCATTACCCAAGCCCACTGCAGCTGTATAATAGAAATAATAGCAGTGCCCTACCTCAGAGAGGTGTCGTGAGGATAAATAGATAGACGGGAAAGTGTTATGATACTATGATAATGAAGACCAGAAAAATACCTGCAATAGACAGAAATCAGCATAACTGATCTGACATTTACTTTTATTCTTCCAGTCCTTCTGCCACAGAGAGACAGTAATAGCTTGACAAAGAAAAAGTGATGCCTAGCCTTTGTTTCTCCTGCTGCTTTGCTTGCCTTGCTTTGCTGCCCTGCCTTTGTTGTTTCTTTCTTAGGATTCACCTAATTTTATTTAAAACTTTTAAGAACCAGTTAACAAATATTTTATTTTCTTCCTCAATTTATCCCAGCCTATTTAATTTTGCCTCTTCTTTCTGTTACTCATCTTCATTTCCATGGGAAAAGCCCAGAATCTGTGCACACAGAAGTCCAAAGAGATGTAGTTAATTTTAAATGAAACATTAGTTCCTCTGGCATTTATAAAGCAACCAAAACCAAGTTTTAATGTTGCAAATTTTACCAGCTGCTTCCAGGCTACCTAACAGAAAGGGAACTGATTTGGGTCCAAAGTGCCAGAATATCCTATGCAAGACATTAAAGTTCTGTTCAAACTGTAGATTTTGGATATATAGCTCAATTGGATGCCAGAGGTTGTGTGAAAGTCATGAGTTTTCCAGTTTTCATGACCAGCCTTTTGTCTTAGGCCAACTTGGCACCCTGGGTAAATCTCACAGGACTTTGCTATATTTTGCAGTGTAAAGTGCCTTAAAAAACAATTCCTCCTAAGTTTTTGTGTGGATATCTTCTTTCCTTTTGAGTCTGTAAAGAGTCATCCTGAGCTTTTCTATGTGTTTGCAGAGAAGATTCCATCCCTCCAAGTACCAGTTTTTGGGTTGGTATCATCACACACACACACACACACACAGAGGAGCTGGATGCACTCACAGATTTTCAGGTGGGAGAAGAAGCCTCTCTAAAATGCAATGCATGAGGAAATGACCCCATTGCTCAATGGGTGTCTGGTTCTTATGGCCAGGAAAATGTTTTGAGAAACCACTCTGATCTTCTGCACTGGTTAGGGGTGTGCACTTCACCAGCACATGGAGCTGAGCCTGATTCTTTAATCAGGTGTTAAATCCTCCTGTTCTTCAAGACCAAACTCTTCTGTACCATAAACAGATAAGAGAAAACCAACACACTCCCAGTGCCACCAGCACTGTACTACAGCTCTTCTCTGAGCTCTGTTCTTGTTCTCTGATTTATGATGTCAGTTTTAACCAGAAGGGGAAGGGGTGTCTGTGCCTTTCAGAGACTGCCTTCATGGCAATACAGCTCTACCAAGCTCGGGCCTCCCAAGGCCCACACATTGCTCCTTTCCTCCACAAAGCACACTTGGAATAGGCAGGATTGATCTTTCATCAACACTGTATAAAACTGTGGTGTCAGCATTATTTCAGGAAGGTTTTTAAATGTCCTCTTGTGATGTCAAAGAAGCAGAAGACTGGGACAGATTACTATGGTTGTGGAAATTTCAATGTGTGGTGGATTATAATTCCAAAAGGCTTCCTCATGTGGGGAAGACAAGGGTTAGGAACTGATCTTTTCACTCCAGTGACCAGTAACAGGACCTTGTGAAATGGCTTGAAACTGTTTCAGGGGAGGGTTAGATTGGATATTGGAAAAACATTCTTTTCCCAGAGGGGGGTTGGGCACTGGAACAGGCTCCCCCGGACAGTGGTCACAGCACTGAGCCTGACAGAGCTCAAGGAGTGTTTGGACAGTGCTCTCAGGGACATGATGTGACTCTTGGGATTGTCCTGTGCAGGGACAGGAGTTGAATTCAATGATCCTTGTGCATCCATTCCAGATCAGAATATTCTATGATTCCCTGATTCTGTGAAGGCTTGGATTATAACTTGGTTTTTCCTCTGTGTGTCACTGCTGTGGTTACTCGAAAACTGAGTTCAGGCACAGACAATAGAAGAAGCCAAGTGCCTACTTAACCTCAGCTTTGCACAGCACATGGGCAAGAAAAGGCTGTGGAATAATTCTTCTCCACCTCTCACTGCAGAGCACAGCTGACCCAGCAGTGATGAGCTGGCAAGCTAAGGGTGCCATTGGCACCCTTCTGGTACCAGTGTTCTGCTTCTGGTAACTTCAGTCTTGGTAACTCCCTTGATCCAGTGCAACTAAGCAAGGAAATGGGAGGAACTGGGACTGCAAAGGATAATGTGTTTAGTTAGGGTGGTTGTATTTATGCACCAGCCTCTGCAGACAGCTGTGCATAAGGTAATTTTTTTAATCATCTCTATGAATATCCCACGCTGAATATCCCACTCCAAAGCAGTCCTGTGTGTAAGCTGTGTCAAAATGGCAAAGAGCTGGAAAGTGCTTGTTACACAGAACCCGAAGCTGTACATTCCTTCACTGCTATATATAGGCACATCTGTTTTAAATGTAAAGGCTGCTGTTTCAGCTGACCTTATATACTCTCAAGCATTAGAGTATGTTAGCAAGTGTGTTTTGGAAAGGTTAAAAAATATGTCGTCTCTTTTTTCAGGAGCTATTAGTTGGATACAAGCCGAGTTTTCCAGCCGTACGGTGTTATTGTAGGAAACACGAGGATCACTTCAAACTCAGTAATGGCTTGTTCTTCTTGGCACTAAAGAATTGTGGCACCTAATTAATGACTATGCTTCTCCATCACACTCCCAATACAGATTCATATTTCCATTTGTGCAGGCATTCGCAGGATTATTTATACACAACTACTCTTTGGTTGTTGCTGCAAAGCAAGAATGAGTTTTACCAAGTCACTCTTTCTTACAAAGCAAAACAGCAGAATGAGGAATAGAAAACATGTTTTTCTTTAGGTACAGTGCCTGGACTTCTTATTTAACAAATGAGGAGTGCTGGCAAAAGACAGGACCAATTTTCACATTTCTGCCCAATATTTTGCCAAACTGTTGGGGAGGGCCTTAAACTGGGGATGGGAAGGATTGTCACAAACTTTGATTTTGGCTGAAACTGATGAGGGAAATCCTGTCAAAATGGGACTCCTTGAGTGCCTGTACACAACAAATGCAACCAGAGAAACAGGCAGGAGGAACCAGGTTGTAGATGTGGCTACAAGCACTGCTGGAGTAACTGGGACATGGACTGCAACCCAGAGAACAGCTCTTCAGTTTCTGACTCTCATTGAAATTCTCTGAGTAATTACACTGAAGGGTTAATTTGTTTTTTCTTATTTATGGATAAAGGTGTAGCCTGCTTCCTTTCCAGCTCTCCTGCTTTACATCAGCACAAACACGCCAATGTCATGAAAGCCCCAATCTGAGGGAGAATATAAAGGTACAGAAAATCCAAATCACCCAGTACCTTATCTTATATCCTTTTAAATATTAGCAAAAGCATACCATCAAGAAGATCTTTACATTGCATAATTTAAATCTGAGACACATATTTATCTGAAAATGTTTCATTATTATTAAAAAAATCTTATTATTCAAAAAAAAGGTTAAAAGCTAGTCTTAATTGTTGCTGTGGTAACTAACACATCTGCCAGGATATGTTGCAGTGGGAAAAGAGTGTGAATTCTGTGAACATTTCCTGTTGTCTTTCCATGGAAAGACTTAGAGCAGGGCTCCTTAGTGGCAACTTTACAAACTCAGTTAGAAGGCACTGTGAAATTGAAAGGCAAGCAGTGTGAAATGAATGGAAAGCAGCACTCTGGTTTAAATAAACAAGCAGAAAGAGCAGGATTGGCCAGGAGGACTCATTGTCTGTAAAAAAACAAAGATTTTTTTTTTTAGAGATTTTAAAACACTATTGGGCACTTTATAGAGATGGTAACATATTCACTGGATAAGAATGCAAATACCTATATTTTCAAAAGACTGAATAAAATTTCCCTTTAGGGGTCCAAACTTGTTAGTATGGAAGGAAGAAGGGCAGCAAAGGAGGTCAGGTTCTATAAAGTTCCCATCATCTGAACATGGCCTTACATAGGGTGGGTTAGGAATGCTTTATGGAGGTTTGCTTACTCCACATTCTACAGCATAAAAAAATAAACAGAATATTTCCCAGTCTTTATCTCTCAGTGCCAAAAAGCTGATGTGCACCTTCTTTCTCTCCCTTCCCACTACCCACATTTTCGTTTTTCATTCTGAAAGAATTTGATGCACTTCTCCTCTATTTATAGCTCAAACAATCCAGCCACAAGGCAGGTGGTTTCACTGAAAGACAAACAAACTTCTAACAAAACCCCACTGGTTCATAAATGACCATCTCTGCTGACTCTGCAGGCTGCAGGGGACTTAAACTACCCTGGGAAGCTGGCCATTTCCTGTAGTACAGAGTAAGAGCCCCTGTGGTTTCCTTGGCCAGGAAACAGCTGGTGGTTGGGTTTTTTGGGGTTTTTTTTCTTTTTTTTTTTCCTTTGTTTTGTTTTGTTTCTTTTCCTCTTATTCCTTTCCTTACCAAAAAAAAAATCAATTTCTGTATTGTTTTATAACAGGATCAAAATTTAAGATTTTTTGCCGTTTTAATGTTTTATAATGTTTTAAAGTAATATATAAAACAGCATGACTTCCATTCCGTCCTTTGTCTGACATACTTATTGATTTCAAATTGTTTTGGGGCCAATTGTTAGCATCTTTTCTCCTTTTAAAATGTACCTCTGAATGTAATGGTTTATTCCCTTGTGCTCAGGACTTTTTGACCTTTGCACTGGGATTTCTTGTCTTGATCTTGTTCTTGTTGATGCCTCTCTCTCCCTGAATTAAAGCAAGTTTCTAACCCACTGGCGCTTTTATTCCATACAAAAGAGGCAGTAAGACATACGATTTTGAGCTCTGACTCCTTTCAAACTCAGTGGGCTTCTGGATGAAAAATTAAATTGTTTCTCTAATATTTCAAAGGTAAAACACACCTTTGTCAAACACAGCAGCTGCATTTTGTTTAGAGGCTTCTTTTATGGAAATGTCCTAATATTGATGAAATGTAGACTCTGCATCCCTTAGAGAAACCAAGAAGAGATAACTGCATGTCTATGCAGCATTTCTAAGCATCAAGAATACTCTGAAGGCAGATAATGTGCATTATCTTGACACTTTCTCACTCCCTTAGTGGATTCCCTTCCTTTTTTAGACCCACACAAATTAATCACAGTTGTTTAAACTGAAGATACAATTGATTCACCCAGCAAAAACTTCTTTCACCATCTTCCTGCACTTGAGTTTCCTTCATTGTAGGGATGACTCAGGTTGCTGTATTGTCAAAAGTGTCCTTCCTGCATTCTTTGACAGAAGGTAAAGAAAATAGAATAAAGGATTAAACAGTGACTTTGGGCAAGCAAAGATCAGTCCTTTTTGGGGTGGAGAATTACACCTGTGAGTGAGTCCAGTTAGATCAGCAACCTTCTGCTTTCTGCTTCCTCCTCCCAGGCTGTAAGGACATGGTTAAGTAACCTTGTCCTGGGAGCAACTTCTGGCCCTCACCCCAGTATCCCTCAGCCACTTGGGGCTTGCCAAGCCTCCCCACCTCCACAGCCTTCTTCATGTGGCTGTTGTTCTGGGGGAAGCGTGGCATAGGTGTGGCCTTAAGATTTATTGTTAATTCATTGGTGTAAGGTTTGAGATATTTGGGTTTTTTCAGTTCTGGGCACGTGAAATAAGGAAACAAACCTGTGACAGTGCACCAGGGAGTGTTATGGGATGAGCTGTAAGCTTTAAACCTGTACAAGAGCCATGAGAGAAGTATGAACTTGCTGAAGTACTAAAGAAGGACTGCAGGGAGAAGACAAAACAAGGTGTGATTTCATCCACATTTCCTACATGGCGTGATCTTTGGAAAGATTTGTCACCTGAATTGTGTCCTGGTGCCACCTAACAAGGAGGCCTCTGGCTCCTTTTGAAGTGGGGGACATGACTGAATCTGATCAGGCAAAAAGGGTGACCAGAGAAGTTGTGAAATCTCCATCCTAGGAGATATTTCAGTGGAATCTGGATGTTCTCCCAGCCAACAGCCTTGGTGACCCAGCTCGAACCTCAGGGGGCATCTGGAGATCCTCCAGAAGTCCTTTCCACCTGATCCTATGAATGGATGAAGAATGATTGAGAGAGAGAAATGTGGGCATAAAATTTCTCTGCCATATAGAAATAAGAAGGGCAGCAATACTTTCCATGCTTTTTGTTTTGTCATCCTGTTGAATAGTTTGGCAGGAGAAAAAATATTACAAAACAAAGGTGAAGATGAGACCTAGTTTTTTTAGGTCAGTATTTTTAGTTAATTTTTGATTTGCTACTTGTGAATGAAGACACATATCAGACAAAAAGTATAATTTTTGCACCCTTTTTGACTGTGTGGGAGAACTGCTGAAATCCATCTCTGGACCCAGACAGTTTATAGTTGACTCTATTTAGCAGAATTCCTTAACAAGAGGAAGGGAAGTGGTAAAAATGCTTTATTGGAATTTTTTCTTTATACATTTTTTTTTAAATTCTGAAGTGCATGTGTTCTGCTAAAAATGGGTAATACAAATTAAAACTTTTAAATTAAAAATTTGGTATTTAATTCAAACCAAAATAATTTTTGCGCAGTTTCCTTCCTACAAGTATAAAAATCCAGGAAGAAGAGCAACCAAGAAAATCCCAAATTTAAAAAATATGTTAGATAAGAATGTTGTTTACACTTGCCTAAATTTTTGGTCAAGTTATCTATTCTCCTACTGTACATCTTTTCCTTCAGTTGACTCCAAAGTGTGTCAGCTGGCTTGTTTTGTATTCCTTTTAAACTATACATTTGTTTTAAAAAGCAAAAATAAGAGGACAGACTGAAAGAGGGGAATTGTCTTTAAATTACTTGGTTTCATATTTAACATCCCACTGTGTGCATGACAGAAACCAGCAATGTCAAAGATATTAGATCACCCAGTCTTTCTTTTTTAAAATGCAGAATTCTATTGGCTTTGATATCAAATCAAAAGAAGCCAAAATGGAACTCTATGTGAAAAATTAAGGCAAATGTTCCTGGCCTTAGAATACAAGTTACTTTACTACTTTATATTTCATGTCTCTGAGGGAGGATTTTCTTAAAATACAAATGGGAGTTGGGTGCCTGAGTCTATGGAAATCGGACACCTGACTCCCATTTGTGCCTTTGAAAGTTTTCCTTTCATAAATCATTGTGGAATTCCTATACTATGATAGAATGTAGAAACGGAGAGCAGGCTTAGAAGTGATTCTTGAAGTCTTCCAAGGACTATAAGGATACTCTTTCTACTTTCTTGCCTTTGAAACTGATATTCATGGTTAAGTCACTGAATTTAAATATAGCTGTTCTTTTGCAAAGAATTATGGCTTGCAAATTATGATAACCAGCTTTCCTGCTGCTGGTCATTCAAAATTCTGCTGCATGATCTTTTTTTTTTTTTTTTTTTAAAGCATTCTTGTTTGCACCCATCTTTTACTAATCGTCTTAAGTAATGAATCTCTGAAAGAAGGGAGATGAAAGTGTTCAGTAGCTCATTGGGCCACTGCTTGTTCAATTATTTCAACACTTTTCAGTTATTTCTGTTGCCTTTTTTTTTTTTCTGTTTTGATTCTTTCTGACCACCTATTACAGTATCCTAACAAGAATGTACAGGAAATCAATGACCTGAAAAGTTCATTGCGCTGTTATATGACTTAATTTGGAAATATTGTGCAATACAGTAATACTCGTGGTTTAATCCTAGCTCAGTTTTTCCCTTGTTGTAACAGTTTTCTTAATCCTTTAAAGACCTGAGACAGCATAACTCTCCTGTAAAAGTACAACCATTTCTTTAATTTATACAGTAATAACCAGAGATATTCTGACTTCCCATCACTACTCTTTTCATCTCAGGAAAGCCCAAGAGAAATGTCATTCTCTCTCAGCTGTGAGAAGATTTTGAGGGTTTGTTTGTGTTCTCCCCTGGGATAAAGTTTTCAAGTCTTAAAAACAGACGGAATTCATTCAGAAAGCAGTCATTTAAGGAAATTATATATATTATGATGGAATAGGAGATTCAGTTTGAGGAAGAAGAAAAATTTCTTAATTCATTAATAACTGAAGAGTACATAACACACCACCTAATATACATTACTTTTTCTATCAACAGACAACTCACACACTACATTTATTCACTGATATATTAATTGCGTTGCATTTTAGTTAATAATGTGTTCTTAATGGATCCTGGAACATCAGAAAATACGTGAAGACTGAAAAAATATATATGTGACAATATTCAGAAAGGATGCAAGGAATCATCTGGTAAGCTGAAGGGTTGACAGAGTGACATGAAGCTATGGAAGATACGTAAAAAGGAAAAAGGAATTAAGCAGATGTAAATTCAAACAATGAAATTTCAGCCAGCACTAATTAATGCAAATAAAGGTCTTGTACAAATTTGAATGTCATCTTTGATGAGACTGTGAGTTTGGAATGGATAATTAATAGATGAAACATATTACTTTTGGTATTTATATTAGGTTTTACAATGCCTAAAATGACCTCAGAAGGAGATTTCCAATACCTGCTTCATAAAATTCTTCAGATGGGCTTAGTGAGTGTGTAAATCCTTGGTTGAGCAAGGATTTACACAATTTTGTAAAGAGTTGTGTAAATTGCTGTCAAAGGCTGCAAGCAGACAGGTGCTCTAACTCAACCCAACACATTTCTGTTGCCTAAAATACAGTATTGATCTTCCCTCCCTTAGCTTGTCCTCCCTTTTCCCAACTCCTTCCATTTCAAGCCCTTTCCTTCTATCTGCAGAGCTTATCTGACCCTTTGGTGAGCTAAGTCAGTTTGCAAAAACCTAACTTGAATTTATTCACTCTTCTGCTGGGCTCATTTTCTCCTGCTTTAATGCATGAAATGACTCATCAAGAGCTCAGACAAATGTCAGAGCCAGTGTGTGGAGAACAGCTGGAGCATGTGTCTGGGAGCTGGCATGGGGAGGTGGAAAAATGAGAAAAGTGAGAATTCCTTCTTTTGGAAAAGTGAGAGCTGCTGAGTCAGCCCTGGCCATCCATTTGGAGCAGGAAGTTCATTTGATATCTAAACTAAAACATCTCCAAAGAAGCACCTTTGCTGAAGTAGATTTCAAAGAACATACTGATTTTGAAGGGTTCTGGAATTTGGAGCATCAAGAGAAATGTCTGCAAAGCAAGGTCTCAGTTTGAGTAGATTTGTTCTCTGATATGATTAAGGAAAAGTGGCATTTAAAGTCTACCTTCTATTTTAGAAAAGAAAAATTTTCCAAGAGGAAAAAAAAAAAAAAAAGGTGTTGGTTTGTCATGCCACAAGGCTGAATAAGAGTCTGAGTAGCTGTTTTGTGCTCTGGTGCCCAAATTCTGACAAAGTCCATAATAAATGGCCTAAAAATACCCATAGGCTTATTCTTTTGAAAAGTACCTAGTAATACTGTGATAAAAGAATAGCTTCACAGAAAATCCTTTAAACATTAAAGATTAAATGGAGATCAGAAAAAATACTTACAGAAATCATTTTACCCTGTGAAAGCATTTCTAGTAGGATTCTGCAGGAATCTATATTAGGGCTGAGAAAATTCAGTGTTTCCATAGTGATGGAGAAGTAAACATGATACAGCTGCCAAAAAATAGGTAATTATTGGCAGAATGACAGATAACGATAGTGACAAGGATTTCCTGCAGAACAATCTGACAAGCAGAGTCCATTCAAAGAAAAAAAGATATTTTCACCTGTATATTTAGCTGAACACGTTAATGTGAGAAACATTACAAAATTGGGGATTGCACCCTGGTAAACCACTAACCCTAAAATTATATAGTACTGCAGTGTAACAGCAACTCAATATAAAGTCACAGTGAGTTATTGGGCCAGAAGAGCAATTGCAAATCTTTGAGAAGAAGCAAAATAGTCTAAATATTTATGTGGCATTAGTCGCCAAATAATCTTGCTTGCTTTTGTAGGATTTATGATTTTTTTTAGAAGGTGAATCTACAAAAACAGAATCTAATGCTAGAAAGCAACATCTTTAATTTCCCTAATTAAAGGGGTTACAGGATTTGTTTTGTTTAAGTCCACATATGCATGCATCCTTTATGAGTTTACTTGCCTTGAGAAAAATGTTGTGGCTTCAGGACACAACTCCTCAAACCCAGGGAAATCTGCTTTCACCAGTACAATGTTAGTTGGTTTCTCATTGAAGATAATTTTTTTAGAGGTGAGATAGCTTTTTCCAGGACAGCTTCCCAGGTTCATTTGAGAATGGCTGTCCTCTCTCGATTAACTCCATGTTCTTCCCTGGGAGCAGCTCCACGTGCACAGCCCTGGCTTGCAGGGACGTTGAGAGGTGATGTGATAAATACACCCAGGAGCAGGAAACCAGAGGTTTTAAATGCCTATTTCACCTAGAAGAGAGAGCTGTAACAGAGCAAGGCTGAGCCAAGCCAAATCCAAAGTGCAAAGTGGGTACCTGCTGTAAACAGAGAAAGGGGTTGCACAGTGGAACAAATTACCAATGGAAGTGTTGGTTCCTCTGTCTCCTGGTGTCTTCAAGTCAAGCATAGATGTCTTTGTGGCAGTCAAACAAATTGCAGTAGTGTTCAGTTCAGGCACAATAAAATGTTTCCTGATGTACAGAAAGTCAGTGTGGAGGAGCTGAAGGTTTAACCTGCCTCTGCATGGCAGTCAGCAAAAAAAAAAAAACAACATTAAGGAATTACTATACAAGTAATTTTAACATTATTTATTATATCAGTTATTCTGGAGCTGATTAAATACTAAAATATAAAATCCATGGTTTTTTTACTTGAAGGTCCACTTGACTTTTTTTCTCCAGTGAGGCTAATGAAGATATGGAAATCTCAGCATTCTTCAAGACTAAATGACTTTTCCTTACCTTTATGATATATATCGCATAGTTCTTGAAACTCCTCTTCAGCTTTTTAAAGATATTTAAAGATTTTTTTTTCCTGGCTCCTCTGCTCCATGAATAAACCCCACTTGCTTAAGCCTTAGCTCTACTCTCCCACCCTACTCTGTGCTGGGGAGGACTCACCTCAAGTCCTGTGTGCAGTTCTGGGCACCACAATAAAAGAAAGCTATTAAAGCATTAGAGAACATCCAAAGGAGGGGACCAAAGATGGTGAAGATCATTGAGAACACGTCAAAGGAGGAGGCTGAGGGCACTTAGTCTGCTCAGCCTGGAAAAGAGGAGACTGAAGGGAGACCTCACTGCACTGACAACATCCTTGTGTGGGGAAGAGGAAGGGCAGATACAGATCTCTTCTGTCTGGTGACCAGGGAAAGGGCCTGAGGGAATGGCCTGAATCTGTGTCAGGGGAGGTTTAGGATGGAGAATAGAAACAGGTTTTTCACCCAGAGGGTGGTTGGGCACTGGACCATGCTCCCCAGGGCAGTGGTCACAGCACTGAGCCTGGCAGAGTTCAAGAAGTTCAAGAAGTGTTCGGACAACACTCACAGGCACAGGGTGTGACCCGTGGGGTGTCCCGTGCAGAACTCGGAGATCTTTGTGGTTGTGATTCTGTGAGTTGCATCAGTAAATCACAACATCACTCATTTTTCAAATGGAAACAAAATATTAGCTCTCACAAAATCAGTAACCAAACTAATATTCACACCCTTTGGGATTATAATAAAATTAAAGAAGAAAGAGAGCAATTTAAAGAAAATCCAGGTGTGACTAGTCACCTATTCCATTTGAGAGTTTCCAAAAGCATTTTTGTAAATGGAGTGAATGAATAGTACAGTACTAAATTAGAGAACAGCAAATATATATCTATTTAAACATTTATGCTCATAATTTCAGGATTCAGAAGTATTTTTGGAAAACACCTGGCTTATTGAACACTCCAATAACATGACCCCTCTAGAAGCAACGCAGTGATTAACTGTGTTTGTTGTTTACTTATGAAAATGTTCTTGACTAAACTTTATCTTTTTTTTTCTATTTTTTAACTCAAGCAGCCTTAATGGTCAGACTGTAAAGCAAGATCTTAACTACAATATGATGGCAAGATGGAATAGTTTTAATTAGAGAATTGTAATATTCCATGTGTAACAGAAGGGATTTACAGGGTAGTTAGTTTGATGTAGATGTCTCAGCTTGAATCTCACAGCTTTTTTTCTCTAAAAATTACCCAAATCCTGAAATTTCTTTTTAGAAATTGAGGGTCTTGACATTCTCTGAATAATTTTAGTGTAAGTCCTTTAAGATTGCAGTAATGCATGTGAGAACATTTGTGTGCTTAAGAAAGTATTTAAATGTGATTTTCAGGAGAGATTTCTTTACAGTCCATCAATTAAATGTCCCTTTTTTTAGATATCTAGAAAAGCAACAGTTTTGGGGGGAAAAAATTAAAAAAAAAGATTTAAAAAAATTTTAAAAAAAAGGCAACCACCTTTTTGCTGCTTCCATTAAACTGCAGATTTGATACTCAAACCCTAGAGAAGCATTGTCTATACAGACTTTTCCAAGCACTCATAGAGAGCTTTTGTGTTGGGTTTTTTTGGTGCTTGCCTGAGCCATTTTTTAAAAGACACATAATTTGATCCTGAAACTTTTTAATTATAATGTCTAATTGAAACACTCACATTCCAATTAAAACAAAGCAGTCTAAAACCATAGGGTGTTAGAAGCTTATAAGGAGGGTATAATTTATTGCCATTTTGATGGTCCCTGAGTCTTCAACTTGTATCAATTATAAATAAATCCTTTGAAAATGAATACAAGTGAAATTAACTAAATTGACACCAGTTACTTTTTGTGATCTGAAAATATATGCATAAATGGCAAGAAAATGTTAATTGACCTTAACCTTTTCTGTGATAAGTCTCTTCAGTAATGTAGTAATACTTAGCACTTAAATAGTATAGTACCTCTTATCTGAAGATCTCAAACATCCTTACAAAAATTAATTAATTCTCACAGCACTTCTTTGACGTAGACATGTGAAGTATTAAATAGGTGGTTGGAACTGGAATAGGAACTGGAAACTAGAGGCTAAAGCCAACATTTTCAAAACAGGGTGCCTAATTTAGGAATAGGGCCCTAAATCTGATTATTGTGATACCTTATGCTCTATAAAACCACACTTGCCATTGATCCCAGGGCTCTAATGACTCATAAACACAGAGCTTTTAACTCTTTGATGGTCTTTGATGCAAGGACTTGATTATTTTGGCCTTTGTAACACAAAGCAAATAACAGGTCAGATAGTGCAGAGACTCCTACTTGGAGGAAGCAAAGACATTCTCTCAACACTAACACCTTCTAATTCTGCTCAGAGAACACAGAGAATTTATCTTTGAAGCATATCACCATCCAAGACACGGAGATGAACTGTCTCCTGGAGGTGCCTCTCTCTGCCAACAGCAGGGGTAACCAAGGAACTTGCTAAGATGCAAATTTTGAGAGAGGCAATATCACATGAGAAGAATTTCACATTAATTAGGGTGAATCCTACACTAATGGACCTGATTACCACACCAATGTGACAATTCCAGCATTAAGAAAGCACAAGGAATAGGTACAAGGAATACTAACAGACATCCCAAATTTAAATACAGCACTTTGAATCATGTATTTCTTTGTCACTTTGAAAGTAAAGACATAAAGATAAAATAAGCTTTATAATTGTTACCTCATATCCTTGTTAACATATGCTGCAGTCTGGATAACCATAAAAAATTTCATTCCTGAGCAAGGCTTGCAATCATAAAGCCTGGAAATGTAAGTTGGTGTCAAGCAAGGTGTAACCACATATTTGTGTGGATCAATGCGATGGTGCATGCACATATTGCACCTTAATTCCAGGAATTCCTGCCTGAGGAAGCAGTTCAGTGTCAATTCAAATAGAGGTATCTGTGCAGGATGGGAACTCTCTCTTGCATGTAATTCATCCATGGTGGATTTGAAGAGGAAGACTTAATCTCACCAACAACCAAGCATTCCCCCTTGGAATTAATTAGGATTATGAGCAGAGGTGACTGTTTGTGTTAGCACAAAGCTCAGAAGTCCATCAAAAATCTCCTAGGACAGACTAGGCAGTCTTTGGCACTCCCACCGTTTAAGGGAGACAGGTTGTAATTTATTTTCAGCATCTCAGTCTCCAGCTCCCAGGTGTCTTCTCACCTGATGTAAGAAAATTTTTGAATTCTGACTTCTAAGTACCTTGTGTTGGTTATTTCCCTGAGAACTTCAGGAAGAAAAAAAAAAGGATAAGTTTTTGTCTAGATTTGGAAAGACAGGTGTCTACCAGGGATAGCTGGAACATCCCTTGGAATGGAGAATGTAACCCCCCCTTCCTCCAAATTATTATAATTTTGCAATTAAAGACTTTCAGGCAAAGATTTGGGAATAGGAATGACAGTTCTTTACTAGGAATATTAAAAATACAAATGTAGTAGTAGAAAAAAAAACAAAAACACATGCAAACAAACAAACAAAAATCTTAGAAACCCTGACAGAGACAGGAATACAACCTGACACCTTGTTGGTCAGGGTGATGGGAGCAGTCCAAATAAATCCTCCTGGAGTAACAGATGTGGTTCTGTTGGAGTAGAGATGATCTTGTAGAAGGATCCAGTGGTGGTGAGATGGGTCTGATCTTTCTCTGGGAATCCAGTGGAAACAGGCTGTCCTGGAGTTCCAAATCTCAGATTTTATTGAGGTAGGAATGCTGGGCTTCTCCCTCTCAGTGGAGCATCGCCCACTGGGATGATGTAATTTTATCAGCCATGCAGTGACCCTCGATGGCCCATTAACAGCAGATATCCCCCCCCACACACACCCCACCCCCAGAGTTATGAGGAATGGGTTATACAAAAGATAAAGAAAAAACATCTCCCCAAACAGTTTCAACAGATGACAAATAGAATACACACTTTTGGTTATGTACTGCAAGACAAGATGGTTTTAAAGATTCACGGATACCTGATTTTCACAGGAATCACTATCTATAGATTTGTCATGTTATAGTCCTTGGAAGATCTCAAGTACTTTTATCTCCTATATCTCCACTACCCATTTCTCTTGGTTTGGTTTTGTTCTTCTCTACTTTAATCATGAACACAACTCACACAGGCAAAACCAAAAGCAGACGATTTATATTTGAAGACCACCTACCAAAAATATAATCACTTGACATTCAGTCTTACAAGCTCTTTGCAGGACTGGGCCACCTTTATGTATGTCACAGTGCACTGTCAGGAAATGGCAATTGATAAAAAAATGATACAGCTTCCCTTGCAAAAAATAGAGATGTCCTCTTGTTTTGTTTTGTTTTGTTTTGTTTTGTTTTGTTTTGTTTTGTGGGGCTCTAGAACCACTGCATGATCTTGTTGTCTCCAATTAAAAAAATTACACTATCTAATTTTGTAGATTTCATTTGTGTCTGGGTGAAGAAAAATGATGTGAAAATCTCTTAGAAGAATCAAATGTAATTCTGAGTATTTTATTAAAATAACAAAAGACAAGTTCCAAAAATACTTTTTGTGTTGCTGTTACTGTGAAATCTTTGAACGGGAGTATTCAGGGCAGAATAAGACCAGCTGGAGCTACTGAGTGTAATTCTGGGGATAACTTACACTTTTATATTTCATGGGGCCAGTAGCATACATTGTTTATCTGGCACCACAAAAGTTTGCTGTCAATCCTTGAGAGGTTTTTTTAGAAAATAAAGTATTTCTGTTCTGTTCAGCACATAGGGAGCATGTGTTTTTTCTAGGTGTCTCCATGAGCACGAGCATGATGAACACATTACACATTATTCAATTACACAGCTGGTGTTTTCTGAAATGGCATTTTGAGTATTTCCTTACAAGCTTGAAGCACATGAATTAGCTTAAAAAAATAGAAAGCCAAGTTAGGTGTCATTTTCTTTCCTTAGATTAATTTGCATTTTCTAATTAATTTGCCTTTTGTAGGTCTAGTAACAATAGGTTTTGGCTTGATCAGCAAATTTTGGAATTGAATCATTGTATTATATGTCAGTCCTCCTTCAATAGTACTTTTAAAGTTAGCCAGCTCCTCAAATGGATTAAAGCAACCTTATACATCATGAAGGAACATCTTAAGTGCATCCAAAAGATCATTTTCAATTGAATTTTGCATTCCCTTTGAAAAGATCTTATGCAAGGCCATCAGCTGTATGGAAGCCAATTAATAACTGGGAAGACAGCTGCTGGTTCAGTTATTTATAAAGGATTGTTTGTCAGTATAACCACTGAGAAAGTCAAAACCCTTGGCCTATTTTATGTTTTCAGCTGGATTTTTTGTTGTCCATCCTGTCACCTTATAAATAATTCTGATGCCATTATTGGTGCTGAAACAGCACAAGATCTGTGTCAGCGTATTTAAAATTCAGAAAGTGCCGCGATCGAGCTTGAACTTCGCCCTCCTGCAAATGAGTGCTGTGATTCCAGGATAAGCCCTCTCCTCGTGCCTGTTGGCAAACCACACAAAGTCTGCTTGTGCAGCACCTGTCTGACACAGCAAAAATCCTTTTGGGGTTTGCTCCAAAGACCTGCCCCACTCAGCTGCTCCAAGTGTGTGGGCCTGATGAGTGTTGCAGCAGAGCGCCTTGCAAACCACATCTGTGACCTGATCCTGCCTCTGACACATCCACACGACTTTCAGGGAGCCTTTCCAGCCTCTCCTCACAGCTGCTTCCAGTCCCTCCCTGGTCCCTTTCAGATTTTGCACAGCTGTGTGAGTCTGGCTGTGCCTTGGATCCTAAACTCTCACAGTCTCTCAGAGGGCATTGCTGGAGGTTTGCTCAGCCTGATCCAAATGCCTCTGGGTTTTGGTGGGAAGGGGTTAAATCTGGAGGATTTTCAGCACAGTTCAGGCAGTGAACTTCTTTCTTCCTCCTGCCCAGCGAAGCAGTTTTGTGCTCATAGGAGAGCAGCACTCAGCTGACAAATAACCCCACTGACACCAGCACAACCCTGCAGATTTAGATCAGCTAAGGAGCCAGCTTTCCAGGGAATGCTGAGGGCCTATCTGCTCACACAGGCTTTTGCTTCTCAGGCTGTCAGAAAGACACTGGGCTTAACCTTCGTTGTTGGCTTGACCTTTTAAAGCCTGGTCCCACGCACTGCTCCTCCCCACCTGAAGTGAGGGATCTGACCAAGCTTCTGCAGCCTGAGAACCTCCCTTGGTGCCTGAGCTCTGGCCCTCAACCCAGCCTGGGGATAACTGAGGCAGCTGCAAAGCTCATCTATGTTCAAAGGCATCCAGGGTGGGGGAGTTGGCTGGGAAGACAGTATTTAAGGTTGAATATTTGTTCTTTCCTCTTCTTGTTGCCATTAATAGTTTGTCATACACAGTTATATCTGCAGGAGTGGATGTATCTCTTTAGTAGTTATTTTTCAAAAACAGATAATGATAGGGTAAGGGGCAATGATTTTAAACTAAAAGATATTTAGATTGGATGTTAAGAGAAAACTTTTTTACTCAGTGGGTTATGAGGCCCTGGCACAGGTTTCCCAGAGAATTAGTGGATGCCTCATCCCTGGAAGTGTTCAAGGCCAGATTGGCTGGGACTCTGAGCAACCTGGGATAGTGTAAGATGCCCATGGAAGGGGATTTGCCCCATGGAACTAGAGGATTTTTAAGATTCCTTCCAACCCAAGCCCTTCTACAGTTCTATGGACACCTGGAGCTGCAGGGAAGACTACAAAAGTGACCATTCAGTTTTGATTGCTTGTTCTTAATTTTCCAGTCCTGGAGAGATCTGTAATAATAAACATTTGCTCTTAGTAAATCAAGGTAGACACACAAAAGGAAGATACACCTCACAGTAACCAACAACATTAAACATTTTTAAATAGCTTGTCTTGTACTATTTTTAAAATCCACTTTATATATTGTAATTGATGACTTTATAATTTGCAACTTGTTTAACGTGTCCCTTCTGATTGTTCAAGAGTTCAGAAATTGAGTGATGCTGGAAGCCAAATGAGCAGGAGCCGTATCCTGTGCACTGTCCTTGCAAAAACAGAAAGAGAACAGAAAAGTTCATCATTGAAAACAGTCCCTTAAGGATTTAGGTTGACCCTGTGAAATGATGTCATTCATAAATCTATTAAACTCCATTTTCAAACCTGTTGTTATAAACAGTAAAAATCAGGTCTCACTGTGTGCCTTTGGAGCACGCAGGGAAATATCTCATTGTTTACGCTGTAAGATGGATGAAGAAAGTCCAAATTCAGAACTACAGAGATAAATTAGCTAAAGTATATGGCACCGAACACAATTATATAATGCAAGGGGGGTTTGTGTAATTTGTGTTTCTAAACAGTGTGGTCTGACTCTTTCCTTTATTGCCAGCTCAAATATCAGCAGAGTGTGAACAGGCTCCTAAATTCCAGCAAAGACTTACAACTAAAGCCCCTGGTTGTGCCTTCTGAAGCATGTCCAAAACTGTAGTCAGGTAAAATTTCCTACTGATCCATGAAATGCTAAAGTTTAAACAGTACCATTTAGCTGCAACCACCTGTTTCAATTAATTCTCTTACATGTTTCATGCCTTGAAAGATTTCATCTCTCTCTTTAAGTCGCTCTGTCAAGGACCACAGATGTTTTGGTTTTGCTGAGGCCCTACTATGCTTTCAGTAACAAGAGCTGAATTAAATAAATTTATAAAACCTAGCATTCATGGGCATCCATCATTTGCAATGTATGTAGGCATAGCTGTCAAATAAGAGAAACAATGCTAAAGGACTTGGCAAGACAACAGCCAGCCTTGTGCTTGCTGTACTTGCTGGATGTCTCATTCTGTTACACACTCAGGGAAAAAAAAGTATTCTCATAAGTTCATAAGTGGGGGAACAGAGCTGCTGGCTATAATCCTTGCCCTCCTGCTGGCCTGGCAGGCAATATTGTACCTTCCAAACCATCTTGTGAATTTATGCTGAGATCTCTCTTTGCTTAGTGAGGGGCATCACCTTTGGCAAGAGCCCTTCTCTATGAGGCTGAAGTGGACAATAATCTGCCACCAGAAAATCATACACAGTTTTTCACATTTTTGATAAAACTGGAGGCACTCCATTGAGTGCTGCGTGACCAGCAACACACAGCATGGAAATAAGATGATGCCTAGCTGCAATGCAAATGAAATTACTTTTGTCTCAAATGCTTTCAAAATCCTCACTTAGCACTTATTTCCCACCTGTGGCTCTTCTACAATGTGAGGAGAACCTGCTCTTGCCAGTTAACCAATACCCTCCCTGCTCTGTAGGGTCTGTCACACATAACCTGTGATTCTTTAAGGAGACCTTCAGCTCCCTGAATTTCCAAACAGAGAGAAGGGCAATTTTATGTCTCTAGAAGTGGACTAACAAGGCCATTTATCTCACTTTGCATTGTTTTCATTGTAATGGTGCACTGCAGAAATGGATTATCCACAGGATGCCTTTGGATTATCATTTGAGATGTTCTATACCCAGACCTGATACACACCACAGACAACCCATTGGCCATTTTTCCATAGAGCATCCTGAATATGTAAGTTCATAATTTACAAGGCTACAAAGAATCATCTCTGCCACTGTTACCTTCTCTCATAACACCCACAACCATTTCACCTCTCCCAGAATTTCAGCCTGCACCAGATGCACATCCTGCCTTCCCTTTTACACTAATGTAACTTCAAAATTCCTGTTCCTTTTATCCCAGTAGAAAAATCTGGAAAGAAGTCTCCTGCATCTCCTCTTATAAAAGCAGCATGAATAAAATCCTAATTCAACAAAAATCACCTAAAAGCAACACCTGTGTGAGAAGATCTTTGATTTTGCCTGACTGGTTTCACTTTCTAGTAGAACAGTGATTTTCTTTAGTCTAGTCAAATGCAATATATTTTCACTGGTTGTAAAATATTTTATAATACTGTGTTTAAACTGTTGTAGAAAAGAAAAAAAATTGCTTCATGACACTGTAAGAGAGAAGCATCTGCACAACAGCTTTTAAAATTGTTCCAACTGGAATAGATATTTCCCATCCACAATTAAAAGGTTTAGAGGTGAGATCTTAGTTAAGACTTCAGTGTTTGTATGTTTCTTTGGATTTTCTTTATGCTGAGAGTTTTTGTGGGACACCTGAAACAATTTATGACTGTCTTATTTAATTCCACTAATAGTTTCAAAGTTTTTTCAATGCCTTGCTGAGAGTAACAAAATGATAGCTTTTCAATTTTTGGAATGTGTATGATTAGTATTGCAAATTAATCTGTCAGTAGCTCCACCTTTAAATTTTCCTTGTTGTTGTGGGGGAAAAAACCCACACAAAACTGTCAAAACTTCTAAATCTGTTTCCACCATGTAAGCCACTATGTACACACATGTTTTTTATGTCAGCTTTAGGAGAGAAAGAACTTTTAGGATGGTTCTTGCTCTATTGGCAGAATTTGAGGCACAGATGCTGCAAAATAATGAGAATTATTTCAAAATATTAACTGGACAATATTTAAAACATGTAAAATAATATTTGGAAACAAATGGCAGGGATAAATGAAGTGTGGTAAACACTGAGACACTGATAATTTCTTATCAAATTTTTAGACTTAAGACCTTTTTGTGCAGAAAACTTTTCCTCAAACAGCTTAGTAACACACCAAGTTTTTCATTATTCTACTTGCCATCCTGTATCAAGGTGCTGGAATTAAAATATGTATATATTCCTATATTTTTAATTCAGCATGAGATGATTTTTTTTAGAATTCTTAGTCAAACTCATCTCAAGTTCAAATATGAGGGAGCTACAGCCTTGATTTTGCTTCAAAAAGCAAGGCCAATACCTCATATCATTTTGCTCCAAGTGGGCAATCACAGGATGAACTACTGAGTCCAAAAATCTCTCGGCTTTAGCATGATACTGGACTGAAGCTGAGCATTAGATGTACGTGAGCATTATTAACCTTTCCCTCCCTGCTGAAATCTGAGGGCTCTGGGAGAAGGTCCAGCCTTGTTTCAATCTGTAAAGCTCTGGGAAAGCACTTTGCAGGTACTAAAAGGTACTTTGTTTAAAATATGCTCAGACCCCTCTGAAGTGATATTGTTTGCCTAGAAAATATTAATGGTGCACTCAAAAATTTATATCAAGAATTAGCTCTTTGTATTGTAAATTGGCTCAAGATGCTGCTTTAATGTGACTGAAAAATCTTGCAAGAACATCAAGGAAATCAACCTTTTTTTTTCTTTTTTCCTACTCTATTTCAAGGAAACAGGTCCTGCAGCTCAGGGAAGGGACTATCACAGTGCTACAGGAGCCACCACTAATATCACAAGGCCAATTAGAATAATAGACTTTTTTAGGTCGGGTACAACTTTTAATGTCATTAAGTCCAAACATTGACCCACTCCACCACTAAACCATGTAAATCCCTCTAGAGGTTCATACAGTGAACAGAGAGAAATACACTTTGAGGTTCAGTTCATCTGATCTTGGCAGTATTCTCTTCCCACCAAAATGATGCGCACCTGTGGAGTTCAAGGAATGCTTAGAGGTAGATTTCAGTCACTCACTTTAAGCACCAGTCTTTAATAATTGCTTTCACACTTATTTTTCCACACATTTCTCCCTGGCTTCAGCCAACCATAACAGCAGCTAGCCTTGTAGAAACAGATATGTGGAACTTAATACAGGAAGAAACCAACAGGTATCCAAGCAAATAATTCTGCCTTTGGGTGCAGGTGTTTCTCTCTCCATTGCAATCTGGAGGCAGGTGGCTCTCCTGGGTAGATGTATTCAGATTAACATCATTCCAGCTGGGTCTCCATGGTAGCCAGGACTTCCTCTGAGGTGACAGTCCTGCCACACAGGGGTGTGCAAACTGGGGGAGCTGCGCCTCCTGAGTTCCACAGCCTCAGATTAAATCTCACTTGGAGGTGTCATCATCATGAGAGTTTTGGGGGTGTTTTTCTACTGTTGAACACTTTTGAAAGACATCACTTTTAAATGACAATTCAAATCTGTACAGATTGGGGAGGGAATAAAATCTGAGGTGCTTATCCACCTGGAGGAAAGAAAAAAAGGACATTTATCAATTCTGATTTTCAAGCAGGATCTCTGTGGAGACACATGACTGCAGTCCTGATTAAAATACCTAATTTCTAGAGAGAGCATTCTATTGTTCAGTATTTTCCTGTGGATTAGTCTGGTTGTTACATGGCTTACGTATCTAAGTCCAAATTTTGGGTTTTGCTTTACAAAGGAGTTAAATCAAAATATAGATTCTGCAGCGCTTTGAAACACAGGCACCAGCATTTTATTCTTCCTACATTTCAGACCCTAAAGAGTCCCCATGCTGCTCATCCTCAAAAGAGGATAGAGGTATTTCATTTTATTCCATGGAATGTCTCTTCTCTGTTTTGAACTCAGACAGCATTAATTCATATCCTGGCCTCCAACAAGCTGCAACCTGACTAGAAAGAGTGAGATTAGCTTTCAGAAAACTTTCCAGGCTAAGGATAATATAGATATTTCATGTGTCACTCTCTTATCCTTATCACAGAGATCTATATAAATGACTTTCTGGCATTCCTCTACTTATCTGTTACACGGCATTACAGATCTAAGATTACACTTTCTGTGGGCTCTGAGATTCTCTCTGGAATCCAGATATTCAGCATTGTTTTCACCACACTTGGACTTTGTTCCACTTTTAGTAGCAGCATGAAGTCAGTCACATTTAAATCAGATGAAAACTTGAATTTTTCATATTAATTAAAGTTCAATAGATTCCTTATAAAGAATAGATGAAAGGAGCAGCAGTGACACGGGAGTCATGTAGGCCGGATTTTCTGCAGATTAGCTAAAGCTGGTATGAACTTCCTCCCCAGCTTTCTCAAATATTTCCTGATTTTTTGAAGAGATTGACAAATAAGGTTTTGCATAATAGCACAGAAGCAATTTGTTCATCATTTCCACAATGTAAAGAAGAGAGAATTCAAAAAATAAGAGACTGACATGAAAAAAACCCAGGGCTGCCTCTCCAAAGTATAATTTTTTGAAATGCTGTTAAAAGCCCAGGACCCTGATCTCCCTCCAGTGTAATTCTCCCAGTCACACTGGGTTACAATGGTGATAAATTTGGCTTTGGCATGTTCAGGGAAAGATTCCTGAGAAAAGAGCTAGTAGAGTCTCTTAAAACCATGGAGTTTTGGAAACTGATCAAATTGATTATGTACAAAAGAAAACTCCCACAAAACTGTAAGAGCTCCATTTTTGAGGTAATGGACTATATTATCACAGAATCACAGAATAATTGGGGTTGGGAGCATCCATTAAAGGGACACCTTCCACTATCCCAGGTCGCTCAGGCCCTGTCCAACCTGGCCCTGGACACTTCCAGGGATGGGAGCCACAGCTTCTCTGTGCCTGTGTGTTATCACCCTCATTGGAAACAATTCCTTCCTATGTCTAGTCTGAATACACCCTCTTTTAGTTTAATGCCATTATCCCTTGTTATTTCACTACTACTTTTCTTCACTAAAAGATTTGTCACCGTCTCTCTTATAAGCCCACATGAAGTGCTGAAAGGCTGCTACAAAGTCTTGTGGAATTTTCTCTTCTCCAGGTTGAACAGCCCCAGCTTTTCCAGCTTTTCCTTATGGGGAGTTGGTCCAACAATCAGGTGATTGTTATGTCCCTCCTCTAGTTGTGCATCAACCAAGCTACTCTTACCACAAATGTTGCAGATGCCTGTACTGCTTTTTGTTGGTGAAGAACCTGTTGCTAAAACGCTTCATATTTGTTCTCAGTATCCTTGAATCTTTAGAAGACACTTAGTTATACATCCAGAAATAAATCAAAGTGAGTGTTTAAAGTGAGTAATTTAAAAGTGGAAATTGTGAAAGTGTTTAAATTTAATTTAGAAAATAGGTAAATTAATAAATAGGTTAAAAGGTTTACTAGTGACAGTTTGTTCAGCCTGACTTTTAATAAGTTCTGTTTTAAACAAACCGCTCATTGTTATTATTTAAGGAAAGTTCTCCTGCGGACTTCACTACCTTTTTCTAATTAAAATTTTAAATACTGGTAATATTTGTAATACCTATACTGGTAGTATAGGTAGCAATTCTATGTTTTTCTGAGAGAGATCAGTCAATGTTATTGTTAGTTAACATTACAGAGGGGTTTGTGTTTTCTGGTTTGTTTTTTTTTTCTGTTTGTTTTTGGGGGGGTACAAAGTCTCTAAGCTATTAGTGTAAGGCTTGATTTGACTTCATTTTGGATGACAGTCTCCAAAGGGGTCAACCCAAGACAGGCATACCCTACAAGCCTTTGACTTGGAGCTCTCTTGTACCCAGGGAAACAGCAGGAGTGCCTGGTATGAAATTCATAGTATGAGTAGGGAAATTCCTTCTGATTGTCTCCTTTGAAAGGAGAGAGTGAGATTTAGGATGTGAGCCTGTTCTGAGCAGGAGAAAGGACGTGCTTCATTGTGTATCCAATAGAGTACTTCTGACATACAATAAAATCCTTCAATTTTCTGGGAGGAGCACCATTGCTCCCCTCACTCACAGAGGCTGAGAACAGTGAAGTTGCTCTTTCCTCAGCCAGCGCTCAGAGAACAGCCACTCCACACTCACAGCCTTGGTCCTTGTGTGTGAGCATCTATAAACTTCCTGAAATGGAAGAGTTGGGCCTCCTGGTAATTCTGGGGAATGCACAGAATCCATAGGAGCACTGAAAAGACTTATGGAAATTTGGGGGATTCCTTTGAGGATTTCACAGTACAGTGCACCATACCTCAGTTGGTCCCCACAATTCTCACTCCTTCTCCTGTCAGGGCAATGAAGAATTTGCATGAGCACCCAAAGGGCAATAGAATGTGGACCACTGGCAGTTTCTTGCCCTACCTCCTGGAGGAAGGGCCAGCTCCTCAAGAAGTATTCAGCAACCCCCTTTAACTAAAGTTCTTTCAGAGATTGAGGTCTAGATACTCCCAGACCTCATTCTACAACAGAAAAAGGCAAATGGGCCTTCAACTATTGTTATCTACTAAAACAATATTTACAGACACTGTAAATAAGCAGGAGTGTACAATATTTCAGAGGAATTTGATAAGAACTGTGTTGAATTTGGCTGAGGTAGAATTCGTTTCTTCATAGTATGAAGAAGTATAGTATGCTGGTATGAAGATATTATTTGGATTTGTGATGGAAATAGTGTTGATAATTCTGGGATGTCTGTTGTTGCTGGGCAGGGCTTACAGGGAGTCAAGGCCATCACTGTTTTCTCCACTCAGTCATTTTTTTCTTGTCACTTACACCAAAATCTGTCTACAGGGTTCTAATTGATGGGTAGTGCAAAAAAAAAGTGGAAAGTTGCTGGGAGGGATCTAGCAGATACTGCAGGAGTCAGGTCAGGCCTTAATGTCTTCATTTTTGTCCAGGGGAAAAGAGCTAACAGAATACTAATGAAAGTTGCAGATGGTACTAGAATCAGTAAAGGTTATCAACCCCAGTGAAATAATGCAAGAGGACCTGAATAGGTTAGGAATCTGGGCTTAAAGCAAAATTGTGTTTAGCCTAGAAAATTGCAAGCTAATCCCACCAGAGAAAAAATAATTAATGTTCAGTAGCAAAGGGAGGAAGGTAAAAAGAGCCTGAAATGCAGAGTTATTGAAAGAGATCTGAGGTGAGAGAAAACTTTTAAGTTAGAGATAAATTTGCAGTGTGAAGCAGAAAGAAAAAAAATATTGTTGAGTTAAAGACTTAGGCAAAATTCAGGAGTGTCATAAAACAAGATGAAACACTGGAGTTTTGTGCGTGGCAATATCTGGCAGAGCATCTCTAAATGAAAGCAACTCAGTACCAGAGGGCAAAGTACAAGGAGAGAAGATTTTTTTCTCTTTTTTCATGCCCTTCAGGGATAATTGTTTTCTGAGGCCCCAATAAAGAAGTTGTTGAATAAGTCTTGTAAAAGAGAGCTTGAATAAATGATGTGAAAGTGGGCACGACCCTCCAGAAATGAATATTTTCCTCTTTTACTAATACTTCCATTGTAGTTGGCCAAAGAGAAAAAGATGAATTTAGAGAGATCAGAATCAAGATCTAGTAGTCAGTGTAGTAGCCACATGTAGAGAAAACATTATCTTTAGTACTTCAGGCATTTGAAGCAAGGAGCAGGCAATTTTAGAGCTGTGCAGTAATAAACTTTGGTAAAATTGAAAAGAAAACTACATAGTGCAGCGAATCTTCCTCACTTGTCTCTTGTGGTATTTTCTACTGACTTGAGCTTTCCCATTAGATAACACATGATTTCTAGGAAAGTTTTGTTTCAAACTCATCCAGTCTCCTGAAGGGGATCTCTCTAATGTTTTCATTTAGATAGGGAGTTCTTTGGTCAAGTCACATTAGTCTAATAAATATTAGTGATCACTGCATATGACTGAAGATCAGCCCTAGTTGGTGACTTTGTTATTTACAGCTCCACCTGTTCACCTTTGGAAATAAAACAATAGTAGTGCATTCAAAGGAAATGTGCTTTGTGTTCAGAGATCCAAAATTTTTCCTGTCCATGACCTTCTTTTCCAGTATAGAAAAGTTATTTAATATCTTTAAGACTTTCCTTACATGCTGATACCAGGGACATAGTATCACCCATTTAGAAAAACTGCTGTCAATGTGTGAAATCTTCTATATCCAAAAGAGATTTTATACAATGAAATATTATATACATACTGATGTTGCATTTTAAATTTTATATATTGTTTTGTTTAGTTAAACAAGTGATATTTATTTTCAAACGATCTTAATTCTGAACTGATAGTTTTTTATTAAATATGTCGCAGTCCAGAAGATTTTCCCAGTAAATAAAAATTTTCAGATTGATTAAAATTTACACTTAATTTATGTACTGTTTTTTTTCCCACTCTGACAAGTCCAGGTTCTACCATTTCAGTGAGAGATTCCTATTTTATGTACAACACTTAAGAATGGTTACTAATTTTCATTTGTAAGGTCAAATCTTAAAAAAAATCTATCCTCAGTGCTGTTAATAACTAATTGAATTATCTAAACTCAACAATTGAATTGAAACAAATACAGTTAAAACAAAAATCACTTGCTGCTTTTAAAAGCAAAGCAGGTTTGGTTAAAACCCAAATCTATGTGCTTCATTACTTATGGTAAATACAACATAGTTACCTAATTTTTTATGTTACCTATTTTTTATTGTTATATTATTTTAGTATATTATTATTATTATTTATAGTTTATAATTATTATTTTATTATTACCTAATTATTTTTATTGTTACCATTTTTTATGTTTTATGTTTATGTTTTATGTTACCTAATCTTGCACAGGTAGCATAAAAATTGAACTATACACCAGTAGTGCAACTGCACCTGGAAATGTCTGTGCTGAAGGTCTTTGCTCTCTCTGCTTCATGGCAAATGATCATTTAACCATAAAAGGGACAGGGATTTCTGATGGTACATGAGGCAAATTGATCTCTGGTTCTCACACTTCCCATCAGGAAAATCCAATTCTGCCTCTGCCTCATCAGACAGCGAAAGGATCCAGGATGGGTGTTAAGCTGGAAACTTGTGAGATTTAAAATACAGGTTGCTCAGACAGGTTGCACATATTTTGTTGTGCTGTGTGTCTCCCTAGCCCTGAGACCCTGGGAAAGCCTCTGGAAGGCAATTCCTGCAGGGAGGGGGCCCAGGTGTGAGCTGTGCCCTGGGAAGGCGCCGGTGGCACGGCAGCGCAGCGGAGTCACACTGCAGCCTGTGCAGTCACAGCTAGGGTGCACTGACACACAAGTGCCTGGCAACTGCTCTAATTTATTGCAGTCGCTGTGACGGCTCTCTGTGAAGCCTAAAATAATCTATGAGCATTTCACATTTTAATGGTATTCATGTTGAGGGCCTCTGTGTGACTGCAGCTATACGATAACATATGCCCCAATCGGATCTGCCCTTTGTGTACGAGATGACACAATTTGTGCACAGCTAGCCATGAGGGAGATGGAGATTATCCATTTCCAGTGCAGGCAGTGCTGGGTCTTCCAGCCTCTCATATACACCAAAGAGACAAATATTTTCCTTTTTAAGTGCATTTACACCCTCAGAGCTCAACAGATGGAATGTTCTCACCCTTCAAGGCAAAGCTCTGCTGTCAGAAGAGACACAGAGGACCAAGTAAGTAGCAGGCGCAGAAACCAGTTAAGAGTTTAATGGGATTTGGCTGATTATTATGTTTCCTTTTATTATAATTAACTCGTATTTTCAATAACACCAAGGACCTCAAACAAGGAACAACATCAAGAATCTGTAAAGTTCCTAGCAAAGAAAAATGCTGTCCAAGAACATAACTGCTTATAGAAACTGAGTGCTTAAAAAAATTCAGAGAAACTATGGTTAAGATCATTGATTGTAGTGATTCATTCCTTCCTCCAAAACTGTGGTGTCCAGTGGACATAATGTCCTTCATTGCACAATCACTTCTCTTTATCCATCCAGCCTATTCCTGACAATGCAGCTCCATGTCTGAGCCAATCCCTCTGAATGAGTGCTCATGCCTTACTTCCAGCAAGTCCTACATAACCAAGCCATTCTCCTCTGAAGAAGTATCTCAGTTTTAGTTCTCTTTTTCCAGGCATTTTTCCCTCCTATCTCCTTCTGCCCACCTGAATATACTTCCAGATTTGCCCTCCTAATATATTGTCTCCATTCCATCCTTGCTTCCTTGTTTTTAGTTTCAAAGCCTTTTCTAAGAGCAGTTTAAGTGCTCATGGCCATATCCATGGTAGTGAATGAAGTGGGTGTCAGTCTTGAAACCAAGGAGCATTGCAAAAATCCATATCAAACAATTATAGAACAGTTTGGATTGGAAGTGACCATAAAGATCATCCAATTCCAACCCTGCTGCTACAGGCAGGGACACCTTCCACCAGCCCAGCTTCATCAAAGCCCCCTCCAACCTGGCCTTGAACGCTTCCAGGTGTGAGGCATCCACAGCTTCTCTGGGCCTAAAACTTCTTTCCTGAAGTGCCCAAATTAAGGGACATCCAGTAATTCCAGTCATGCATGTCCATGCTCTTGTTACCTTCTTCAGAAGAGCCCTCATTTTTATAATTTTATGGATGTATTTTTATTGTTATCCCTGATATAATTGTCACCCCATGAACAAATTTTAAGTCCCTGCTTGAATCTTGGCGGAAACACAATCTTTATAGACCTCCCAAAAGAAAATGCAAAAGAAATGAAACTGTCATCTCAGGATGCTTTTGCCCTGGCCTGTTTCTCCTCTAAAACTGGGCTGTTTTGACCGAAGATTTCCAGCAATCAAAGGCAGACACAAAGCAGAGAAAAATTTAATGTAGTGTGTAGAATGTAGTGTGATTAAAAGTCATAAGCAGCTGAAAAGAGGACTATATAAAAGGAAACATCATGAAACTTTGACGAGCACTGTTCTTAGGCCTGCAAATAATACCTCTTTCACTGGTCTGATATTTCCTGATCCTCTTGTAAAGATTGCAAAAGATAAAGATTTCACAGGCAGGCTCAAGAAATACCAAATCTTGTCTTTTGTCTGCATATTTGCATATTTCTCACCTCTTAAGTTTTGAGCTCCAGAGCTAAAAGGAGTTCAAAGCTAAAAGGTGTTCCTGCAGGAGCTGACAATCCCCACTTCCCGAATTCCTCTTGGATTGCTCCCAGTTATTTTCAGTGAGGTGCAGACACACCAGTCAGGTGTGAGGGTCAGTGCTGCACTCATGGTGCCTTTTGGAGGAGCAGGCACTCCTAGGGCACATCTCAGAGTTTGCTGAGCACATTTAGGGAAGCTGCCAGAGCGTTTGGAGTGTCTTGGCAGCAGAAGAAACAGCTGGTCCCATCAGAGTGATCACATTCTTGGACGTTAATTTAGCATCTGAGAGGTTGGAGTGATGCTTGCCAGAGAATAAGCTGCATAATCCTAAAGGGTTAGAGACCCCAAGATTACAACCTAGTAAAGGTGTGGCTAAAGAAAGTGCACCTGCTTTGTTAACAGGTTGCTTGAACCTTGGAGAAAAGTGTATTTAGGTAACAGGTAGTGCCTGAACTGAGAAGTTCTTTCAGTTGGAGGAGCTATAGACAGATTGGCACCAAAAGGCATTGGACTCTGAACATTGGGAGCCATTTTATGCAGCCTCAGTAAATAACAATAGGTCAGTGCTGGTACAAAAATGAATTATTAATGAGTGTGTATTGTGAAAATACACTTGAATGAGTCTGGAAGCTGTTCTTCTGGGAAGAACATGCTGGAGGTATATGGTATATACGTATCAGAAAAAAAAATAAAATATGCATTTGTGGTGACCTCTGTTAAAATATTTAGGGCCCACTGCTGTTTGATTTATTGTGGCATTTCCTATAACACAAGATAAGCAGCTCCTGTAAAGTTTTGGTGTTGACCACCTCAATATGGCCCTAGCATATGCCTTTTCCATCTTTTTTCCCTATAGCAATGAGAAATATCCAAACAACTCCTGAGCCCTTTGATAAGTCCCTTTCTGCTCAGAGGCTGTAAAGAAGAAAATACAGGAGTCAGTTATGAACACCTGAACTTAATGTTGGTAATGAGAGTGTGGTTATCTCTTCTCCTTTTCCTATTTACACCACTGTGGAAAACATCCCCTTTCACCTTGGAGCCAAGGCTGTTATTGCAACATTGCTAAATTGCTGAGCAATTTTCTTTCTCTGCTTAGCTATTATTTCCATTGAATCATCAGTTACCACCCATTGAATGAAACCAAACATCAAAGCAAACCCCAAAACGCATTATGAATAAACTGGCACCCTTATTTTCCACATTATTTCTTCTGTGAAAAGAGCAGGAATTTATACACAGCATCTTTCTTGTCTTAGGGCTTTACTTTCACACCACAAAGTATTCTAAAGAAATGAACATTTGGAAGGCTAACACACAAGGATGGATTAATTTATCAAAGGATTAAACTCTGGAGAGATTTCTTTTTTAAGTCAGCTGCCATTGATTGCAAGACAACAGGATGTACCGAGGGGACAGAAACACAGGTATGAAAAATGGATTCAACCCAAGGCAAGGCAACAGGGAAGGACTAAGATGTGTAACTGTCATTTATTAAATCACATAAACTGCAGAATCTTTTCTTCCTGGAGAAGAAATTTTGGTAAGCAAAACTACGTGGTATAAAATCATGATCTTTTAAAGGAAATTGTAGCAAGCTGGTTTTTTCAGCTGGGAAAAAAATGAAATTGAGTGATTGTTATCCACAAGTTAATCAGAAGTTTAAAACTGTAGTTTCCACTTTACCAAACCATTTTCATGGGCTGGATTTGCCTGGGGAAGGAAGAAGTCTCCTTTTTTTTCTTTCCCCAGCATCAATGATTAACATATATAGGTCACCGCATCAGATGTAGAAATCCTCCAACACACTACTTCTGAAATAATTCACTGCATTCAAAGACCCCACAGAACTGTACACAATGTACTCCATTAACAGCAGGTGCTGTACAGAAAAGCTCTCTTTAAAAGAGCTTTTAATTACAGTATATCTTTGTTTAGAAGCCACCTTCAACTACCTTTTCCTTGCGAGCTGCAGAGGAAAGCAATTAAATGTATGAGAAAACCACCCTCAATTTAAAGCTGCAGGAGAAAGCAATTAGTGTAAAAGAGGGTTTAGCTTGTACACAAAGAAATACGGTATGGGAAGCCAGTGGAGGCTGGGCATTGCTTTGACATAATTAATACATGGTGTAAATCTTAAGATGTGCAACTACCCCAAGCTGAAAGTCGTAGCTGGCTGTATGGCCCAGGTTTATTCCCAAGTCTCCCTCTAACAAAGGAGTTTACACAAAATTACATTTATCTCTCTCATCTCTATAATTCACACCTTCTCAAAATTCCCTTTACAGAGGTGAAGGGTTTTAGAAGAGCTGAGTGAGCAGGAAGACACAGGGGTTTATTTATTTAAGTGAGACCACTTGCGTAGATCTGGCTACAAAGGAAGACTTTACTAGAGGAGGAAAGGGATCTTTTGGTCTCATTTGGTATTTTTAATTTACAAGTCTTGTTTTTAACCCTGGAAATAATCTCACACTTAAACCTCTTCCTCAACCCTTTTCCCATCACAGTACAGCAGAGCCTTTTTAGCCGTAGTACAAAAGGGAGTTTAAAGATTTGCTGGATTGTTTGGTTCTGGGTGTTGAGTTCTTTAAATAATTGAAATTTACAAAATGGTTTCTGTGTTTTTTAGGAGCTAATCTTTGATGATCAATGACATCAAAACTTGTGGGAAAAAATCCAACAAACAAACAACAACAACAACAACAAAGAAACAAAAGAAACCATCAATAACTCCACTGGAGTTAAAGGCAAAAATGTTCCTTGCTAGAACAACACCAGAAAATGCTTCATTTGATGGCGTTTTGTAGAGGATACAAAGGTTAATTAGATACTTTCCATTGCATTATATAGCAGGAAACCTCTGTTAATTACTGCTTCTCTAACATGACTGATTCGTTAAAAACTGACTATGGAATGAGAAATAAAAAAAAAAAATAATTTTCTTTCCCATTTCAACACAAACTATTCCAGGTTCTAAGAACTATGCCCTCTGGTTGCCTGTTTTTCTGCATAATACCTAATTTACTTCTACAGTCCAAAGCTTATGACCCTTTATCAAAATTAGATATTAACAGAGACACTGAATGGTTAATTTTAACCTACATCATTTCTAAAACCCTAAAATGAATGAAACTTCCACCAACTTCTAAACACCTCAGCATTTGTTCCTGTGTTTTCTCATGTCCTACATTAGAGGAGAAAAGATTGATATAAATGGCTTATTTTACCACTATTTTTATTTCAACTTAATATTGTAAGTGAGTTGTTCCTATAAATGTTTGAATTTATGAGTTTTTGTGAGTTTCTCAACCAGTTTGTCAAATTTCTGCCTTGAAGGCACCCCTTGCTAAATCCAGTTTTTTTGGGTTTTGTTATTTAGTGTACTACTGTATTTCTTTAAAGGTAAAGTTCAATTATTTCTCTTTTGAAGGTCTGAGTGCCTTGTTTAAAATGCCAAGTGCATTAAAAACAGTTCTCCCTTGACTTTTGCAGGGAGATATAGAAGGATAATAAGTTAGTTGGATTTAATGGAATTTTGAAATTGATCATGTGTGTCTTCATGTGCATGAAGATACCAAAACAAGGATTAAATGCTGTCAAATCATCAAGAAAACTTGATTTTTTTAAACTTTTGTCATTTTTATTTCTTAACAAGGAACAAAAAGGAGGAATGATTGTTTTGAAACAAAAGACAGGGAGGCAGGAGACACAGAACTTGGATGAAAACTTATATTAACATAGTTTACAAGCACATAGTTAGGTCCTTAAAGGAACATAAGTGTAAAGAAGAACAAATTGTAGTAGGGGAAAAAAGCAGCATTTTTACTCTTACTGCTTGGGAAATGGGCTGTTGCCCCTCCTCTGAATTACATTCACTGTCCTTATGTATTTTTATTTAAATTTTGAAGATAACACTCTATGCTGTCTTTTTCCTCTGTGCTGGTACTGAATCCACAGGGGATGGCAAAAGTTTTTGCAGACAGCCCAAGTCTGCTATGAGATCTTGGTGAACTTTGGAAATAGATGGTTCTTGACCATGGCAATTTATTCCTCATCTGGAATGGCAGGAGATTTCTGCTGAGTGGAAATGGCTTCAGGTCATGCCCTGTTAAAAGAGTCTGGAGACTTTAAAAGAGAAGAAAAACAACATTAAATTTGACTGTGGTACCTGTTTATTGTGGCTGGATGTTCATGAGCATGAGCCTTAGAAGGCTGTAGGGCAAACCCTACACCTGCAGCCCTGTTGTGCAACTCCTGGTCATAGGAATCACCTCATGGGATCTACTTTGACTAGGGAAGGCTGCAGGGGGATGTATCTGCAGGGTTTTTAAAAATCTATTTAGGAGCCAAATGTCTATGGTAGCATGTTCAGCATGCATGTATCTCTTCCAGTGCAAACTTTGAGTAAAAACTGAGATTAATTCAATTAAGTTTAAACATTTCAGCTTTTTTATATTATGGTTACACACATAAGTAGAGAAATAACTGAAATGTTGCGTATTTACTGTGGAGTGATTCAAGCAATTACTACTAAAGTACTAGGGAAAAACATCATTTCACTCTTTTAATTTTATTTTATAATTAGGCAGGAACCATATATTGGTGAATACATTTATATTTATGCTTATCTTTGTTTTGAAAGGACAATTTTAGCCTTTTTACTACAAGCCTTTTAACAACAGTTAAAATAGCTATTAAAAATGGCTTTTTTAGCTTTTATATTTGTTTTTCCTGTTAGTTTTCATCAGATGGTTCACACTCATATGATGTATGCAGTTTGCTAATAGTCAGGAGTACAGACTTTCAAAAATGGTTTCAAACATCTGGTTAAAGCCAGCTTTTTATGTACTGGGATTATTAGCCCGTCCTTTTCACACAAGTATTGTGCTGGTTGCTCATTATGCCTCTGACTTCTCTTACTTTTTGTTCTCAAAATTATTTGAAAAAGTTTAAAGAAAAACTTAAAAGCAGAGCGAAAACAATGCTGACAACTTTTTTGAGTGCCAGAGTTCTAACTGCTTTCTGTTGAGGTATTTTCCTGACTTTCCCTTCAAATAAGAATTTTTGTGCAAGGTGTTACAGGGAGGTTTGACTGCATCCCTGCAAAATGAAACACATTAATATCTGTGTATATTCTCCATATACCATACTATTAAAATCAATCTGTTCAGGTTAGTTTCCTTTCTGAGGAGAGCTGAGAAACACAACCACCAGTTTGTGTCACGTGCCACACCGCATCAATTAAAAATAAATTAAATTTCATGCAAAGAACCTAACTTAAAAATCTCAGCAAACAACAACAGAACCTTTTCACTAATGATTTTCAGTCATCAGAAGTGGAGAGAGGCTCAGACAGCAGACAGCATGGTCCCAGCATGCTTTTTGCCTTTTTTTTTGTTTGCACAGTAGCTGTCAGTTGCAGCCCTGCAGGTAGTAGAACCCAGTGGGAAGAGGGGCGGGACAGAGCGATGCTGCCTGAACTGACAGCAAATTTAAATTACTGAGCTTTCTTTTGCTTTTTTTCTTTCTTTGAGTGCCCTTTCCTTTTTTTTTTCTCTTCTTTTTTNCTACTCTGCGACAAACTGAAAAGATTCAAGCACACACTAATTTAACAACCCTGCTTCGTCGTCTTCTTTTTTTTCCCCCTTCTGCTTCCAGGATAATTAAAAGAGAAACCTGTAAAGGCAACGTTCCTTCAAGCAAGTTGGTGCCGTAACGTGCTGGTAAGATGAATTTAATTTATTTTTTTCCTTTCCTCATCTTTTCTCTTCCTTCTTTGGAGCTGAAAGCTTTTGTATATCTAACGCAGTCATAAGTGTGGTTCCCCTGCTGTGGAGGGTTAGGATGTAATGAAAAGGTGTAACGGCTTGATATGTGACCTTCTCCTATTACTTAAAATGGGTAATACCAGCTCTTGTGTCTGTCCTCACGATGCTTTTCTCTCTATGAATTGACTATTTGCTCAACACAAGAGATGCCGTGATTGTCGCACTATGACAATGAGGACTTGATTGTTTTTTGGTTACTGTTCCATGCTCCTATCAGAGCCGATACTTGAGTTGGGGGGTTTGTGTTTGGGATTATTTTTTTTCCCCTCTGAACGTTGCCTGAAGCACTGATACGACAGGGGGGTGGAGATGGGGGTGGAGGAGATGGTCTAGGGTATCATCCTGCCTGTTCAGCTGTTTACTAGGCAGGGAAGTGCAGCACTGAAACTTTTTTAAAAAGTAAATAAATATTTTTCTGCTTGCATCAGGTGGGGTCAGTGTAGCCAGGATTTATTGTTGTCCGATGCCGGGTAAAGTTCTTGCTGTCCCTTGGATTTTTCCTCTGGAGAAGGGGGAAGGGGTGTTCCACTCCATACCTTGTCATTCCATTGTAGTAGCTAATTGCAGGAAGCTGACAAAGTTTGAGATGAAATACCAGGCGTTGCTTTTGTAGGGAATGAGTCTGATGCTGTGGATCACCTCCTATGAATACCAGCCTGCCAGACACAATCAGATCTCTGTTATTATACACATTACATTCCTGACTTGCAAGACCCCTCATTTCCAAGGTCTCCTTTCTAGTCTTTTTCTGATACTAGCACATTATCATTTTGTTTTTTTAGCAAATGATGTGTTTTGCTTTTGCTTTGCATTTAAGCTTACAAAACTTATAAGGTGATGTGTTTCTATGAGGCTTTCTGAATGTTGTTCTGCCAAGTAATAAATGCTAGAACATCTACTGAAATCAATAGGAAGGCTGAGCTTGTCCTGTATTTGAGAGGAAATTGCTGAGTACTGGCAGGACTGGATCTTATGTTTGCTGAACTATCTCTGTTTTCTCAATTGCAATTAATTCATGTTGCACTTTAGGCTGGATCCTGTAGCTTTTACTGTAGTATTCAGAATAAACACTATCTTTACACTTAGTTACTGTTTTGTGGTCATGCTGATGAAAACTTTTTAGGATGGGGGGTTTAGAAGAAATTGAATAGAGTTAAATCACCAGTGTGATTTAGTCCTCTATCTCATTGAGAGCTCTTTTCCTTAATTTTTTTAAAGACATAACCTTGAAATTAATAATCTGCATATTGATACATCAGACTTTCCAGACTCAAGGGTTTGTTTTGCCAAATGCATAATGTGATTTCATGAGAGAAGTTGTGCAAGAAGGGTGGAGATGAGGAGCAGTGGGATTGAACACAGAGACCTTTCCTTGTCAACAGAGAGGGGGAGAGAACCTGCCAGTGCCACATGGAAAATCACATCCTTTCACAGAAACTTTGTTAGGGCAGAGGGTTAAGGGGGCTGCACTTGCAGAAGTTCATCACTCCCTATTTCAGTCTCACTTTCAAGCACTCACTTTCCTGAAGGTTTACTTTGCTTGTGCAGAAAGTAAATGCTGCTTGTGAAATGAGGTCGTTGAAGCTCTCACATCTTGCTTTTGCCCTGAAAACTTGCCTTCCCCCACACCAACACCAAGGTCTGCAAGGCCCAGAAAATTAGGCTTTGTCCTTTGTAATCCTAAACTCCCATCCATGTATAACCAGAGAAGAAAAGGGTTGAATTCAGTGTTCTTGTTATGGAAATAAGTTTTTATTCACTCAGTATCAACTGACAGTTAGAAGCGTATCTGATGTAATATGAATAAACTGTAGGCTGTTGTCAGTAAATTATGCATTTATAGTCTCACATTCTCCCAGAAACAGTGCTTTTACAATGCTCAAGTGGCCTAATGGGGTGAAACAACTACCAATACTCCCATCTGAGCTTCCTAATCAGCCAAAGTCATGAGAAGCCCATGGTGGTTGGTTCCCACTGTCCATGGTTGGCATCCCAGCCATGGGTGAGGCTGCAGGGAGGAGAGCCTGGCTTCAGACAGGGGTCTTTGGCCACAGAGATGATGTCAAAATTACTGTATTGAGGCAATATGAAAGCATAGTACAGCTGAGTTTTATGGCAAGAATGGATTCCTGAATTCTTAAACTAAAAAAAGCTGGTATCTGTACATTTAACTAAAAAAAACAACCACCCTAACCCAATATACCAGTCTACATTATCTCTGAATGTAGTCTTTAAATATGTGGGTTTTTAATTAATCTGTGCACTTTAAGTTGCTGGTACCTTCTAGTACTGTCCTCTATTCAGTGCTTGGAAATTTCTAGTTGAATGCAACTGCTTTCATTGTAACCAAAAAAAAAAAAAAAANTTTTTTTTAAAAAAAAAAAAAAAAAAAAAAAAAAAAAAAAAAAAAAAAAAAAGAAGAAAAGCAAGCCAGAAAACTTGCTGTAATTTCCTGTCAGTAACAGAGAAATAAGAAAACACTAGGCTAATAAAAATGATAATCTGAGTTTACAACTGTTAACAAGATTCCTGAATAGAAATGGTGCTATTATGCACAAAGAATTTCTATCATCACTGGAGGAATGTAGTATAAAATTATGAGGTTTATTATTAGGGTCCTGTCAACCAATCAGAAATCAACCCATTATCTTACTAGTGAAATATCATAAGTTTTAGCATCTTCCCTCCTACTAATAAAATATTAAAGAAATTTTATAATTAGAAACTTTGATAACATAACTGTGAATTTCCTTTACAGCAAAAAGCTGACATAATTCTGTATTTCTTCCACATCTTTAAAGTTCCTTATAAAGTTGCTGCAAGTCTGAGTTGCACACAGCAGGTAAAATTAAGGTAAATCACAGACTTGCCATGGGCAATAATGGAGGGATTTCATCAGTGCTTTTCTCCTGGGAGAAGCCAGATTCCCAGATTTTTCTCAGGACTCTGAAGATTTACTAAAGAATGTCATAGCACCTCCTTCCCTGAACAGATTGTTTATTAACATTGCATTTCTGGACAGCTCGAGTGTGATAGAACCTTGGTGAAATTCTCAGATTTTAACCACTGCAGATTATTCCATTTCATTCTAGGAGAAAAATAGTCTTAGATTTCTCTTCTAACTGCAAATGATTTATGTCATTGTAAGGGGCTTGCTGTGTTTCCATTCGATTTAACAGATTAGCCATGGTCTTCTTTCAGCAAGAACCACTCTTGCAAGAGCACTGTACAGTGTGAGTGACCCCGAGCCTCTGATCCTCCCCCACCACCTGACTGATAAAATATTGGGCTACCACTTGCCTAAACACACCTCTCCCACAAGTCTGGCAGCCACTCACCTGTCCTTCATCTCCTTGTGATGTCCCTGCACATCACTCACTACACAGTCCTTGGGGCTCACAGCCTTGTGTAGACCATAGAGAACCCTAAAAATAATCTAAAACCTCCTAATGACTCTCATCACCCTCAAGGAAATAGAGCTCACAGTATTTCTCAGTTCACTAGATAGGCATTAAGAAAATAAATAAGTATTTTATCTCTTGCGCTAAACAGTAAAATAATAGCAATAAGGAAACAAAGTGAAAAGAGAACGAGAAGCCCAGAGAGTTCATTTCTAGGCTATAATTATCATCACCCAGAGCCTTCCTTGGGTTGCTTTGCATGTCCCATGGCCTGGTAACTCAGTTCCTGCCCTGATGTGCTCTGAGTGTTCTTGAGACCACATCTTTCCTACTCATACGGTTAAAGACACATATTATCATCTTTCTTGGGAATGGCAACAAAGAGGGTGCAACCCAAAAAGCTCTGTGTATATATATATATATATAATTTTTTTTTATTTGCCTTCTCAGTCTGGAACCTCCAACTTCCTCAGCATTACCCATAGAAGTGACTGCTCTCTGTCCTATCTCTGGCATTTGGGCACCAGAGATAGAATTCATCTCATCCAAATTTAGGTGCCTATCATGTAGACACCTATTTGTAAGTGAGCCACCTCTGGCTCTCATTGCAGTCAAAGAAAACAACCAGGTGCTTTTTTAACATCTGTTTTCTTACAATCCCATGAAAAGATGTCATTTTCAAAACTCAGAGCATGTAACTTCCTCTCCTCCTCACATTTTGTCAGTTGCTGCCTTCCTTACTTTAGACATCTCTTGTAGCTGCTTCATGAAGACAGAGGACTTAAAACTCCATAAATTACATACGTTGAAAAACTATTGACTTACCAAGCCTCATGTAGCTGCCAGTGGGCTTCAAACAAAGCTGATCCTAGTGAAGTTAGGACTGGCTTGCATAGGCACACCCATATATCACTGACACAATGTAACTCATATATACCATTAGTCCTCCGGGGCTGCTGGAGGGAAGCTGTCACAAGTGCATTCCAGGCAATGTGTTTAACTTCTAATTAATCTTGCTCCTCGTGGTTAATTTTATTAGGCTTAACTTATCTAGTGAAAGAAGGTGATGTGATTGGTTTATTTGCTCCACTTAGTAGACCAGAGGCATTTAAAAGTCATGCTGCAATGCTGTAAAAAATCCCAAACTCAGGAAACTCCATGGGTGTGATGAAGTCTGCCTATTTTAGGCACCACTATTATAATGAGTTGATGCTCCTGATGTGAATTCCCTTATCCAAAGGACACTTTGTGTGTTTGAAACCTTTCAGACTGATATTCTGTCTTCCTAAATTTTTACAGCTTAAAGCTGTGTTAAGAGTGCAAAAATTGTGTTCTGCAGAGCAACCCTTGTCTCCCAAAGGTACCTGACACCTGTAACCCACCTGGCCATCTGTGGAGGGGCTTTTTCTGTCCTCTTGGCCCTGTGCTGGCCCCACCCAATTGTTTTCATGCCCAAGTCCATGGTATGTGGCATGAAGGGCTGTGGGTGATGCTGATGGGTCACAGCCCACCTGAGCAGAAGGTTAAAAAGGTCTGAGGGAGGCAGCATCAGAGCAGCCTTGCTTGCAAGGTCTAGAGGAACTGATGCCCAAGGATGACCATAATCAGCATTATTCAGGCTTATAGTCAAGGAAAATCTGGTTTATTTAAAAGGCAAATGTGTCAGCACATAAATATATATTAATGTGTATATTAGAGCATGGTGTTAATAATGCCAAGGTTGATCCACAATAGGTTGATCCAGAATATTCTGTGATTCTGTAATATAAACACAGAGTATGGCTGTTGGACACATAAAACCCCACTAGAAAGGTGAGACATTCAGCAACAGGAACACATTTTACCATCAGACAATGTGGTCTCTCTTTAAGACTCATTCCTCTCTTCACTTAAGTAACATTCAGCATCTTAAAGATAAATTGTAGGTTTGGTTTAAATCAGAGAAACTGGATTTTGCCATTCATTTACGCATAAAATGGTTGATTGTCCACTCAGTTCCTGACCCACTTCTCAGTATGGTGTTATTCAGTCAAGGTAGGTTGGGCTTGATGATCCTGGAGGTATTTTCCAACCTTAATGATCCTATGATCATCACACATGGTTGAGGTAGCTCTGTTCTGAACCTGAGCTCTGAAATGTTTTGCAGAAATAGTCTTTATTCAGAGAGTGGGAAAAGCTAGATTTGGAGCCAGCAGAAAAGGTGTTATGATGCACTTGAACTGCTCACACAATAAGAGAGCTCTGAACACAGGACTGGGTCCCTTACACACTTGCTGTCTCCAATGATTAATGTGTGAACTCTGCACCAACCACTAACACAGTGAGCAGTCCAGAAGGCCTGTGGGCTGCATTTTGGATAATAAGAGACAGAAGTATCAATTAATAGTGGCTCTTAATCAATCTGATGCAGTTGATGTTTTCCATAGGCGCCCCAGTACCAAGCAGCTCCTGGCTCTGCCAACACCTTTCTTTTCCTCTGAGAAAAGTGCACCTCTCTTTGCACTCTAAGCCCCTGAATTATGAAGGACATGTGCATACCAAATGAGGCTTTTTCTCTCAGGAGCAAGGGCTGCCTATCCAGTGTCACAAAGTGAGAGAGACCACATTCACAGGACATTAAAGGCGGGGTACTCTTGCTGAACAGGTTTACACATTTAAGCCTTGATCCTGCAAGGACTTACACACATGCTTAACCTTGCACACTGCGAATGAAATCCTGGGCCTCTCAAAATCAATGACAAAAGTCCCCTGACTTCAAAGGGCCACTCTGAATAGCCTTTTTGGTTTCAGTGCAGCCACACAGCATGCACTGCCTGTGAGCTGATCTCCCCAGCCCTGCGTGCTTGTGTGAAGTCTTAAGAGATTGAGTGAGCTGCTAAGTGTATCTTTCAGGGCACTTCTGTCTCACAACAAACTATAGGCATTCAAAGATGTTTTCTTGTTTGATCTGTGCTCTTTACGAGTTTTGCCTAAACCCTGTGGTAAAACCTGCTGAAGAAGTCTGTGAGTAATCCATAATGCAATTCCCTCCCTGGCTAGTATTGCATTCTGAGCAGTTTGTTTTCTTTACTTTCCAAGAGATCCAGTCCCTGGAGTGAAGTGATTATGCTGGAATCATATCTTTCTTTCTTAAAGAAAAAAAAAAATCTATAGCTCACATGATTTTATAGGAAATCTGGGAAATATCTGCTGAAATGACTTACAGGTCAGAAAAAAAAAATAGTGCATGAATTCGTGCAGGATTCAAGTGCCGGTTTTCATTTGCTTTCTGCTGGTAATTGAGATACCTTCTTGCAAAATCTAACATCTGTCTCAGGATCTGCTGGAGATCAGAAGCTCAGTTCTGGGTCTGTTTCAGTGTACAAAACTCTCCTCTGGCAGTGGTATCCCTCAGACTCACTGTGGAGTCCTGAGGAGCTGGGTGAAATGTTCAGGAGAACAGAAAGTGGAATTAGCCCCATTTTTCAGCACAGATCCCTTTCCAAAGCAGGAAGTCAATGGTGCTGCACAGACCCTCTGATTCTGGGAGTGGTAAATTATGTTCCAATCCTCACAGTGACTGAGGTGCTGGAGCTGGGGGGTCTTGGGCTGCCCTGAGCAGCACCAAGGTGTCCCAGCTCCAATAACAGAGCTCGTGCTGGAAAATGCAGATCCTGTGGGTGAAGCCCTGGTGTGCAGATGCACCACTGCACCCTGCACGTGCTCGGGACCAGGGAGGTTTTGGCTATCATCTCCCTAAGCCTGCAAAAACATTTGTGAGGACAATATGTGCACTGCAACAGGGAGCAAGGGTTTGGAAAAGATATTTATAAAGTTTTGCATCCCAGTTATGCTTTAGGATAAGCCTGTGTTAGCATTTGTGTAAGCCAAATTACCTCCTCTCACCTAAATTGGTGGCAGTCATTTGAGAAGGAGAGTAGGCTGGGTGAGCTCAGTGAAGCTACTTTTTTCTCTTTCAGCATTTTCCTCTGACACATTTCATTGCTCTAGCAGAAAAAAAAAATCCCCAGACTTCACTCTTTTTTTGCCTTTTACTGTAAAGGTATTTTAATTTTATCTTCATCATGCTCCTGTACTAATGGGCTTTTACGCATTCCCAGCAAAGTCCTGTGTGAAATTCTTAACCACAGAGATTACAGAAATTTACTGCTTCAGTGGCGTGGTCAAGTTGCCACAAAATTGCATTTGTTAATGTAGCTGTGAAAACACATGGCACCTGCCATCTCTGAGCATAAGGATTTTAAATATGGCTTGAAAGAATTTAAGAATGCCTATAAAATGGGGCTTGGCCGTGTCAGTTTAGCTTTAGGAAGGAGACTGTGCTATAAAATACTCACCCATAATTGGACACAAGTGACAGCTTTACTTAACTAGTGTTCACAAATGAACGAGCAATGAAAATGTTCTGCCTTTCTCACCCCAGAAGAATGACCATGGCAGATGCTAATGCCATTGAGAACAGCTTTATTGTAGCTACAGGTGAGGCAAATGGAGGATTTATGAGTCTGGGGATTGAAGGAAGGGGAGGAAGGGTGAAAGTCCAATGTTGTTCCAAAGAAATGCAATGTCCATTCCCAAACACATTGCATGGCACACACAGTGCACTAAAGAAGAGGCTATTCAGTGTCCATGAATTCATGAGCATGCCTGATTTTTTTGTTTGTTTTTAAGTACCCAATACCCAGAATCACAAACTGAACATGATTCTGCTGTTTATTTCCTTATGTTCTAGCCTGTACCCATTTAAGTTGATGGCAAATCTCTCACTTAATTGATAATACGATGTAATCAATGGCTCAAAGTCTGGGAACTCAGTGACCTGTGAAAGTGTAAACAAGAGACAACGTTGTTTCTCTGATGAAAGTCCTGAGACCAGGCTTGGCCCAGCATCTGCTGGATCCTTTCTGTTCATTTTAATGAGCTTACAAATGGTCCCTAACATAATGTGCATTCAATAGAAATCAACATTGGTTTTTCAGGCACTGATCCAGTAAAGCCCTTAATTATGTGCTTAAGATTATGGTATGGGAATAGTCCCATAGAAGCCACTGCAACCACAGAAATGTTTTAAGCTCAGCAAGTAAGAAAATGTTTTGTTGCTGGAGTATCATCAGAATTTTTTCCAGTCAGTTGCCTCTGCCAAGAAAACTAACAAATACAGTTTCTAGAAATCCAACACCGTGATATGCTATAAATGCAGTGATATTCAGATTTTTGCCCTTCCTTTTTTTGTTAGCTGCTTTATATTCCTTTATGCCTAGATACAGCCAAGCACTTTACTGCAGTTGTGACATGAATAGGAGTATTTACATCTTGAAACTCAAGGCTCCCTCCCCTTTTAGATTCAGGGTATGCTCACACGTGGTGCTGCTGTCTGTTGTCAGTCCCATTTCTAGGTAAGATGATGTTTTTAAATTTATAAAAGTAAAGCTGCAGTGTAAGTATGAAAATATTCTTCCCTGTATTTAAACTAAGTTCTGATGGTTTACCCCAAACATTTTAACCAGGTGCTTTTTTAGAAGAGCTGTTTAAATGCAGTTTGAGCTTTTGTGCCATGTGGAGCACATACTGTTTAACTCCTTCACTTCAGCTCATCCCACCTCACTAGAGGGACAACATTTCTGCATCCTCCTGTTTTCCTGAAACCTCTTGATATTCAACAGGATTTTTTCAGGTAATGCTGTTTACAGCAAACACAGCCTGTGGTGTTTCCAAAAGTTTCCTGCTGTCAGAAGCATGAGGGCCAAATTGAAAATATTGGTTTGGGAGAATGTAATCTTTTCAGCACAGGCTCTGGTCAGCCTGGCTGTGTGCAGTGCAAGTGCCCAGTAGTAATGATGTCCAGGCACAGGGCCAAATGCTAAAACTGCCCCCAGAGTGAATATACTCACACTCTGTGAGAGAGGCAGTAAAGTATTCTTGTTTTCTGGCCAGCAACACGACTTCCCAGGAGGATAACTTTTGCCAGGAGTATGAATAAGATGCATTGAGGCTATGCCTTATGGCAACTGCTACATCAGGGCCTGCTAAGTAACTCATAAATAAGCAGTCCCTTCAGCCCCCCAATTCCAGTATCCAGCTTCAGAAGATACTTATGTAGGTCCAAGTATAAAGGCTTGCACAGTGGCCTCAGTGGGCTCTGAGAAGAGCCAAAGCAGAGGTGGCTACTTTCCATCTCCTGCTCCTTTGACTGGCCATAATTTTTCTGGCAAGCACAAATATACAGAGCCTAGAAGGATTTGGCTTCTATTCTTCAGCTCATATTCATCATGTGGGCTGCTCCACTGAAGTTATGAAGACAGGAGCTCCTGTTATGGTAGGATAAAGACTCCACCACAGCTGAAATCTTTATTAGCAAATTAATTATGGATAAACACAGGAAAAATAGGCACACTTTAATAAACCCAGCAACTATCTTGTTTTGGGCACACAAGCCAAAACAGAACTATGATAAAATGTAGGGGCTTGAACATTAGTGCTCATTTTCAGTTTTCTTGAGAACAACTTCAGTTCCACTCACATAAGCATGCCAAACCTTCTGCTGGTATAAATCAGAGTGATCCCTTGAAGTCTGCTGAACATCTGCCCCAGAATGGTAAATAATAGCCCCTAGAGCCCCACTAATCTTTAAACATGATACAAGTTAGAGATCCAACATATACAACTTTTTAACACCACACAGACAAAATAATCTCAGGCAGGAATTCCTACACTGGGGATAACCATATTCCATAAGGATATAGCAGAGATATATAGCATTCCTGCAGCAAAGCACCCTGTTTTGGTTCAAAAGGTTTAAAATCTGGTTGCAGCATGGATGCAGCAGTTCAAAGTTTTGTGCAGACAGGTAGTAACAGGTATAATAAAGAATATGAGCATTTAGACATCTATAATGTTCCATACTGTGCCTCTGTGAGAGACATTCCCCACTTCTGAGTGCTGACATACAATGATCCAGCTGCTGCTTCTTTGCAGCAGAATCGAGAACTCTGATTTCAAATAAGCCAATAAAGTGATTTTCTGGAAGGCAATACTCTGTCCTTGTACTCCTTTTCTCAGCTACATTTTTCTTGCCTTTCAGGACATTTCCTAATTTACTGAACAGATACCTTCTTTTGCAAAAAAAGACAGAAAAAATCATCAGCTGATGTGTTTATCTAAGAAATATCTGTATAATTTAGACAGGGATAATCAACCCCTTCTGTATACAAAGACAAACTGAGCATCATAAAACAGAAAAACATTGTCATAGTTTAAATTTCTTCATGTTCTTCTCTCTCATCAGTGTAAGAATATACTTTTGTGATGTAGCTACTTATCTTTGGTTGAATACAAGAGTGAGCATACAGAAGCAGTTCTTTTTTCTGGTATTTCCAGTCAGGTTCATACCTCAAATTATAAAAACCTCTGGGAAGTCTTTCTCATGAAGTGTGATTCACAAATTGTATGAATTAGTCTTCAAAGATTTTATTAAAATAAAAATGGAAGTCTATGACCCTTACTAGTGGTTTGTCTTATATAAATGTATTTCTCTGCTTGACTTTCACAAAATACATTGGGACAGAATAAATGACATTGAAGCAGAGCAGGAAACACTTCAAAAGGAACTAATTTTCACATGCTGCAAAACTAGTTTGGGGACCATCTTGAAAGATCCTCCATGCCTCCACTTTTCTTTATGCAGCTTTATTCATTGTCTTAAAATTCATTTTCCAGAGCGAGAAAACTTATTCTTAGGAAGGTGATAAAATTGATATTGAAAGTCTTGGTGACAGCAGTGGTTCATGTTGCTGCTGGTGAATATGTTGTGGACAAATCTCTAGGGTTCTGCCAGTCCTAGGAAGAAAAGAGCCAAGGCCCAGCCTGCAGCCCCAGGTTCTGTTGAGCTGGTGCAGCTCCTGTGCATCCACACAAACTCCTCCAGCCCAGGCAGAACTGCCAGCATCCAACCTGTCTGTGGTACCTGCAGTCCCCCAGCCCAAAACTGGAATGTTTTACAGAGTGACATTTGGCCCAACCCAGAGCTCTGCAGGGGAGCTAAAGGTCTAAAGGTCTAAAGGCCTGTGAATGGTCAGGAAATGGTCCTTGGCCATGTTCCTGGTCTGGATTTTATATTAGTGTGGGCATAACAAGTAGAAACACAGATCAAAGGGAAAGTCCTTCCCAGAATACTCACAGACTCTGATGTGAACTTCAGCCAGGTGCAGTCTCAGACTTTACCCACCCTGTTAGAGGGGACCTGAAAAGAAGAGATGGGAATAATTGCTGGTAGGTGCCTGTACAGGTTAAGTAGGATGCTTTCAAGTATAAGAACATGTTCTAACTTGTGTAATAAAAACTCAGTGTGTTGATATATGTACAGAGCATCCCTGAGCCAGGAAGTTTGGGAAGATGGGAAAGAACCATGAGCTTGGTGTGCTCTTACAGCCTGCTCTAGGCATCCACCAAGTTCCATAAGGATATATTCCTCTGATGGACACAGGACAGTGCCTTGGAAAAGCACCAGATCCAACCTGGTGAATAATCATCCTGAAAGGGTGTGGGCTGAGGCAAGCATTGTGCCTTCCTCAGAGGAAAGCAGGTTGACTATTGGTACAGAGCTACTGAGAATGGCTAAGGGCTGCTGGAGTGGAGCTGGCTTTCAGACCAAGCACGTCCATCCAAATAAACACTGCAGGTACTCATCAATATGCCCTTGTCCAGGAGCAAATTGGATTCTGAACAAGCATCCAAAGATATAAAAGTGTAAATATACTGATTCTGTCCTTTTGAAAAGTCAGCTGTATACATTTACCAGAGCAAGGGAGGGTGAGGGACTGGGGATTGTGTTATTCTACTCACTTTAAGCGTTAGTTCTGATAATTTTTTTTCTAAATGAGTCTTTGTGTTTCACTGCTTCCTGTATTTCTCAGAATTATTATTAACAAACAAACAGATCTTTCTTAGTTGTCTCTGAAACAATAATAGCAAAGGCTTTGTTGCATGTGCACGAACTCCAAATTAGGTGAAATTTGCTTCTGGCAATGGAGTAGTGGCACCATGCAGACACATCTACTAATAATGATACTTCTTTGGGGGTGTGTTGTGCAAGCAGCTATGGCAGGATATGTTCCAAATCTGGTTTTATTAAATGAACAATACAGACATAATTGTTATGTCAGGGGAAAATAAAAGCATAAAATATGCATATGATATGATGATGTGAAAATGCACATAGAGGAGCAAACCAATGTGCTTTCCTTCTGCAGGGGTTTGGCAGGCTTTCCAAACTGTCCAGTTCAGAATTAGCAGGGTCAGAGGAGGTGTCCCAAAATTTGGTATAATTTGGATTTATCAATACCACACTCCTCTGGGGAGAGGTAAGTTCTCTTTTCAAAGGATAGATAAGTCTTCTCAGAATATTTCCCCAGACAGATTCTCTTCTGCACATCTCCTTGCCAACTGGAACCTTTTGATCTCAACATCCTCAGTGCCAAATTCTTTAATGGTGTAAATGAGTGAAACTCCACCTAAGGCAGTGGAGCAGATCCCATTTGCACCTGCAGAGAACTTGGATTTGATTTTGTAGCCAAGGAGAGATTAAAACCATTGGTTCTAGTAGATTTGTTAGCCTGTAAAAATGTTCCTCATCTCTGGTTGCAGATAGCTCTGTTATCCAGGCCAAATGTGAGAAGGAAAAGCAGCAGAAAATGCTTTTGAGGGTGTGAATCTTGGAAAGGGAGGGTGACACAGTAGAGGGTTTAACAGGATTTTGTGATCTCTTTCTTATGACTGAGGGCACATTACCATCATTTTGACTCTGGTCTCCTCACTTGCTGCCTGTGCAGCTTTTTTCCGGATCTCCTAATGTGAACCACTTATTCCAGATTTCTCTTTGAAGAAGGCATCCATTGATATATCAGAGATTAAATGAGTCACTCATGATGGATTGTGGTTCATGGCTTTATACACCACAGAAAATTATGCATTTTACACTACCTAGTAAAATAACCATTTATCTGAGTAAACATATTGACTTCTTTTGGGTTCATATGAAAACTATCCTGGGCTGTGAATCTTAATTTAGCAAGCTCTTGACAGGCAGGAAAAAAGACAGCTAACAATGATGGAGAAGAATCAGTTACTTAAATGTCAATAGAGGGAGGTTAAAAAATGAGCTCAGTGTAACAGATCAATTTGTTCTCCAGTGTCCAGCCAGAGATACAGACTTGGCAACTTCTACCACCTTTTCCCTCCTCTCGAAAAAGAAAAGAAAAGAAAAGAAAAGCTTTAGAATTTTTGGCAGTTGGTGCAGTTGTAGCAGTCGTATGCTGCTATGATGTCAATTCCAACATGAAAACAGCAGATGCTGGACAAAGAAATGAGGCCAAATGGTTAGAACAAAGGGAGATGGTTGAGTATCATTTTCCAGAAATTCTGCCTCTTATCCTTCCAAAGATCTTGTACCAAAGCAAGGCATCTCTTTTCCAAGCACCATAATTTGCACATCTGTAATAAGGAAATTATTCTTCTGGTCCAGATTCTCCCAGGGCCTTTCCATGTGGGTCACAGTAACATTTGAACATCTGACACTGGTAGAATTGGATCAGCATAAATCTGCACTGATTCTTCTGAGCTGAAAGCATCAGAAGGCAAAAGAACTGTGAAAGAATGATGTTTAAGAATGGAGGCAAAATGGTCTCATTTCAGGTCCTTTGGGAAGCTTTGTATTTGTCTGTCTAGTGGAACAGGAGTACAGGTCAGCACGTGCCCAGCTTTCAAAAAACAACAGGTTAAATTTTCAAAATACAGGTTAAATTTTCTAATATCTGACCATTTCTGCTTGTTAGCTCAGATTGAATTTAACTGGTGCACCTGCCTGATTTTTGACCTCTCCACATCCTCTTTTCCAGGTAAGTATTTACACCCCTGTCACTCACAAAAGGATCCAAGGTGCTGAGTGCATCATTGACTTCAGCCAGCTTTGGCTCAGACCTGTAATCTCTGCAAGCTTCTGACTGGCTGGCTCTAAGTATTTCAGACAAATCATCTCAGAGACAAAGCAGAATATCAGAACCAAGTATTATCTTATATATGTCTGCTTTCCCAAAGGTTTACTCTCCAAAAAATCCATTGTCCTATATGTAATATAAAATAATTCACAATGAAGCAAAACACTGTATCATGATACAGATCTGGGCAGTGATTGAAATAATAACAGACTGTTTAATTGCTAAATTACAGTAGTGATATTATGAAATAACATATTATATCCGCATTTATAATAAATTAATCCATCATGATTAAAGGTCTCTCAATGAATACCAAATGAATTAATACATGATTGGCCTTTATATGTATAAGCCTTTAAAATTATGCAGTTTTCTGCAAGCAGCTAGCAGCCCACAGAATAAAGTGGCAATGAGAAAATCTGTCACAGGAAACTTTTCTACATTTCACACAGAACACCTTTTCTTTCAGAAAATTTTTGCATAGAACTCGTTACCAATTATGACAGATAGCTTTTTAACAGGAGAAAATATGCCCAGAATGGCACCATGTTTGGGGGAGAGGGGAAAATTACCACAATATGACTAATTTTATGAAAGACATCTGTCATTTTCTACTGTTGTAATACAAGCTATTTAGAAAGTAAATTTAATTAACCAAATTTCTCATTTTAAAAAGGGGAAAATAAGGCTTTTACAGCATGCCAGGAGCATATCCCTTGAATATAGTTTGTTTAATGCACCCAGTTAGACTGAATCATCAAATTTTCTGAACCTTAAATATCTCAAATTAATTTTTTTCCACATTGTTTCTCTATGTACCTTTTTGCAGCCATTTGTAGTGTGTAGTGGATGTTATTTATTGTTTATATTCCTTTTTTACATTTTCTGCTTAAAGCCAGGGCTTCTTGGTGCTTGATCTTGCACATAAAGAAAGAAATCTGTACCTAAGCAGGTCCCATTGAAAAAGAGTGACACACAAAGAGTGAGAAGTGAGAAAGGCAGGGAGAGCAGGTGTATCTGTCCCAGGTCATAAATAATTCAGTGAAACATCTGAGTCTTGGTCTGGTGTCATCTCAAATACTAGACCACACTATAAAAGGATATAATTGTAAGTCAATGGCAAGCTCCTGCTTAGGAGTGTGAAATTTCCTGTGTTACTCAAATAATTGCAGACCTGAAAGGTTGGTCCTATTTTTTAAAGAGAATATGGTTCATTTTTGCAAAGTATTGATTGCACATCCTTCAGACAACTTATACCGTAAAGAAAGCAGCTCTATAAAGGTGGGTTGTTTGGGTTTTTTTTTGTAATATATGAAATGTTAGGTTATAACATTGTTCCCCATGAAAAGCTGACAGCGTTTATGCAGAGTTTTCCAATGGCCAGAAAAAATCAACCAAGCAAGTGAAAATTTATTTTATTGATGTTAGTGGGAATCTGGGGTAGTTTCACTGAATGTATTTTAAGCTACCTAATACCAAAACCTGAGTGGAAATCTCAAATCAAATTCAGTTAAAACAAATATTCAAATAATACTAAATGAGCTCATTGCAACTTAGTATACTTTGTTTTCCATTTGCTTAAACTATTCTTGAGAGTACTTGGGTTAGTACAAGATCACCTTCTAAACAAAACTCTTGGTGAATTTCTGATGTTAGTGCACCTTCTGAATTCTATTTTTTAATACAGCACCATCCAAAATTTAATATCTTCTCCTTTTGTACACAACGGAAGAGTTCATCCCTATTCAGAAAAAAAAAATGAAATAAATGCAAAAAATACCCACTGCCTGGGAGTGTGTTGAACTGTACTGAATTTCACTAAAGAATGAAAGCGTCTTCTTTTTACTTTTTTTATTATTTTATTTGATTTAATTTAGAAACATTTACATAGGTTATATATGGGGAGCACAGCATTAATTCTGGCAAGGTTTTCTTACCCTAACAGCTTTAGGAAGTTAATTGTACATAGTGTGTGTCTGGTATTTAGAGAACATCATTCACTTACTAACATGAATAGAGTCACTAAATGGGGGGAATAAGTCAGTCCAGCAGATAACAGATTGTTTCCTGGGGTGGAATAATCATGCAGACAAGGGGATAGGGAAACCTGAAGGACTTTGGTTATCCTTATGTACATGCACACATTGTAAATCTGCCAGAATATTCTGCAAGCCTAAAAACTGCAGCCAGTCCTTTAGACAAGGGTTTTCCTCCAGCTTGAAGGATGAGCTGATAACTCCACTAAATGCCCCCTCTCTCCTGCACAGGGCCTTTGGATGAGTTCAGATGGAGAAAAGTCACAAAGCTGGTCGAAAAGTACTGGGCTGAGAGTTGAAATGTGAATTTAAACATCTTTTCTTTTTTTTCTTTTCTTTTCTTTTCTTTTCTTTTCTTTTCTTTTCTTTTCTTTTCTTTTCTTTTCTTTTCTTTTCTTTTCTTTTCTTTTCTTTTCTTTTCTTTTCTTTTCTTTTCTTTTCTTTTCTTTTCTTTTCTTTTCTTTATTTTTGGTTTTTGTCACAGTCTTACTCTGCCCCATTTATCAAGGGCGTATTCAGGCAACATAAAATGCCCATGTCTGATCAGGGTTTAGTGGTGGTTTTAGTGATGCCCCATGCAGAGTCTGGTTATAACAATCAGGTGAAAATATAAATCCAAAGACTTGTTTATAACGCAAGTCACTTGAATATGGCTTTTAGATTTCTGTGATTTAATTGCCTTTATAAATGTCTAGGATGGATTAGAGCAAACACAGCTTAGTATTAGAGGACATATGGTTATCTATATTCATATCTGTGCCATACAGAGAGAAGAAATATAGGGTTCAGCATGTGAAGCATGCAGACATGAAACAAACCCACCCCCGAGGGGTCAGCAGCAGAAAAGGTGTTAGAAGCTCGAGGGAATTTTATCTGAGCACAGGCAACACGATCAAGCTCTGAGACAGAGCAGCTTTTAAGTGAACACAGCCAATCCTGCAATTAATGGAGACATATCTACTCAGTATTACAGTACAGCCAACCTGCATCCTTGGCTTATTAATTTCTCCCACTAGTACAAGTAGGTTGACGTCTTCTAAATTAAAAACAGTTCCGCCTTAGGAGGAATTGCCAAAGAATTTGTACATTAGAAGTCTCAGGAGATGAAACTCTTGCTTGCCGCCTTCGCTGGGGAAGAGTACAAGCTTATCCTTCAGGAAGTGTCATCTGCCAGTTATGACAGCTACACATTTGTATTCATTTATGAATTCACCATTTACAACTGTGGCTATTTAACACAACAATTCCCTGGAAAATCTTTGGACTCTGTGTTTGCATAATAAGAAAAAACTTTCAAGAACAGCTCATCTCCTTCTGCCTTTTCTACTATTCCTGTTTTGTACCCAGTGAATTTTACACAAGAATAATTTAGGACAGCATTTGGCAGGGTTGTTCTGGTCTCTGTGCACGTAGGAGGCTTGTGAATCTCTTGCAATCTTGCTACAGGGGACAACATTTCTAACAGGGTGTATTCAGGAGAGTTGATTTTGTTATTCTGTGGAGTGAAAGTGTAGTCTGTCACCTGGGCAGATACAACTGTTAACTGGAACAGGGCTGCAGGTACTGAAGCTCTGTTTCTGATTCAACTAGAGATGTTCTGAGTGACCCTAAATAAATCACTTCATCTAGCTGGTTCTTTATCTTCGTGTAACATCAAAATGCAGCTATGATTTCTTCTGCTCCCAGGCACGCTGTGAGAATGCAGTGATGAGGTGTTTAGAGAAATGTGTCTGCTCTCCTCTGCATTTGAGCTACAATTGCAATGCTGCCTGAAGTTCAAACACCTGAGAGTCCACCTGGGCTCTCAGCTCTTCCTCTTATGGGAGCTTTCCCTTTGACAGCTGAGGTGGTGGTGGCCATCTGTGATGTTATCTTGTGGACTTCTTCAGAGCAAGAGATCGAGAATGAAAGAACAGTGAATCCAACCCTCCCAAGACAAAAAGGAGAACATTAAGTACAAAACTTACAAGTGGGAGAGAAGCAAAAATCAAGCTCTTATTAAGTTCCTACAATTTCAGTTGATTTCTACACTGTATTCAAATATCTCTTCTCTCAGGAGTTGATCTTGATACTTCCATGAGTTCAACCTTTTTTCCTTTTTTAGTGTCTTTGTTCACTAGTGGTGGTGAGTCTTTGCCAGAGGAGAAGAGGATATCAGTTGGGAGAGGTGTAGGTATTATTTGAGTAGGATATTGACCTCTGGGAAGTACAGGGAGCAAATGAAAGATGTCTGTTGGTGGACTTGTGTCTCACAGAAGGTGAAGTGACACGCTGCTTAGTGTGTATGTAATAATGGGAGATTTATGAGGAGGGGAGCAGCTTATAAGAATAGACCACATTAATCTTCTGCTTCAAAATCCTCTCATTAATCTCCAAACAACAAAATGAAATGGTCAAAAAAAGCAGACTATTGCTTTAGGCTGGTTTGCCACGATTTGACAAAGTCCTTAAAGAGATTCCCTGCAAAGAGACTCTCCTCTTCTGTTTCTCTCATCTTCCCATAGTATCCTACAGGGGATGCAGAAAATTCCGGTCCAAGATGTAGGTTTGCAAAAACATCTCATCACCGTGATTTTTTTCACTTCTAGCTGTAAGTCAGTGTCCATTCCTGATGACTCCCACCTTCCTTTCTTCTTTCCCTTCTCCACTGCTAATGAGATAGAAGAGTACCTTGTGACTGCTATCAGATGATTAGCCTGAGCCTGAGCTCTGTGAGTAAATTTGCATTCAGAACATTCAAATAAAGCCAGATACCTGAATAAGCACGAACAGTAAAAAAAACCAACAAAAAAAAAAAAACAACAACAAAAACTGACAAGATTTTCCTTTAAAAAACATATGAAGCAAAATCCAGCAAAAAGCTGAATTTCATCTGAATCCACTGGAAACTGTCTGCTACATGTAAGGGTTGCAGAAGTGATGCATGCTGCTGAAACCATCCAGATAACTTGGCTGCATCTCAGTAAAATATGTTGGGCTAATTACTTGCCATTGAATTCTATTGTGTGTCTGAATTTCTTGGCTTTGGATCAGTGCAAATGTTCATTATGATTTTCGGTTACCTTTAAAAATATCTTCCAAAGAGTGGAGGCTCTGACCAGATAGGGATCGTGGACTCTATGGATTCATTTTTCTTCACAGAGCAGTAGAAGTGGCACTGTGACAACAGCAAAATTGTATTCTACCCAGGGAATAAATATATTGATTGCTTACTTAGCAGAACTGGCGAACAACACACGTTACTCCAATTCACTGCAGCTTGCACTGACTTCCAATTTGCTTTTGGATGTAGGACTTGATGTATGAAGTTATGGGCTTTGTGTCTGTGACTGCTGTTCTGCTTCTTCTCTCCTCCCTGTGTCCTACCACTGGAGATCAGTTGGGATTCATCTGCTAAGAGTCTCCATTGACTCAGAGGAACTAAAGCTTCTGTCATACAAAGTACTTCTGCTGCTCCAGCAATTTTAACCCATTTAGGTGGAGTCTTTTTATTCAGATGACTGCCTGGGGAGGGAATGTAGGCTTAGTTGAGATCATCTATAGAAGGTCAGTATTGGGCATTTGCCAGTTTGTTTTGTAGTCACTGATCTTGTTACTCCTCTGCCCGAGACCAAAGGTTTGTACCCATGGTAGAATCATAGAATCATAGACTACCCTAAGTTGGAAGGGATTCAGGAGGATCATCAGTCCAACTCCTGGCCCTGCACAGAACAAGTCCAAGAATCACCTAATTTGCCTAAGAGCATTGTCAAAATACTCCTTGCACTCTGGGAAGCTTGGTGCTATGACCATTAGAAACATATTATGGTGTCCCAAGATTAAATTAATATGGCAGGACTTCAAGACTTCAGATCAACTAGAGCTCACATCCTGTCTAGACACATGGCTCGAGTTGCTGTAGTGAAAAGATTGAAGTTCTCAATCTAAAAGCAGCATCAGTGCAGGCTTCTCTATCTGGTGCTTGAGCAAGGAGCTTCCAGATTTGAATTTACAAGAAAACCCTAATTTAAACAGTCTTCATGCCAAGGCATTGCCCAGCTCCTTTGGTGAAATCTTCTGCTAATATTGCTTTTGGGGCAAATGCAGAACTCTGGGTTTTCTGGATATCAGTTACACACCTCTCCAACACACACTCATTTTTAAATGCAGTTGAGTGGATCAGCAAGTGAATGTCTGACTAAGCAACAAGCACTTGATTTGTCATTTGTTTTGTTCTGCCTTTGGGAGTTTTGTTCCCTCTAACTATTGTTTCCCTCATAAACATAAATGCCTATGACATAGGACTGCCAATATGTACCTCCCTTGGGTTTAGCATATGTGGATAGAATTCTAGAATAGTTTGGTTTGGAAAGGGACCTCGAATGTTTTCTAGTTCCAACCCATCTGCCATGGGCAGGGACAACTTTCACTAGACCAGACTGCTCAAAATTAGAAAAATCCTACTTGACTGCAAGGTGAGATTCAGGATTTCTGGTAATCCACTGAGTGGGAGATGCTGGGCAGCACCTGCACAGCATCCATCCAGCTCTACCCATTTGTCTGTGACTGACCAGTTCACATCCACGCTACACCAAAGCATGTGCAGACTTCAAAGCCATTTCAAATGTTGCATTTGCCTAATGTGTAGGTTGCTCCTAGATGCACCCAGCTTGTGCATCCATGGCTCCTGCTGATGTCACAGTAACACAGTGTGTTTGTGCCTGCACAGGCTGTACCCATTCAGACCAAATGCTGTGTGAACTTACTGTCAGCCCACGACATTGCTGGAAGTTTCTCAGCAGTGTGAGTTTGCATTGCCAAAGGAGACTTTTTTATTGATTTCAGCGGCAATGATAACTGTAAATATCTCTTTTGGGTAAAAAAGCAGATCATCCCAAAGCAAAAATGTGGCTGGTTGCTATGGTAGTCTACTAGATTGTGGGAAATATGTGGGATTTAGTGCAGGAAATGAGTTCATGTCTCCTCAGGCAAGAAAAGCTTGGACTGGTCATAGCTTCATCCTAGGGTCAATGATTTTAATCCCCCACATTTTCTGCAATGGGCAAGCTCTTTGCTATCCAGCTACTTGACTGATTGCAGATATTTGTGTCAATTCAAATCTGAAAACTTTACTGCTGACCCAAATCCTGCAAGAAAAAGGTTGCGTTTTTGTCTTGCAGATAGAGATAACCTTTCTCTTGGTCTTCTCAGAATACAGGGTTTATGTAATAACCGTGCTTGTCCTCCGGCCACCAATAACTCCCGACTCCATGAGAGACTTCAGCCCAGTTTGACAGACACTCTATATTTTACACCAGCAATTGGTTTTGCATGCACAAAAGGCAGGATAATCACAGTGTCTCTTGCCTGCCAAGATTTCACGGGGTGGACCAGCCCATACATTAGGGGGAACCAGCCCAGGGCACAACACAGATGCAAAATCTGCGGGAAGTTTGGCTCCGTGAATTCTTCAGGTCACACAGCAACATGTGAGGCGGGAGGGAGGTGTGGATGGGTGAGGAAGGATTAAATATTCTGCTTTTGGAGAATAAGAAATATTCTGCCTTTGACACGGCGTGCAAAGCAAATCCTCTGCTCTGCAGAGCCTCCTGGGAAATGGCTGTCCCGACATTTATCGCGGCTTATCTCTGGCGCGGTGTCCTTTCAGCGCGCGCTCTCCGCTGCCCAACCAGCCCACCAGGCTGTGCCTTATCACAGCCCTAATCCCTCTCCTCCTCACTCTGGAAGAGCAGATAAATGGAGGCAGGTGTGTGTTGCATCCAGCATGTTAACTGAGAGAGTGCTCCCCAAATCTGCTTCTTCAGCTCTGCCTTTTATCTTGTCTTTAACACCAAGCAGCCACCGCTGATAACAAGCAGATTAAAAACACTATCAGATTAACATTTTTATGTAATAAATGGTCAAGAACCTCACATTAAAAGAGTATCTTTCCTGGCATTAAGCATCCTTCACTCACCCAGGAAGCCTTTATCAGCTTGAACCTGCTCTGCTCGTTGCATAATAAATCTCCGAACCCTGATTTCATCGTAAGGAAATTCTTCATGAGGACAGCAGGGAACTAAATGGATGACTGTGTTTGAAAGGGAAATCAAGCAAAAAGATTAAAGTGCTGGTCTTCTTTAGTTTAAAACTAACTTTGTGCTAAATCTTTTATCTGGGGGATTGCTCAGTTTGGATGTTGCATGGTGTGGCACAGATTTTTGCTTTCTCCAGGGCACTTCAAATTTAGCTCAGGTCAGATTTACGCCAGACAAAATATTTTTCTTGATGAATAGTTCTTTAATTTTTCTTCAAAAACACATCTCTGAACACTCTTCCTTTACAAAATGTTAATTTTACTATCAGCACTTTTGCTACATGTGTTTACATTTTACCTTTGATAGTTTCTGGTGTCTTTTGTTTACTAACAAAGTATTTCTCAGGTGAAACACTGGACTTCAAAAAAGTGGAAAATCTGAAAAAAACTACTTTGATAAACATGGCTATGGTAAATGTTCCACAGAAAATCCTGTGGAAAATGAGCAAAGGTCATTCCAAACCCTGTCAAATGGAAACACACTTGCAATTTCACTTGGCCGGCAGCAGCCTGACCAGGAAAATGTACTAAGGGCATGAATCTATTTTTTCCAAGGTAAACCCTGAAAGATGGTCACAGCACTTACCACTAACTCACATTATTCTGGTTGTAACAGAAGCAAGACTGAGGAGAAAAGAGGCATAAGAGAAAGGATTCCTTTTTTCTTAGCACACTCCCAAATAATGAGGGCAAAGAAGCATGTTCAAGGACTGACATTTGTACCACAAGTGCTGCACCTCTGATAGACAAATAAGCTTCTGATCTGGGATTCCTGGATAACCACTGAAGCCACTCAATGAATAAAAAGAAGATATTTCTAAAGATTTTTCAGTCCATGATATCCTGAATAAATGAAAAATTTTCTTACAGCAAAACACTGCAGGTTTTCTCGTGTAGTACATCCATGTTAAAATATGAGGTTTTCAACAATAACTGTCCCAGAAAGAGTTCTGGATTCATTCAGTTGCTCTGTTGCTCGTCAATATCTTCCTTGAGGATAATCTTCATCTTACTTTAGTCAGACTGGCTGGCAAGTTGCTTTACTAGTGCTACCTGAAAGATTTGATTTTCAATGCTAAGATTACTTTTTTTTTCAAATATATTGCCTGAAGGAATCTGAATTTCACTTTCTCTTTAGAATACTGGACAGCCTCTACCCTTTATTGTACGACTGTACTACCCTCAGACTCAATCATTAGCAATTTTCCTATATATTCCTATACATCCTATGTTTGTAAACTCTAGAAGATTGCCATAGAATAAAATCATTTTTTAAAAAAATTCAGATGTTCACAGACACTTTTGGGAGAAGAATAAACCTTCATTACTGAACCACAGAGGAACGGAATCACAGAATAGTTTGGGTTTGGCTCTGGTAGAGGTGTCCCTTCCCATGGCAGGGAGGTTGGAACTTGGTGATCTCTAGGGTCCCTTCAACCCAAATCATTTTATGATTCTGTAATAACTACACAAATTAGAAAACTGTCCATACACATGTCCATATAAAAGGTATAGGGAAACAAGCAAAAAGTTGTTTTGGTATTTTTAACAAAATAGACACTGCTTTCAGTTATTGGTGAGTAAATCCTACAACAATGCTCCAAGGGTTGATTTTGCAGCCCACATTCACACTGATTAAAGCTTCTCAGAGAAATTGCAGTGGAACACATTTCCAGCTGAATAATATCATTTTGGAGAAGTAAGAAATTCCCAGGTAATAATTGATAACACCTGCTAGAAGCTCATTTTTTTAGTAAACCAATGATATCAGAGCCACTTGATGGCGTTTTAACCCCTATCATTTCAGGATGAAATTGAAAGGAGCCAGGCTTTTGTGTGCAGAGCACCTTTCATGCACACAGATCCTGCAGCACTGTGCACACGTGAGGGATGCAGGAACAATGCAGAGATTCAGAGCAGCCAACAGCAAAGTTCAGAAACAGCCCAGGCCGAACAAAGGGGCCACGCACGGGAGATCCAAACAAAAGGGCATGAGGCACTAATGATTCTACAGAGGAGCACTTTTATTTTTAGTGTGAAAGGACTTTGGGTAAGGAATAGAAAGGTTAGGTATGGAGATTCCAGCAAGTAGAAGCACAAGGGGCTACATGACCAGGCAGAAAGTGATGATTGGACAGGAAGACCAAACAATAGAAGAGCTCTCAGTGGCAGATGCCAATTTCCAATAAATTCGAGCATCACATAGGGTTTTAGCCACATGGCTCCTATTGACTTTAATAGGAGTCATGCAGCTAAAAAACCCTCATTGCTTGGAAAGTTGCTTATTAAAAAGTGAATACGAAAAATTAATTTGAGACAGGCGGGTTATTCTGAAAGATCTGGCTTGGAAATACTGTGAGTTATGCCAGCAGAGAATTTGGCCTAATAGTTGCAGCATTACCCTGGACACCTTTTTCCACTTGATATTGTACATGAGCCTTCTCCAGTATTAGTTACTGGATAAAGAAGAATATGAGCTCAGTTGACACTTTGGTTGACTGCCAAATAGAACTTAATAGAGTTAATAGACACTAATCCTGATTTAGAATTTTTCAGGGTTTGCTCCATAAATTACTGTGGCCACAGTGTGTTTAAATACTGCTTTTAAAGAGGGAAAGTGTAATACAGACAGCTGAGCACACCCAGGCTTACACTACTCCCTGCAAATAGCATTTCTGAAATCTGTTTAAGACCTTGTTATGTAAAGAGATGTTCTGTATTTTTGAGCTGTTGTAACAGCAGGCATCATTCACCAACAAGTTCTGCCTCAAAGGAAAGATAGCCTAAAAACAAACTTGCAGGGTTTTTAATCTCCATTTCCATTCCCACTTTCCTTACCAAGACAGACAAGAGGAAAATGGAAATATTTGAGCACAGAATCAGTCAAATGTTTTTGAATGGGATATTAGATGAAAATAAGCATAAACAACAATTAGAGGGACAGCAACTCATTAAAGATCCAATAAAGAATATATAAATTTCTATCAGGCTATCTTCCAAGGTCCTGGTTTAAAATATCCTCAAGAGGAAAATGAGCTCAGATCATTCTTTAGCATTTTATGTCACATATGCATCTATCATTTCCAAAGATAAGAAGAGAATACCCAGGCTCAAATATCTTTTGTTTCATGGTCTGAACACTTTCTCTGGATGAAAAAAAAATCCCAAAATTTGTACCTAGGCCCTTTTGACAACCAGCAACTCTGCACAGATAGACCAGTCCAATGTAATCTCAGCTCTTTAATATACAGATCTCTTACCTGAATTATTATAAGGAGCATACTAATTTTATTGGGGAGGATCTTATACATCAGTTATAAAAAGCAGCTGGAATAATGAGTATCCTCACACTTATATGTCCATGTCATGGCAGCCACAGCTGTATTTTTATAGTATTTTTACATTATGGGACCTCTGCAAAATATTGCCCTGTATAGACACAAATCAGGTTCAACATGAGAACACTGAATTCTAATATCCATGCCTTGTTCAACTGGCATACAACATAAAACATAGCAAGTTTTTCTAGTCAAAAGAAATGTTAAGGTTTTCCTCTGTTTAAATGTTTTCTCCTACTTACCTCCTTAACCATAACAGTAATGACTGAGGCAAATTTAGCACCTTAGAAGCTTCAGCATTTAAACCAGCTTGCAGTTAGGAGACAGAAATGGACTAGAGTGTTTCAGAAAGGGGTAGCTCATATTTTCTCCAACAAGTTCCAGTTCTTTTTAATACTTTAAGGAAGATCTAGGATTATATTGGATAAGGAAATGGCCTGAGAGTGAAAACAAACAATTCTTATGATTCCCTTCCTTGATCATAGCAATTAATTCAGCTGAATGGTAAAAGAATTAAAGGACATGTACACACACAAGAGAGTGTGTAATGCAGTCTTATATTTATAGGTGAAACTGATATTAAAAATCTGAGGCAGGCACCTTCAAAAGGAAGCCATGTGAAGAGCACAGAAATGAGCCCTGCTGATGTTATCATGTCCAAGAAATGGATGATGCATCCTTTTACTGTACTGACATTTCTACTGGCATAAACAGCAGAGGATGTAGAAAGTCTGTGAGATAACACTGAATCCTGAAAAAATGTCTTCACTCACCCATGGCATCTATCCATATCTCTCTGTTTCCATGTTTTTGGTTAGTACATTGGCTCCTGTAAATGTAACCAGCTTCCTCCCTCTCCCCAGGAATTTGGATGACTAACTCCCCCTCTGAGTAGGAGCACTAACTTCTGAACATGCAAATGCTAAGCATGACAACTCACTCCTTTCAAATACCAGCACAAGGGTTACCAATGTGCAAAAGGAGTTTCTCATCTGGATTTCTGGCCAGGTTTAGGACAGAAAGAATGACCTTTGGTAGCTCTGCCCAGACATCAGCTTTCTCAACTCTCACTCTCACGAGGATAAGAAATTGGAGTCTCCCACAGAAGATGTTTTTTAAGCTACTTTTCTCTGGTTCTTAACCTTGCAAGTCAGGGCAGAAGCCCCACCAAAAATACTATTGCTCAGTCCTTTGTTACAACACAGCAGGGGTGGCCAAGAGGGGAGGAGGAGGCAACAGAAGGCAAAGGGAGGGATGAGTGCAGTCAGAGATTTTCTGAAACTTCACCCACTGGATTCTTTCAGGATAGCTGCAGTTGTTCAGTCCCACATAATGCACCTCATTATTTACAATACAAATACAAAACCTGCTGCATTTCATCATTAAACACAGGCTCCAGAAAGTGTCTCAGTAACGGGAGTGAACATGGTGTGTGCTTATTTTTCAGTTTGCAGTTGTGATGGGAAGCCTGGATTGTTTTGATTCCTTATTTAGGATGGTCTTCCCAAGGGATTTCAAGGTCCTCAGCATTAAGACAACTGTGTGGTTTAAAAAAAAAAAGTAGGGAAGAAGCAAATATCCTAATAAGCCATCCCGTGGCAGGTGGATGCAGAAGAATACTTTATGCCTTCAGATGTTTTTCTTTGTGTCAGTAAAAATGTAGTACTTAAATAGCAAAATAAAAAGGAAGAAAGAAATCAAACCACACAAAGGGAGCGATGGTACCCCAGGGACAACAGGCAAAACGTGTCTGAAGTCCTGAAATATGTTAATTGCAAATCAAAGAAGAAAGCACAAACCAATGAAGCAGTGATCTTCTGCAGGTTTCAGCTGACACCTGCATTTAGCTTCCTTATTTTTTTCCACCTTAATGAACATATGGAGACTGCTCTATAAAGGGAGCGACGTGTCATACACCCTGTAAGGAGTTTTGCACAGTTGCTGAAATGAAACAGAATAAGTGGTGCTATAAACACCTTTCATTAATCACCCAAACACTGCTATGACACTTAAGCTAGCAGTTTGATTATTAAAAGCCCATGTTCATGGATTTCTTGTTCATGCAAATGTTATCCTATTCCAATACAGCATTAGGCAAACAATGTGTCAAAAGAAAATTAATCAGTCACAAGTGTCTGGTTTGTTTTTCCATTTCCCTTTTCCCTTTTTCCTTTTTTTTTCTTTGTTACATTAAGGGGAAATATCCATAAAAACCAAAGGTAGGCTCTGTATATATTTGGCTAAAATCAAACAATGGACTAGAAATAAGGGAATCCAGCCCTTCTTGCACAACCATATGGAGGATCTGAGGGACTCTGTGATCTTCAAAGACCCTAGAGCTGTGGTCCTTGAGGCTCACTTTGGTATTTCCAGAACTCCAGAAAAGCTGAAAGGTGCCAATCAGTGTTGTACTAGACAAAAGAATGGGGGAAATTCAGAGCTTTCCAGCTGAGGATGAGACAAGTCCATGAATCTTGTCTTGTCTGGCTCAGATGAGATATCTGACTCTCATCAATCCTTTACTAGCTTTCCTATTGTCATCTTCTAGCCCCCACACAGTCTTTATGCTTTTTGAGGACTTTTTCTAAGTTATCCCCCATTTTCTGGGAAGGGCAGAACCCTTTAAAACCTGGATAAAGCAGCCCATGTGTCCAAACACCTCGATGAGCTGAGGTTTCCCAGAGCCACAGCTGAGGTGAGCTTCTCTCAGACAATCTGGCAGGAGGCCAGGCTCGTTTCTGATGGAAACCTGCATTGGTATAATTTCAAGGAAAAGAAAGAAAAGGAGATATTTTCTCAGAATGCCATATTTAAGAAGAATTGGTGTTTCTTCACTGCAGCCTGCTTTTACTGGAAATGCATAGCTGCAAAAAACTACTTAAAAAACTGGATGGAACCAAAATGTCAGGACACAATTAGCAGTCTGTCTAACAGAAATCTCCATTTAATGAGATACCAAAAAAAAAATACCACAAAAACTAACATATATATTGTTTGTATTAAATTATTAGTTTATAATAGATTTACTTTATTCAAAATGAGATATCTAATAAAGAGATTACAGACTATACATAAAATATTCTTTTAAAACTTCTTATCATAGTTGTGTCTATTTGTGTTCCTCAGGAAAAGCTGGATAAGCTCAGAGTTCTTAATGTTACTGCAATCATCTCTAAATTGTTCTTGGTTTTCCTGCACCTGTGATTTTTTGATCATTTTTTTAATGTATTTTAAACAACAAAAATATCCCAGTTTGCAGTGTTATCTAGGCAGCTAAGAGAGGTGATGGCAATAGTTCAAAACTAGATTACTGCCTCTTGAGGTTTCCCTAAAGAAAATGGAATCTTCAGTGTGACAGTAATAGGAAAGGGAAATATCTGATTTCAGCAGATCTGTGTAGTTACCAAGGAATTGTACTTTTTCTTTCTTAACAATTGTCAAAATGGAAAAGCTTGCTCTGGATTAGCACCTTGAAGCATTTTTAATGGATGCATCACTGTAAGAGCTGATTGTGTGCAGCAGGATGGGATTTGTCTTAAAAGCCAGCATGGGTCATGTCCATGAGTCTGACTGCTGTCTGTAAGCAGGTGGGGAATGTTCCAGAAAATCTAGAATATCTGACCATCTTATAACACAACAGGATCTGCACACTTATTCTTGGACAAGGTCTCAATGTAATTTGCTGATACAAAATATGAATGCACAGTTTCACAGGCAATCTATGTGCTCTCCCTTGTTTCTGAAGCTCAGAAATTGTTTGGGTTTTGTTAGTTTTTGTTTTGTTGGGGTTTCCTGTATTATTTTATATGTGTTTGGATATATATCACATCCAAGGAGCCCACCATTATAGAATGCATCTTCACAATCCATCCCCTGGGGTGTCACACTGGGGTCTTCCTCACCTCCCTGCACAGCTCAAGGGCAAACCAGTCCTCTGGGGCAGCCTGGAGAGGACAGAGCCTGGAGAAGACTTCCTGGAAAGCCTCATTTGAATACCACTTCCCCAAAATATTGAGTCTGAGAGAAATATTTTGATGGCAAGGAACAGCAAGGTCTTCCTCAGTGTCAGGGAAAGCCAGAGAAGACAAAGGATTTTTTCTTGCCCCCAGCCTTTTGCCTTTCAGATCACACTGTAATTGTATTTCTGTGTTTAGCTCTGCTGTTTAAGAATCTTGAGGCAGCTCAGTTAGAACATGAGGGGCCTTTTGCTACTTTTGTTCTGTGAGCCCTAGAGCAGCCAACCAACTTTGACTTTCAGAAATATTTTTCACTTTAACTCCAGGTCAAATAATGTGTAGGCTGAAGTGCTCAGTGTGTCAACCCATCAGACCTAAACTGTTAATGAATGGATCTTTGGACTTTTTTGAGGCTGTTCTAAATGTATATAATATCACACACATTCAAACCTGTGGCTGATGATACAAGAACATCCTTCCTTACCTTAGGGACTGAGAGGTCTTTTGGCCATAATCTAATTCAGTCTGAAAGTTCAAGCTTCTAAGAGAAAGTAAATCATTAAATTTCAAAAGAATTTTACCAATATTTCATTTTCCCAATGACAACACCAAAACATATACACTTGAGAAAATATATACCTTTAAATTCAGTGCTTTAAAATTCTGCCTTCTATCCACCTATATAATTTGTCTTTAATTCAGGGGAAAAAATAGAAATGCAAACAGATCCAGGAATGATTTATGTCACCCAGACTGCTTGCAACAAAATAGGAGAAAATGGTATGACATTCAGCAGACACTGCTTGGATGTCTATTTTTTCTGGGTTAATATCATTAACTTGTATTTACAAATTACTTACTTTGTAGATGTGGTGCTCAGGGACATGGTTTAGTGTGACTTGGCAGTGTTGGGTTAATGGTTGAACTTGATGATCTTAAAGGTCTTTTTCAACCTAAATGATTCTGTGATTCTCTGATTCCATAACTCCCACACAATTCCTGGTAACACTCTCATTAACCCTATCCAAACAAGGAGAATAATATCAGCTTCTTGCCCATGCTCTGTCTTTAGTAAAAATCCTGAGATATACTGGCACCCATTTAAAATCAACCCTAAAGCCATCCATTCCTAATGATTCAAAACTGACAGATTTATTCATATACTTCACCAGACACACTTAGCCCCTGAGGGCCCTGGAACATTTTCTTCGTAGATCTTCGGGGAATTTATGCAAATGCTGAGTTCTCTACTTAAGAGAGTTTCAGGAGTGCAATAACAAGGATGGTATAGCTCAGAAACTGTGATGCAGAGGAAGATTTCATTACACCTGCCAATATTAAAACTGGATCTTGCCTGTATAATGAGCACCCATTTTTATGGCAGTAAATTTGCATTGGAGAGTTTTTGGGGTTAGGTTATGTCAGCCTTCTTCAGAATCACTTCTGGAGGCAGGAGAGCATGGCCTGCTGTTGACACAAGAGCTGGACACATCATGCTCTGAAAATAGAATATTCACTATAGCATTTTACCCTGTTTTTTCCTAAAAGCCTAAAAATTTCATGTTGATATCTTACTCCAAATTTATCTGATTAAAAATCAGAATTCTGTGAACAATTAAAGGGAATCAAGATCAACTACTGATGGCAGCAAATTTGTACTCCAGTTTACTCCAGTTTCCTTCTTCACTTATGAACTGAATGTTCCTCTAACAGCAGTGCTTTGAGAAGCTTTTCCCAAGAAAAAGCTTGGTTGGAAAATGTAACAGAAGGATGTGCATTTCTGTTGCTATAGGTACAGGTTGCCAATTTACAGAGCTCTCTTCAGAGAAAGATTTGAAAACTTGACTACAAACTTGAGGTTACCATGACATCATAAAACTCACTATCCACAAATTTTCAGAAACAAGAATTTTTTTATCAATATTAATCAGAAAATTTCTCACTGATCCCTTCCATGTAAGTGACATACAGAACTCAAGAGAACGAGGTAAATTTTTAAAATACAATTGAAAAGAAGAAGGAGATGCAGTACAAGTAAACAGTTGAAGAGTGGAGAAAGGCTGAGGACAAGATGACCCAGACCATGTAGTTTATTTGGATTTGTTTTAATAAAGTTCTCCTGACTAAAGCTGACATTCACTGCTGTCTGAGCAGAGATGTGTTAGGCTAGAGAGCTGGTAAAAAATGAGTTCCCCAAAAACCTTTTTTGATTCATACAATTCTTGAATAGTTTGCCCATTAAACAGTCTTTGTTCATTTCTAATATTCCAGATAAAAATTCAAACACATGTGCCATGTCTTTTTCTTATCAAGAAGGGAGACCAAAATTATCAGGGTAAAGTGATCCATCCTCAAATCTTCCTGGAGGCTCAATTTATCACTTCCACGAAAATCTCACACTTCTGCAGGATGAGGAAACTATAATAAACAAAATTAAGTCTCACCTTCAAAAGGAAATCCAACACTCTTTTTCCTCAGTTTCAATAGCCCTGAAACCAAAATTGTAGGAAAAAATGATTCAAAAGATACAAAAACATTTTATTAAATGGCTTTTTTCTGCAAAAACACTTGTTTAATTTTGTTTCCACACCCTTCTAATTGAAAAGTTTGAAATGAAAAAGAAAAATACAAATCAAAAAGAGAGATCTTTCCCCAGACACATTCCTGTGTGAAAAACATTCCTGCATAAAACCCTGTGTATTATTAAATAGAAGGTATATGTGATTTTAAGCTCTAATTCCTCCTAAAATTGGAGCTAATGTTTAACTTCTAATTCAACAAGTTTTACTGCATGAAAACTATTTATATCTAAAATGCTTTTCTTCCCCACCATTCTGATTCTACGAAGTCTTATATTTTTGCTGCCTCTTAACTTCAAGAATTATCCTCCTGAATCAAAGAAATTAGTCCTATGTTTAAAATAATGTTGACATATGTGAATTTGGTGTCTTAAAGAAAAAGGATTATAGCAATATTGTCAGGCATTTATTATCATATCTTTGTGACAAGAAGTTGAAATGGAGATTAAATATTCTTAGACTTTTTTTTATTAGTGCTATTGTATTTTTCTTTAATAGTTATTTTCCTTAGGACTTAGCTCCGCTTTTTTTTTTTTCCTGTTGCACTCAGGGCAGCTATCATATCATAGCCAGGAAAGATAATTGAATGAAGAATTGATTTTTATTGCCTATAATAAAAAGCAGTTCTTATTACTTTCACAAATTACTCATAATTACAATTGTCTAGAGAATGCCTTATCACCCTGAGTGGAGTTGAAATAAGCTGGATGCACAATAGTACTTCCATGTCTGTGATTTAAAACTTGTGTTCTCATTAATGGCAATGTAAATTAGTACTATGGCAAATTAAGTTGGTATCATTTTACTGGACAGATTCTCATCCTGCTGGGGAAGAATCTTGAGCAGACATGCAATTTATTTCTGAGTGGCACCATCCCTGCTGGAGCACGCGCACAGAGTCTAAGACATTTCTTTAATTATTAAGTTGTGCAAGTTACACCTCATGAAACATTTTGATTATGTCTTTTAGAGCCCAAGTGCTGGAAACTCTGGAGTGCTATAAGCAGGTATCTGATTTGTCCCATTGCAGACATGCAAAGCTAGTTCCAGCATTCAGATTGCTCTGATTAGCTACAGCAGATATTTATTGAATGGCCTTTACTGAAGTCTCGTCTTTAAATTTCACAGAAAAGCAGCAGGAACCTTGCACCTGGCACATCTGAGTTGTTTTCCTCTTGTTTATCAGGCAGTAAGGCAAATAGAGAACATATCTGGCTTTTTCCCCTGTCTTTTTTTTTTTTTTTTTTTTCAGTAGAACAGGTAATTCTGGGTCAATTTAATACACTTGCTCTGTTACAGGACAGAGAGGGAAAAGCTGGAATTAAGCAGAACTTCTCTCACTTCACTAAAGAAAAATGAGTTCTTAAAAATCCCCTGGACAGTCAGACCTCATTAACTTCCATTGTAGAGGTTTGTGACTTGTTTAAATATGTTATTCAGATAAATCAAAGTATTGATCCTTCTTGATTACGAAAAAAGTGTCTTCCAGGAAGAATGAGAACCCGTTTGGAATGAGAGGTGGATATTTCTTCTTATAACTTTTTGCATGGCTGGGAAATGTCTGGCCTTCCCCTGATGTTTTGAATAGTGTGACCATAAATGTGGATTAATTTTCTGAGGAGTGGTTTAATGGTAATTTAGATTTGCTAGTGTTTTTCATATCATACTTTATATTTTATGTGTTTTAACTTGCTCACTTAAAACTTACCACCTTTAAGATAAATTTTTATTCTTGACAGCACTGTGCAAATTTGGATTCACAATTATTTTTACCAATCCACAAGTCCTATAAATTCACTACAACCTGCCTAAGGATATAATCAACAATTTAGAGAGCAGTTTATACACTAAACTCACATACCAGCTGTCCAGATATGTCCTAACCACACAAACATGTAGCATATATAGGCATGTGTTGGGCATCTCCAGTTATTAAACACTAAAATTAAATTATCAAAGTTCTTACTGTTGTATATGGTGTTTCCAATGGTCTGTGCCTCAGGCACTGTTGTCAATAAGAACATTTTCTGGTTTTGACAGTAAAAATCCCAGTTCAAAGCATCAAAAATGAGAAAAAAAAAGACCAACCTAGAATATTCTGTGAATTTGTGAATATGTGATTTGTAAATCTTTTCTCAGGATGTCACACTTGAAATTTCAGGGAAGAAATGCATATGTAGACTTTCTCAATCAACTCTTGTAATGTCATTCTACACTCAACAAGAGAAGTTTTTACTGCTAATATCCAAGGGGAAAAGAGAACTATAACCTAGGAGAGAATTCCAAAAAGTCCTGGGAACCTTGGAGGAAACAAACTTCTCCCTTGCTGGATTCAGCAGAGTGATGTGGACTCTGCAGCTCCTTCCAAGATCTCCCTCAGTACCCCCTGCTCTGTATTCCTGATGGATGGAACATCCACAGAGACAGCTCTTTCTTGTTCCTCATGGACACAACCCTCAGTGATTCCCTATGCTCACATGCCACCAGGCTCTCAAGTAGCATAAATCATGCCAAAGCCATCACACACACTCAGGTTTCAGTTTGCACTGCAGTCCAGATTCCCAAGTTGCCTTTATTTTCCATCTTGAACCCACAGTGTCCTAGGCAGGCAAACTGAGAGGAAAAGCTCTTCATGGTGGGGTTGTTGCTCTCAGGTTCTGTCTTTATGTGTCCTGTAGATGTAACAGCATTGTCAAAACCTGTCTTGCTCCATCAGTGCCAAGAACATTTGTGTCCAGCAGACCCCTTGTGAAGGAGTTCTGCTTCCTCTGTTGCAGTAACAGAAAGCCATGGGGAAGGACTGAAGTTGCCCTTAGAGGGAACCATGGAGTGGGTTTCTGTCTGAGAAGAACAATGGAAAAACTCTCTGGAAAACAAAGCATTACTTTGAGAAGCCAGACTGAGACTGAGGCTTCTATCAACAGAACAGTGCTCAGTTCAGAAACAGAAGGTGAAGAAAGATATGCCCTTAGAGAAAGGACTGAACCAGCCAGGGCTGTGAGATGCACTCTTGATTTTTAAGATGATTTTCACAAGATGTTTATATGGCTGATGACCACAGAATGCTTCAGTGTTCACAGACTCCTGCCAGCAGGGCAGAGCTGAGTGTCCAACAGAAGCCCTGGGGTCGCCTTATCAAGGGATGCTCAACATTCCTCTGGCTCATCCCACTTCCAAACAAAGACCTGGTGGCATCATCAAAGACATAATCCTCCCAGACCTCTCCAGGGACAGCCAGGCCTCTTCCAAAGCCCAAGAGATGGCTTTGGTGAGTACATCCTGGTGAAGGAAACAAAAGAGGGGGCATGAGAATGAGGAGCACGTGGATTGTAAAAGGACCAGATGGATGTGGCACTCTGGGCATGACAAGTGCAGCAACAGCATGTTCCCTTTCTTAAGTCTCAAAGTCTTAAAACTTTCCATGATGATTTCAGGAACTGATGCCCCCAAATTGCTTGGGACCATTAATTACTTAAAACCTCACTAGTCCCTGTTTGCATATTGATGTGGTGTATTATCTCTGTCCTCTTAATCATGCAAATGAATTGCATGGTTGTTTGTTTTTTGGTTTTTGGCATTTTTTTTGCTTTTTCTCACAGACATCTAGAAAGGAGACCCATTGATCCAGGATACTTTCATAATAAAAATTCAACTTGTTCAAGTGGACCAAAGCACATGATCTAGCAGAGAAACTTCAAGACAATTAGAGGACTAAAGTAAGAGCCTGAATCCTAAAGAACTATGGGAATCAACCTAATAAAATCAGCTGACAGCAGCCTGGACCTATCAGAAGTTCTTGGCCTGTGAATATAAAAAGCCAGAATGAAGCTTTCAAGTGCTGGACCATTCCAGAGATCCTACCAGCAGCCATTGTGGTAGGGGACAAAGCTCCATGACCCTGCAGGAATTTTATTCAGTGAAACCATTTTCAGTATTTTGGACTGGGCCTTCAACCACTACAAAAGATGGGGATAGTCCTTTTTCTCTTCCACTGACCATACTCTGTGGGGACAACACGTATTTCTCTGCAAAAAGCCACGTGACTGCTGCTTTTTTTGCCTCAATAATGTAATACCTCCGCAACTATAATCATTCCTTGTTCTTAATGTTCTCATATTAGACCAACATTTACTGATTTTATTTATGATAAAAAATAAATATGTTTCAATGTTGAAAGTGTGTGCAGTTCCTTAACTCTTTATGGTTTTCTGGGCCCTTCTGAATTTTTATAGCATTTGAATAACCTTGCTAACTAGAAAACAGATTAGAAGCTGACTTACTCCAGTGGATAAGAGAAATTACTGTTGTTAACACTCTGTTCTAGAAATATACACATATATCTCTACATACTTTTACACCTTAAATATTTTTCTTTTTAAATTTTATGTTATGAGGTTAATCACTGCAAAACTTGAGTATTGAAAGCAGAAAGGATTTTCAGACTTTCAGGGATTTGCCCTCTTTAAATGGTCCTCAGTCTTCCACAAATAAATTTCCATCTTTTTTCTCTTTTCTTCTTCACTATTCCCCAGACATTACTGATTTCTCCATGGGATTCTCCTGGCTCCCATTACTGTCTTCATGAAGGTTCCCTCCACTGTGTCAGCTCTGACTGTGCTGGCTAATTCATGTGTGCTCTGTATCACTCATGGAGATATAGATAGATAGATAGATAGATAGATAGATAGATAGATAGAGATAGATATATATATCCTGGAATATGGCAAATTCAGCCCTTTCATACTTGAAGGCTACACTTTTTCAGATTTTATGTACTGTAGGGTTGGTATCACTATACCACCCTACAGCTTTTAACTTGCACCAGTGATAGCACACACTGGAACTCCATGGAATACAAGAGAATGAGAAATTCCCACACTGTTTCTTAATTTCTTTCTTGAAAAATGGATGTAGTAGTATGGACTGATACCTTATTGCTTGCTGCCATGGAAGTCAGTCTTGTAGAACTTGTCTTCTGCTTCCCCTCTTTACAAAATTTCTTCTCCTCCACCCCCCTCTTCCAGCTGCCAAGCTAAGAGCAATATTGTATTTTTTTAATGTAAATTATTTATTCCTGGAGAATAGTCAAGTAGGATGTTGCAAGAAGATACCACTTCTTTACAATAGGCTGAAACATCCAAGAGCAGAAATGAAAATCAAATCATAATAAGAATCACTGTCAAACTGTTCATATTGTTTGTTCTTCCCTTGTCCTCACTGACCCTTTAGAGGAAAAATTCTTCGTAAAAAAGGCTTATCCAATACATATCCAATTATTTCTTAAATAGTGTTCTGGAGTGTATTTCACGATTTGTGGTGGTTAGTGTTTTAATTAAACTTTTGCAAGGTATCTGCACTAAAATACAGCCAGAGAGACAGAGAAACTTGTTCTATGGGAGGTGATTGACAGCAGGGAGCAGATTGACTTGGCATCTTAGTAAAACTCATTAATCTTCTTCAAGTACATTCCGGGAAAACACGGAGTTCTCTCAACAAGCTGTTACCAAAACAGAGTTTCTGGTTGAGCAGTAGGGGAACCAAAGGTACAAGGGGAAGTTGTAAACAAAGAGTGAGATGTTCTTGTATGATGAGGCATTGTAGTCTGGGGGGTTTGCTACTGTGTGTGCTTTAATATTTACAACAGGCTGATGGATACTTGTTAGGAGTCAATCCATTATCCCTTAGGTTTGAAGTATTGTGCTCTGAGTACAAAGCTGGATTGCAGATGTTGAAATCCTGCTACGAGATTCTCTTGAACTTATTTTATTAAGTTTATTCTATTTTATTAATTTTATACCAGAAAATCATGCTGATTCTTAGACAGAAAAATATATAAAATATATACAATTCATATAATGTGACAAAAGTTGGGAAACATAAGTTTCTTAGATGAAGTACAACTGAAGGGTTGCTTCCTTTCTGTTTTACAAGGACACTCTAACAGAGAATCAAGTTAATTAGAGTGGAAGAAATTACAGTTTCACTTAGTATTTCTGATCAGCTTCTCAGTGGAGAGACTTTTAACATCACTCATATGTGACATGTATTAGACAAGTTTTCTTTTTTTTATACTGAACACTTAGCAGGAAGGATTGATTTTTATTTTTTTCTGGGCCCTTAAATGACTTAATAGCTAATATTTTAACCACAGACTACACATGGTAATTCTCTAAAATCTACTTTTATCATTTTATTCATGTAACTATGAGTATATGACCTGAAAGAAATTCTTTTTAACACAGAATTAGAAAGTGATTCCAGCTGAGGTGTGCTGAGGTGAGACTTATAATGAGGCATTTTAAGGGAGATATGCACACATACACTATTATATTTATTACATGGCCCTGAAATCTATCTCTAATGCAGATGAAACCAATGCAAAGAACCTAATTTTGCAAAGGGCTATGAATGTGCTTTTTATTCCCTCAGCACAACAGAACTCCCTCAAGACAGAAAAGTGCTCAAGACCCCAGACAGAAGTGGCCATAAGGAGCAAGTGAGGCCTAAGTTCTTTCCAAAAGTCTCCTTCCCACATAATAAATTAAATTTACCTCATAAGCCAAAAAGCTAAGATGATCTAAAGAGGTGATTAAAAGTAGTCTGTGAACATGACTTTTGGTTTTTAAAGTTGTTTTTTTTTTCCTCATTACATCTCCCTGAAAGTACCAAAGGGACTGAACTTGCAGAATTCATCACTATCTCAAACCTACAATTAGTTCTCTGGTATTTTTTCATTTATAAATTGAAGAACATTTTTTATTGATGCTGTAGATAGCAGAGGTAAACCAGATGCTATTGAAAACCCCATGAAACACTCAAAGCAGCATTAGGATCTGCTTTACATACAATATATTGCAAAAAAAAAAGTTTCCTCTGCTTTCTTACAGGAGAGATTTTCATGTACATTCATCGTGTTTCCAGATATTTCTTTTCCAATATGTGTCAATGGAATGGTTAAATTCCATAAATCTTAGCAGGCCTAGGGACACACAGAGGGAAATAACACAGAGTACAACACACTAAAGCGTGGGGGATGTACATTGGAGCAAAATTGGGCATTGTTAATAGAGGTTTCCTGGTAGCAGAATTGCTGTAATATGAATTTTTATTCAAATTTGGTTTAGTGGGCATGCTTGAGGTGTCATGCTCAGCTCTAAAATGTAAAGCTGACAGCAAGATACAATGCACAGCAACACTGCTCGTTTCCAAGGGAGAACTCTGCTGTGTCTTCCTTGGTCCTCCTTTATTATAGTTGTCTGCAGTTCTTCACATTTCTAAATTTAGGCTCATCCATACATGTCTCTTCAAGAGGAGCAGCATGGATATGAATCTTAGAAAGGAGAAAAACAAAGGTAATTTCAGTAATGTTCATCAGTGCCTCCTTTTGGGATGTTCTGTGGGTTATTATATCCTGCACCTTCAGAGACCAAAAAAGTTCTTCCACCTCCTGGAATCAGCAGGCCTTGTGCACTCATTACTTTTGAAAATTGGGCTGTCTAGGTTTGGAAAGACAGGTATCTGTCAGGGAAAACTGGAGTTTCCCTTGGAATAGAAAATGTAAAAACCCCCTCCCTCCAAATTATTACAATTTTGCAATTAGGAGATTTCAGACAAAAATATGGGAATAGGAATAACAGTTGTTTACTAGGAATATTAAAAAACCCAAATGCAGTGGTACAAAAAAACAAACAAGGAAACAAACAAAAGTCCTAGAAAACCCAGATAGAGTCAGAGATACGACCTGACACCCTGTTGTCAGGGTGTTGGAAGCAGTCCAAATAAATCCTCCTGGAGTAACAGATGTTGTTCTGTGAAGCAGAGATGATCCTGTAGAGAAAAGGGTCCAGTGATGGTGAGATGAGTCCAGTTTTCCTCTGAGAATTCAGTAGAAAACCAGCTGGGTTAGTGTTTGGGATTGCAGATTTTATCCTGGTGGAAAGGCTTTGGCTCTTCCTACTGGGTGCAGCATCTCCCAGTGGGATGAGGTGATGTTCTCAGTCCTGTGAGAGCCTTCAATGGCCCATTCACAGGGGATGTCCCTGGGAGGAGGATGGGGGCAGGAAGAGATAAGGAGGCCCTGCCTTATCTGGTGTTATCAGGTGTCCATTAACAGAAGGCATCGCCCTCTTTCCACCCCTAGAATTACAAGAGATAAAGAACAAAATCTCACAACTGACTTCAACAGATGAAAAGAGAATACACATTTTTGGTTACATTTTTCAACCCAAGACAGGGTCCATGGTTTCAGCTTAGGTTTCAGCATGTGAATAACAACATTCAGATATCTGCAGTGTTCTTCAGGCTTTCATGGCACTGAGTAATGGGTGACAGCAAAGAAGATCATAAATAAGTGTGCTTAGAATTTCTTGACAATGTTTGGCAAAACGGACCATTTAATTGATCCTCAACTTTCACAGAGATGCATGCATTAAGTTTTCATTAAGTTTTAGGAGGAGTAAAAACAAAGCAATTACCAAGGACTAAAAATTTTACAGGTCAAGACTGCTCACAAGCATCTTTATGGACACTTTTAGTTTATGGCACCTTAGTAGATAACTGATCCTTGAGTTGCTGTCCTCACATCTGTGTTAAAGAATTGGGAAAGTTTGTTGAGCTTGGGAAAGAGACTTCACTGTGAAGGGAACCTGCAAGAAAGTGGAGGAAGACTACTTACAAGTGCATGGAGTGACAGGACAATGGGGGAACCAATTCAAACTGAAAGATAATAGGTTTAGATTAGATATTACAAAAAAACTCTTTCCTCTGAAGGTGCTGAGGCCCTGGCACAGGTTGCTCAGGGAAGTTGTGGTTGCCCCATCCCTGGAAGAGTCCAAGGCCTGGTAGGATGAGGCTCTGAGCAACTTGGTCTAGTGGAAGGTGCCCCTGCCCATGACAGGGGGAACCAGATGATGCTTAAAATCCTTTCCAGTCCAGGCTGTTCCATGATTCTTAAGTGAAAAGTCAAGTTTGGGCTCCATTTGGACTGATCTTGAATGGTTTTTTCCTGCACTTCACAACAATGCCTAATCCTTAATGCCACACTACATCAAAATCAGAGGAGCTGTTGACACCTGGCCTTTGCCATGGGGCAGCTTTACCACAGCTGGACAGTAAAACCCTGTTGTCTCTCCCTTCTCTGTTCTGTGCTCATGTCCAGCCATAAGTCCAGTGTTCATCTGGCTGAGGTTTGCCCTGCACCTCTCACTTCTTTTTATGCTGTGTGCTGCATCATGCCCTTCCTGCCTTCCCCTTTAATCCACAAGATCCCTTAAATCAGATTTCTCCCTTTGGCAGGCCAGTGTTAGGGTCTAGACCTCTCCACCAGAGAGCAGAGAGCTTTAAATGCCTTATTGGACATTGTTCCAACATCTCCAAACCCCTGACTACATCAGACAAGGTTCTTTTGAAGTAAAACATCTGGAGTTAAGCATTGATGTATGTGCACAGATTGAGATTTAGAATCCTGGAAAGTTTAGAACCCTGAGACCCCACCATATGCACCCAAATAACAAAGGATGGTGATGGTGTTGAGACAAACAGGTTCAGTCAAGTTTGAAAAAGCCTAAACTGGAGATGAATAAAAAATCTGGAAATTTCTGTATTCATCATCCAGTGACATTTGAGGAACCAAAAATGGTCTGTGCTTCTGAAATTAGGAGCTTTATTTGAAAATGTTTAAGGAAGAATTTGCCTTGTACCTTAGTTCAACTTTTGCCACTTGCTGTTTCTTTAGAAATTTCTGTCCAAGATTTTAGACCATTCTTTGTCCTTGCTCTTCCTTCACCTCCCTTATCTTCTGTGCACTCTGTGAAGCACAGATGGGAGCACTCAAAACAAGCCAAATGTCTGTCAGCCCCTTCACCCACACATGCACTGAATGAAGGCGAATAAAAGAACAAACAATAGCTCTAATGGGGTGCCACAATAAAAGCCTTATAAACCTAAGGGTGATGGCCATCATAGAAAGAAGCTTTTAAATTATGACTAAAAGCATTTCAGAACCTGAGATAAATGTGGATATGCCAGCAAAAGAGATGCACTATTTAGGCATCACTCTGAGAAAGGTAACTGTAAAGCCTTAGCACAAGTATTGTAGCTCAAACCCCCCAGGACAGGGTTTGAACTCATACCAATCAGTGAAAGAAGCATTAAAACCAATTTAAAATAATATTCTTATGTAGGGCACCCGGTGTTGTTAATCGAGCCAAAATAGCTTCAGCAGCACCAAAAGTGCTTGTGCAGAAGCAGTTATCTGAGAAACTGCTGCTGAATTCTCATACCACCTTCACAGACAGGCAGCAGAGGCTGTTATGCTCATGCAGAAAGTGCACAGTAATGGTTTAGTTATTACCAAATAATTCCTGTATTGCTAATTACACGGAGCATTTTGAATAAATTATTCATATGCAGTTTAACCTTTTTAAAACAAATGTTTTTAATCTGTTCTTAATCTGTTGTAGGCAGCCTCTGTTTTGTTCAAGTGCTTGCTCCCAGGGTAAATAGCACTGATGCTGGTAACTAACATGGGCTATTTGGGGGGAGAGATACTTCAAATATCCACTTCTTCCCTATGTGTGGGTGCCTGGTTATGCAAAATTGTAGCACTGACTATGCAGTAAGTAGATTCAGCAATAAAACTCACTGTAAATTAATATAATGTTGTCTTTGTCACAATGATGGATCACGTACAGTCAAAGATCTGACACCTTACAAGTTAGGAGGGACTATTTCTCCTCCTTATTTGCTCTATTTTTCAAAAATCATATGGCAGTTCACCTAGAAAATCTCAAAATTGTTGGTTGGTAGACTTGGCAAGTCTGTTTTGACTTGACATTTGAATTGCAGTTGAGGTATTATGAAAAGCTGCCTAACTGCCTAGGTACTGAGCACCTTTGCAATGCAGTGTAAATTATTTTAGTACCAATGATTTATAAGTGTTTCCCCTAGACTTCTGAGTTTTGCTAAGATTAGACTTTCAGTTATTATTTATTTTCACATCTCTGCAAATATAAAATGTGAATTATTCTTCTCTGTGTCATAGCCTCATATGATGGGGAGGGATCTCAGAGGCCATCTCCTGCCCTAAGAGGCATCAGCAGATGTATTAGTCCTGACAGATGCTTGTTTAGGGTCTTCTCATAGATTTCCAGAGATGGAGTCATCACAGTGTCCCAGACAGTCTGCTCAATGCTCCCCTACCCACAGCTCAAAAGAGGGTTTGTTTAGGGATTTTATCCCCTAATGTCTTTGCTTTGATTGAAACTCATTTCTGACCCTTTCCAGAACTAGCCTGAGGAATAGAATCCCCATCTTCACACTGGAGCAGTTATTTTGGTATTTGAAGACCACTACTGCTCCCACAACAGGTTATTCATTTCCTTCATTTGTTTGTCATAAGCCATATTTCCTTATTCTTTGAAGGTTCTCTAGCTTGACTCAGCCCCATGAGCAAAATGTGGTATTTCATCTTCAGTGGAATTTCATTCCAGTCACCATAGGCTCCTTCTGTACCCACCAGAGAGCTCATCCTCTCCTCAAAGTCAGCAGCTCTCCAGGCACAAATGGTTCAGAGCCCAGTCCAACCTGGCCTTGAACAATTCCAGGGGCTTCCACAGCTTCTATGGGAAACCTGTGCCTCATCCCCCAGTGCAGCAGTGGCCCACTTTGAGAGACAAAGTAAATCAGCAAATCAGTAAATTACCTTCCATGGAAAAGCTACACAATCAGTTTTTCCTTGTGCTAAACATACAGGTAAGGGTGTCAATTATTCCTGAGGTGTTGTATATTCCAAATTTTATGTCAATCTAAATTAATGTGAGAGTCTAAATAAAAGTACTTCTGGTCCATGTGCCTTTGAAGGCATATGGATTATCTCATCTTCCCAGAACTCTGAACACATTTATTCTTCAGAACTCCAGGCCTCACTCCAGTGGCTCTGCTTCACAGTTTGGTGCCATAAAAAACACTTTGACAAAAAGTGGTGGTTTGCAGAAAATCCATGGGGATCAGGACACCTAAGGACCCAGCCAAGACCATTCACTGATTTCAGTCTTAGACAAATCTCTTTCTTTGTTTCCCTTTTTATTGCTATCCTTTCAGATCTCTGGGACAAAGAATATATCTTCCTTTGTTTCTCAGGCTCTGCTGGGACTTCTGAGTGCTATTGAAAACTAATTAATAACAATAATATATTAATCTTGTAATAAACCTGACCTTTACAGAAAGAAAATATACCGATTTTTATTTCTGAGTATGTTAGATACAAGGCCAAATATATCCTATACCAGGAATAGTTTTGTATCAGAGGGGAAATTTCTGTCTCATTGAAGAAAAACTGAGTTTTGCAGGCAGAGTTTTAACTGCAATCTATGATTAAACCGAAAAAGAGCAAGGAATGGCAGCAGGGTGCAATGTACCAGGTTTTTTATCAGATAACTGTAGAATTAGACACGGAGGGGACTCTTCTTAGATTTTCGAGGATTTTCTAATGGATTGTTCCTCTGGCTGGTTTTCCAATACAGTACCCATTTCTGACAAGTTTAGAGTTCACATAGTATCATTTCTTGTGTCTACCTCTGCTGGATCTAGCAGCTCAGAAGCATTTTCTGATATTCTGTTTACAGTTTGCTTTATTCACAGAAATGTCCCTTTAGAGTGTCATTTTAAAGGCTTATCTATTTCATAGAAACTAATGCACTTTTCATTTTCTAGTATTTGGTATTAAACGCAGATAGCAATCTTTGACTTTCTTTTGTGGAAAAGGTTATTATTTTTCTTTGTATCACATGGATGTCTGTAAGTAACATGTAAAATTATCTCTGCTCTTCTCTTGTAGAATTGCAGACACATAATGCTTGACTGCAAAGCTCTGTAATTTTCATGGTTTTTTTTTTTAATACCCTGCATTTAAAGTTTCACATCTGCAGATCTGAAGAGGAGGATGTAAAATAAAAAGCACACCATTTTCTCAGGAAAACAAAAGAGGAGTGGGTGGCTTTAGATAAAATGATTGCCTTGTACCTCTGACACTGATTATTTCGTTTGGTGGTGCATGAGGCTCTGGAGGAAAGAGTCCATTTGGGAGAGACATCTGCACTCCACATTTGCCCAGTGCAATGGGATGCAGGTTAGTCTCTGGCTGAAGGAAGAATTCAGACTGATTCAGGCAGAAATGAATGTTCAGTGTTAAGCAAAGGATGCTGCATTCAAGAATGGATGTTAAACGATGTGTCAGGCAGCTCTGAAGCACACCCTCTAAAACGAAAAGATAGCATTGCCTCCATGTCCTACTTGCTTATTTGCACTGAAGCATCAGTGACAAAATATAGATTGTTTCTCTGATTCTATCCAAAGCAAGGCTTTGATTATCCCCAGCTGCCAGGCAGACTAAGCCCCAGGTATTATCACAAGACAGACTTTAACTCAAGACATAGTTTACATCGAATTTGTGGTCAAAACATTTATAGCTATCCTGGGCATATGCAGAATCATAAATAGAACCCAAGATATTTTTCAAGCCAGAGGGATTTTTTTGTTTTTCGTTTCTTGTATTTCTTGTTTCAACCCTGACTTTGAAAGGCACCTTTTTCTACACAAATTGCAAGGATTTCTCAGGGAAGATGAGAGTATTCGTGTGTGGAAATGAGGAATTATGAGATTTCACTATAGTAAGCCTAAAGGGAATAAATTTTTTCTTACAGGTCAGTGAAAACAAGGTTAGTCGAAATTCTTGTTGAATAATCAAAAACCAATATACTATACATCCATGTAAAACTTGTCTGATTCAATATTTGCTTTAATTAGGCTTGCTGCAGCAGCTAGTGATCCCTTTAGAGAGCCAGCATTACAGGTTAGGATTCCACTGAAAGACTTGCCATGCCAATTTTAAAAATATCCCTCCCCCCATTCCTCACATTTCCTTGTTAAGAAAAAAAAAAAGGGGGGGGCAAATTTTAAGCATTAAAATCCTACTTTTGTCACTAAATACCAATGAAAAATGTTTCAAGGCATGCTATTCCATACTCTTGCAGAAGGCTAATCTAAAGGACAGAGAGGTTATGCAATTTAATCTGGGTAATGTAACATATTAAAGGGAGGGTCAGGACTGGAACATAAAAGGTTTGCTTTTTCTACCCTGGGAATATACCTAATTATCATCTTATACTTAAGAACAGTGTGAGAACAATCTGCTGCTCTTATTATTTTTTAATATGATTCTGAATGGGTGGTATTAAGGACAATTTAGACAAAAAGTCAATGCTTCCAATTTGTAGGAAAACCCTTTTCCTTTTGGAAAAAGAGCCTGAATCTATCCTAAAATGTTTTATGCCAGAATTTTCTGCAGAGTAGAAGCTCTCAAGAGGCATTGAAATTGGCAGCCTGGCTACACGTATTTCTACAAGGATATCAGATTTAGAGGACTGCAGCAGAGATTTCATAAATTCCCTGGGTTTAGGGCAAATCACCCAGGAAGACTTGCCCAGGAGTGAGGGCCTCATATCTCCATGGTGTCTGGCTTTAAGTGCTATCCTGCCTCACAGCTAAAGCTGCACCAGAGGTGGCTCACAGGGAGCTGCATCTGGACTGACACATCTAATTTCTTCTTTTTTAACTTTGTCCAAAATATTTCCAACCACTGCTAGCGTGAAGCATGGTAAAAACCCTCTTCCTCCTCCTGGTTTTAAGAGGACAACTGAATAAACATTAAAAACATCTATTAAGCAAGCTTAAACAACTGCAAGGTCCTTGTTCCCTCAGAGCCTGATAAAATAGCCTTCAGGTGTCACAGCTTTCAATGAGACAATAAACTTCACCCCACTGGGGGTTTTTTAGGCTCTTTTTGGATCATTGATACGCTAAGGCTTTTAACATTCCCAGTTTCACCTCCAAGCAGCAAAGGGTAAAACCAAAGTTTGAAGGTTTCTAATGCTTACAAATCATTTCCCAGAATTAAATACACAGCTAGGTAATTTCTGTGTGTTGTTTTTGAGTAAAGATTCTGCTTTGGAATTAAAATCCTTATTCCTCTAGATATTCAGATGTTTACAATTCTGACATTGAAAAGTATCTTTTGGGTACATTGTTCTTTGCATTCCACTTCCTAAGCCTTCCCTGTCAGAAATGTTGGAGGACTTTCTCATGGTGGTCTTTGCCAAAGAAAATGCTACATTATTTACCAATTATCTGTCACTATTGATGCACATCAGAATCCAGGCAAAGCAACAGAACTAGAAAAAAACCCGTGAAAGATATGAAAAAGAGAAAGTAAAAGAAAACCGGAATACAAGCCAAAAGTGTAGAAAACACTGAATTAAATAGACTAAAGAAAAAAGGGTGAAATAAGTCAATGGAAACAAACAGAGAGAACAGCTCAAAACGAGAAAAGAAATAATGATGCTGCTTCTTTCAGTGTATTAAAAGAATGGTAAAGCTAAAGTGTAAAAGTTCAGGAAAACACTATTGAAAGTGGGAACAGACACCATAAAATGATGAAGAAAAATAAAACCAAGAAACGCTATAATAATTCCAAGTATCTTATTTACAGGGAATTGCTTGTAAATATGCCTTCCATATGCTTATAAATATTAATGTTACATATTAAACATACAATAAAAAGGCAAGCAAAGGGAAGAATCCAGCTTTAATGTGATTGTGATTTTCTAAGCTCTGACACTCTTTAGCATTGACATAATACAGCAGGAATTTAACTGAGCATGAAACTTAAGTATATGCTGAAATTTAAGCATTTCAAGGATCCTATTCACTGCTGCAGCTGATTAAAGCAAGTAGATGCTTAAATGTGTCACTGGATTAGGATTTCTGGGGACAGGTTAACTTGCAATGCCTAAAAAAGAAGATAATATTTTAAAAAACATTGATTTCTCCTATTCAAAGATTTTTTATGACAGCATAGGTTTCTATGCAAATATTTGGGTTCTCTTTTCTCAGCTGAATCTCAGAATCACACACTGAAAATTAATGAGGATGGGAGTTTGAACTGAAGGGATGGGGCCTGGAAAATGCGGAGCAAAATTGCACATGCACAGGATTATTATTTTAGTACATCTACTAATTCATCACAAAAAACAAGGTGATAGCAAATACCAGATTTCCTAGTCTGTGTTCTTGTTTGCTAGCAGATATCTGCTTAAATCCTCTTTATATTATGACTTCTTTGACACAGCACTCAGATTGGGGTAGATCAGCAGCACCAGTGCCAAATTGCATAATTAATCTAAGGTGGCCTGAGTGATTCAGCTAAATGAGGCATGATCTGAATATGACAAGGTAGGAGGCATGCAGAGAAAGGGAGCAGAGCTTGAAAGGAGAGGGTCTGAGCTCAAAACAAGGCACAAAGATTCGGGTTCACTATTTCCCTGCACTTTTTACATTTATTTGCATCTTTGCACAAAGTGGATGTTACGCACCACAAAGGAACAAATAAATGAAAATGCATCTCCGTGGTGCTGCTCAAAAGGAAAGTAGGACAGGGCTGTAATTTAACACATGGGACAAGGCTATGCTAAAAAGCACCAAAAAACCCTGCACTTTAGCAGTATTATCTCTGCTCTCTCAGACCTCTTCACTGCAACTTCAAGCCTGACTCTCACAATTTGTATAAAGATGACAGTCAATTGAATTTTCCTTTCAACAGCCTTAATAGCTCATTATCTTTTTTTCTGTCTGATTCATTTGTGTCTTTCCATGGTACATTTTCTCCAGCTGAAAAACCTGCATAAGATTTTCTTATCCCATCATAGGCACCTCCAGCCCATGTCTCACCAGAATAATTCAATATTTCAGCTCTAACCGTGCTGCTTTTGCACAATATCTCAGATTTCTGAAGTGTGCAGAGTTAAAAAAAAAAATAAATTAAATAAATTACGCAAAAGATTGCAGTTGTGTAAAGAGAAATGTGACACATGGGAAGGAATAAGGACCCTGGAACACAGCATTTCATTTAACTGGTGAAAAAAAAAATCTTTAAGATCTTTTGAAACCTAGCTAAGGAGGGTGAAGTATCAGCCAAATAACAAAATAAAAAGCAGTGTTGAGTGACAAGTAACTTTACCCAGTTATAGGCAGAGTTTGGTGAGCTGTCTAAAATCTGTAAAAAAACAGTGAGAGAGTCTGAATGTTCTAATAAATCACAGTGCCCTAATAAAATATCATTTTTTCTTCTTCTGATGCAACATTCAGAAGAATGAATAATTCCACAGGTTTTTCTGTAACAGGAGCAGGCATGTGCTCAGGCAGCAACACTATATACCTCTGATGATGCTGGGACATCTTTCAGGCAATTGCCTGCCTTTATGCCACTGCTATTAGGATCACAGTTTAGTTCAGAGCAATTTAAATGTTCCCTTATCTCTTTCTTACATCTCTCCAATAAATCTTATCTGCTGGCTTTGTACAGGAGGGGGTAGTAGAGCAGATTGTTGTAAAAGGTGTTTGCTTTATGAGCCAAGGTAAAATTTACAAGATACATTTCCATCCAGCTGCTGGAAACGTGCCTTTTTTCATATGCAATTCAGTCAGCCCTTTTTACAATTTCTTTTTATTTTATTATTTTATGAAGAGAGCTCTTGCAGTCCATTATAGGCTGCTACCAGAATCAATTAAACATGGCACAGTAAAACTGCAGAACAAAGGACAGAAGCTTTGTAGGATACAGTGTGTTCAGTTAATTAGTCCATTACAAATTAGTGGCAATTAAGATTGAAATCTTTTTCATTGATTTGTGCTAGTTTATCTTTGATTGAGCCAGCAGATGAATTGCATAAAATGACAAAAAGAAGGAGGAGTGAAACAACAAGTTCAGAAACCATAGTGGATATTTCTCAAGCCCAAGAATTGAAGCAGAGGCTGGGAATGGCTATTGCAGAGAATACAATTGGCTCTTAATTACAGATATTTGGTGTGTAGGACAGCAGCAGCCCTGGTCAGATACTGTGTGGTTCTGGTGGAACTTTGCTCTGGACATCCTGGGGGTCATAAGCTCCTCCTGCACACACGCAGAGGGAGCATCTGGATTTTAAAGTGCATTTTTCTATGTGGTATTTAAATGCCTCCAAGACAGCTGAGATGGAACCAGTTCATCTGCAATTTGAATCTAGGAATTTTTGCTTTCAAAGTGAAAATGAGATGCCTCAATTACTGAGCTGGAAAGAAGGCAACAACAAATCATAAGTTAGAAAAGTTTGTTAGAGTGTGGAAGTGCCTCTTGCTTCCTACAAGAAACACACTCTTTCTGAGCCTAATTTCTGAGCCCCTGACCATCTCAGACTTCCCAGTTACACAGTTCCTGAAGAGAAGTTTTCCCCCATATATTTTCCTTTTGGTGGACTGCATTTTATTCAACTATCCCAGTCCACTTCCTGAGCTGGTTCCAGAAAGCAAGGTCATGATGTTACACTTGACAAAATAGGTGTACAAAGACAGTCCTCAAGACAATTTTTGTACCCTGGGCAAAGTAAACATAATAAAATGCCATTATGGCATATTGGGCTTTCTGTGTACTGTGAAAATCTTTGAATGCAAAGGGAATTGCTACATTTCCAAATCCTGGAAAGCCCCAAGATTTGCTGTCTCTGAAAAGACACAGATGCCAGTGAAAGGAGAAAAAAATAAATATATTTAAGGTATTTATTAGTCACTTATAAGATACTATCTTTATGAATGCATCAGGAAACAGACTACTCAATAAATTGATACTTGGACCTCCAGAGCTATGGGTCAGTCAGAAGTTGTTACTGTCTATTGGCCATTTTGGAAAGTTAGCGAAATAGTCCACATCCCTGTGGGCAGAACAACATCCCAGGATCCAAGGTATACACTCTGCTGGTATTCCTGCCACCACCCTCAATGCTCAATGGTGGAAATGACCTTAATTTTCTCCCACTGAGGCCATGTCTTTCTGTGCAGGCTGAGCTGCTTTGACAAGCCAGCGTGGGTAAGTGTGCACTTGGTGAGGCACACGTGGCTTGCAGAGCACAGCAAGGATCTGACACATCAAGAGCCAGCAGCGTGCCTGCTTCTACATCAGTAATGTCAGAAAAAACAACAGAATCCCATTTTCTGGATGCACAGTGCACTGATGTGCAGCTGGATTTTGGGGAAAGAGGTTCCCGTGTAAATTCCATATGAATTATGGACTCATGGAATCACAGAATGGTTTGTTTTTGAAGAGACATTAAAGACCATTGAATTCCAACCCCCTGACACAGGCAGGGACACCTTCCACTATCTTAGGCTGCTCAAAGCCCAAACCAGCCTGACCTTGAACACTTCAAGGGATGGGGCATCCACAGCTTTTCTGGGTAATCTGTCCCAGGGCCTCACCACCCTCACAATAAAGTATTTCTTCCTGACATCTAACCTAAACCTGCTCTCTATCTATTTAAACCCATTCCCCCTTATCCTATCCCTGCATGCCCTCACAAAAACTCTTCCCCATCCTTCTTGCATGTGAGAATAGGCTAACAAGCCTTTTCAACAGGTTTTTTGCAAACCTGATGTTTCTTTCTGTCTCCTGACTTGTTGGCTCCACCTCTCTGAAAGTAGAGGGTGTGGGTGTTAACAGAGGCACAAGAGCAGGAAAGCACAGATTTGTTAGATCTGTTAGAGCTGGGCTGCACAGGCCCTGCTGGAGCTGCTGAGTTCTGTACCTGCCCCTCTGCACACACATCTGCTGCACAGATGCAGTAAAAGCCTCGCTCCCACGTTAACATTTAAATGCAAAGAGCAGAGCTGCTGTCACCATGAGTTTTTCCAGTTTTCTGACATGTTATAAATGTCTAGCCAATTCCAATTAATAAAATATTTTATTAATTAAAGAATTACAGAACAAAAATTTTAGGCAAGCCAGCAATCGGAAGTTCAGTGTCGAGACCCGGAATCAGCACTGGATGAACCTCACCTACGGCTTCTATCACACCATAACTCCCCCTGTTCATGAATTTAGTCCTTTTTGGGGTCCATTTTTATACAGTTTATTTTGCTGGTAGCAGAGTATTTCCCCACAGTGCTTTGTCTTCAATCCTTCTTCTTCATATTCATTTCTGCCAGTCTGGTCTGCTGAATGGGGCTTCCGAGGGAAAATTGATATTAAGTCCATTCCTCAGGAGCTTGAATGGGGAGATGAAATCATGAATGGGAAGGCATTTTCCCGGATCCACATCAACCCTGATGGCTGGGTGCTTCACAGTTTCACCACCCTGGAGGACTGATTCTGATCTCAGTCCACCCTTTTTCTGGTGTTAATGTTGCATTTCCCGAGTTCCCCATAGGGGTATTGTTTCTCCTGGATTCCTGGCTTTGGGTATTGTTTATCCCAAAATTCGTCGGCTTCATACCTGACCTGCTTGTACATTTTATTTTACAAAACAATTTTTCTACATCACATTTTATATATACCGTCACACGAATTATTCCACTTCATTTATCACATAAGCTCTCATATTAAAGCAGAAGTTTTCACTTCTCACTCTCTGTTCACACAAACAAGAGATTGTTTCTTGTAAACACTGTCATTGTTTTGCATTATTCTTGATGAGAGGAGTGTTGATTGACAGTCCTTTTGACCAGTGTGGTTGAGAGGTGGGAATTCCACCCTCCAATCCACAGTCACCTTTCTACAAGTATATAATAGAAAGAAATAAACAAATCAGGGCTTTTTGGCCCCTGCCCTGATCTCTGCAAAGTTCCAAGTCTCTGTGGTCATTTCAGCGTGGCAACAGCAACAAGCAGCCTCTCTGAAAAAGCAACACACCAGCACAGGGAGCTGCACTGAGCTGATTTATTACTGCTGCCATTATGCCTCTGAGGAGATGCTTCTTTTCAGGTGCATTTTGCATAACTCATAACAATTCTTGTTTACAATTATACCTACTACCCATGCACCTCTGTAATTTTAGATACACAGTCACACCCCTGTATATTCACAGATAGGTCAGCACAGAGATACCTACAAGTTCTGAACAGTATGGGACCCTAGATGACAATAAATTCTTGTACATTCAATAAGGAACACTCACTTTTATATACTTACTTTATATACTTATATATATTTTTAGAGCATAACTGCAATTGCAGAATATATTTTAGCATTAGTAAAGTGACATTTCGTAAATGCACTATAAAACTCGGAATAAGAGGTAGGATTTTGGACATTTTCAGCACAGACTTTTCCATGCACTGCTTGTTGCTGCCTGCTCCCAGGCTTGAAATTCCCACCTGGTCTCCCACCAGACTTGCCGTAGCCAAATGGATGTGGCTGAACTTTTCCCCCTCTCAAAAAATTCCCAGTATTTACAAGATGCAGATAAGCATCTCATTTCATTTGGAATTGCAGAGCTTCACATCCCTGGGAAGGCAAGCAGAATTCAGCTCAGATCAAAACTCCTAAATGTCAAGATCTGCAAGTAAGACTAAGCTGGGCTGTGTGCCTCAATTTCCACTGTAGCCACTGGAGATGGGGGATCCAACCTCAGTGCCCACAAAAATGACACTTTTGTGGTGCTGTTTGGGAAGCATTCAGGCATCCAGAATATCCTCCAGACAGTGTTCTGGAAAGCTCCAGGAATCATATATTTTGTGTTATATAAGCCAGTCTCCTGGTGCAACTCAGATCCTCAAGGATGCATCAGGTGGCACTAGAAACCTATTTTAAGGAACTTAGTCTTAGTCTACTTTCAGGTGAGCTGAATTTCTCCCCAGATTCTTTCACCTGTATTAACTAAGGGATCACTAAATTGTAAAAAAAAGTTGTAAAATAAACTCAACAAGTTAAAAAATTATGTATATAGATTTTTTTTTTCATTTTTAAATTTTTATTTTTTTATTTTATTTTTTTAATGAGGAATTCCCTTATGTCAAAGGGGTTTAAATACACTCTTCTTGAATCTACCAACCTGGGCAACTCAAGCAGCTGAGAAGTTGTCTCATTAGTTTACATGGAATTTACATAGCAGATCGCCCACAAATAACTGTACATGGTATTTCTGGTCTGGTTAAAAAGGAGAAATACAAATTGTTCAGAAATTACCTCCACAAAACAACTTTCAACAAAAAATAGCATTTAAACAGTCATGAAAGTGCAGCATCCCAGAATATAAATTTTACCCACGACCCAATTTAGTTTTCTACAGCTTGGTTTGAACCTTGCCCTACTTGCCCATATAATCCCCATGTTTGTGATGTTACAAATAAAAAACAGAAGATTTGCATCCCCTCCACAGATTCCCTATTTTCTGATTGCACAAGTTAAATCAAACAGATACAGCGTGTGAAATGCAATACTTATGATTTTGTGTCATTTTCATGAAAAATTACCAGGAGCCAATTATTTCCCTAAGTTTTGGGTTTAGAAATTTGTGGCAAAACAGTTACAGAAAAATAATGAGTTTCTTTAGTCTGTCCCAGTGCAATGGCTACAGATCTCTGGCTCCTCAATGAGAGCCCTGTGCCTTCAGCTGATAATTTGCTTAGCAGGACATACCCATGTCTCGTTTCATTCCTCCAGAGGTAGCTGATCATTCTGCAGCAGGAAAACAGCTGAACTTTTTAAAGTATTCTCTCTATAAACCTCTGAAATCTTATTCTGAAGTATCTGAGGGTCATTTTAATTGCAGTCACTCACTCCCTAGCACAACAGCCCTAGGAGTGCATGTGGTTTATTGGATCATTCCTTCAAACTCTGACTGGAGCTCCCCAAAAGTGCTTGTTGTCTGAAAAGTGACAGTAAAATGACATTGTAGGTTCCTATATATCTTTTCCCGGTGGATTCCAGATCCAATTTTCTCAGTTGGTGAGTGAAAAGAGGCTTATTTTCTCTTCCCCCTCTCACAAACACAGCCTGCAATCTGAAAACCAAGCAGGGTTCTTCTTCCTTCTTGCCTCATTACCAGTAATAAAGATCCTGCAAGCCGAGTTTTACCTTCTAATGATGAAAATACATTCTAATTTGGTCTTCACTTTTGACTTTATTCCTCTAATCATATCAAGACTTTTTTCCTGTCAACAGAATAAACAGAGTAAGGGCCATCTGAATAGGAAGAGGTCACTTTTATGAAGCCATGTGTCAAAACATAACAGCATTTTACAGAGACTTGTTAATGTGTCAAGAGAAAAATTGATATGTGGAACATATTAAAGTTTGGGTTTGAATTTCTTGGCTTGAAATATCAATTTGAAATAGCATCAGAACTGGACTCTAATGCCAGCAGGGAGTCACACTGCTTTGTGAGAATACAAGGAAAGAAAAATCTAGAAGAAAAAAAAACTATGTACACAAGAGAGTACACTGTTTGGCTTTAAACCCTTGACAGCCTCATTTTTATTGAACCAGTCATAATTTTTTCCCCTATTTTTCAATGAACTAGTGTGGAGAGCAAATTCTTCCTTTAGGGCAGTGTGAGGTAGTCAACCAGGATCACTCTAATGGGATTGCAAGTGACATTTCACTGGCCCTCATTCCAGGTAGATGTTTCTGCATCAGCAGGTTCTTTTCAATGCCTTTCTCATATCTCAAAAAGCCAAGAAGCTGTTTCCAGCAATTACCTTGACCATATCTGACCAGGCCAAACTGTAATCAGTTCATATTACTCTGTCACTGTGAAACTGGAGGTGGGAGAAAGTTGGATTTGAGAGCAGCAGCAGAGAGAATGTAAAAATTAATATATCGTGTTATTATTATTAGCAATAAAACATCAGCCAAATAGAGTGATCATAAAATAGTCACGAACTGAAATCAAGGGGTGTGAAACACATCCTCTAATCTTCTTGCTTCACATCACACCGTTGTATTTTCTGGTAGATTGCTCAAAATGCTCTTTGTGCTCCTGCAGTTGCAGGACTTTTTTTTCTTTTTTTTTTTTTTTTTTAATGTGCATACTGCTGTTAACCTCACCAGCACTACAAAATCTCACAGTTCATTGCAAAATGTAGTGTAATGCACTTCACCATTTAGATTAGATATGGGTGATTATAACAATAATCGTGTGCATGTGCTATACATCTGTACAATCAAGACATTCTTTTTTAAATATTAAATGGTCTCTTGGGGCAAAAAGTAGGTTAATCAAAATAATACTGTCAAGTAGAGAGTACAGACCTTTTTACAAAAGAAAATTAAGTAGAACTGGTAATTATAAGTAGTGTACAACCTTTCAATGTAGTCAATAAGAAAGTCAATTTGCTTAAAATAATGAGGTATTCTGGCATGAACAATCTGTTCATACTTTGTTCCCAAGAGCCTCCAGAGGGAATCAGAGCCCTAGCTGACATTTGATACTTTCTGTCAATTTATCAGCTCCGTGTCAGTCTGAGTTTGTAAGGTGGTGGTAGAAGCATGCTTGGGGACTGATATGAAAACTGGGAAAACAGAGTTGGCTTCTAATGCCTGAGCTTATCCTTATTAAAAATAAATAAACCCCTCACATTTCCATCCACACTCCCTTCAACATTAACTTGGGATGTTTAGATATGGTGTTAAACTAACAAGAATAACTGGGGTAGTAATAATAATAAATGTAAGCAATATTTGGGAGAGCTGAGGAGATCTTAAGCTTTGGGATTGTCTAATCTGTTTGCAAATTAATCAGTACAGGAGAAAAGAAATTGCCTTCCATTTTCCATCTCTCTCTGAGGCTGTTCTTGCGCTGCCAGGAGCTGTCAAGGGCTGGTCTTGGTAAGACAAGATACTGCAAAATGATGTCATTTTGGTGGTCAGTTTAGAACATCCATGAAATTATACAAATTTAAGCCCAAACCGTGAAGGCTTTTTTTCCCTTCTGCTGCCTTGCCTTCAGACACACTTGCCTTGGGAAGCTTTTCTTGGAGAATAGAAACAGCCAGATAACTGGCCAAGGCTTGGGGTCATAGAAATGTTATGGCAAGTTACCCTTCTGGTTTTTACACACTGTTCATGGCCAACCTGGAGAGATTTGGGCACCCCACAAATCAGTGGTGTTCCATCAAAAAGCAGTGTCAGCAGGACAAACAGTGACAGGACAAGGGGGAAATGAGTTTACACTAAAAGAGGAGAAATTTAGCTGAATTATCAGGAAGAAATTCTTTATTCAGAGGGTGGTGAGACACTGGAAGTCTAGAGAACAGGTTGCCCAGAGAAGCTATAGCTGCCTCATCCCTGGAAGTGTCCAAGGCCAGGTTGGATGGGGCTTGGAGTAACCTGGGATAGTGGAAGGTGTCCCTGCCATGGCAGGGGGGTTGGAACTGGATGAACTTTAAGGTTGCTTCAAAGCCAAACCATTCTGTGATCTTATGATTCTGTGACTATTAAGAGAGAGGTCTGGAAAATAGATATTTGTACATGTGCCACATAGAGGTCATAGCTAATTAACAGTTTGTGGCTAATGAGAATTCCTGATGATTCATGCTAATATTTACTGGTTCATTCAGATGTTGTGCTGCCTGTTCAGCTGGTTTGTGGAATTACTCGTATCTGAATGGAGATGATCTTCAGATATAATCAGATCTTCAGACCAAAATCAGTCTTTCATTTAAAACAGCCATCCAGGAGAACTGCTCAGACAGCCAAATCAGGGCAGTGGCTGGTGCAAAACCTCAAATCCTGTTCAGTTATGGCCAGGTGGGAAGGGCCAATTATCCTGTGCTGAGTGGGGTCGTGGTGGAGGTGAGACAAGGCACTGCCACCATCATCACCTCTCAACATAACCCCTGGGGATGTGCCTGTGAGATCTAAAATGTAACACCACATTTCTGCAGGAATGGAGATGTGCCTAGAAAAGGGGGGTTTCAGTATTGGTGATCCTTTTGACTGTGACACAGCTTAGGAAAAAGCTGGTGCATCTCACTGAGGGCAAAAAGGGGCTAAAGGAAGAGGGGAAGAGGAGAAAACCCTGAAAGCTGAGATGACTGCAAGGTCATCTACTCATTCCCAAGTCTGTCTGAGCCAACTTGGGAATTGAAGTGTCCTTCAAAGAAAAGCTTGTGTACACTTACAAACCGTTCAGGGAGAAGCTACTGAAAGCAGGTACTTCAAGAGCAAACAGTGGAGATTTTGAGCTCCCTGTGCAGCACATCCCAAGCATTGCCAGCTTGTACAGAGCCCAGTGCAGGACCTGGGACCTGGGGAATTTTCTCACTTCATGACAGGAAATCCTCGCCCTCACCAGTGCTCTGCCGTAATTGAAGGAAAAAGCTGCTCTATTTCCTTCAGCCTCCAATGAGCTCCATGGTTGGTTTACCCTGGCAAAGGAAGAAGTAGAAGTGTTTGGTTTCCCAGGCCTCCCCACAGGCAAAGAGAGACATGCCAGGCATTCCTGGGAATGTCCAGAGCCATGCAGAGCTTCAATGCTTTTGACCTTCTCTGCATGGATTCAGAAATCCTCTCTGAGACATCCCTTCATGAGATCACAGCCTTTCCCAGAGACATTTCTGTGTTTCTCCTGGTCACAAATGTGGATGCAGTGTGTCTATTGAAATGGAAATTCTCTGCAAAGTCACAACACCCAAAAAACCTCCCTCAGGGAAGCTTTAGAAACACCTGATTCCTAGTACAGTCTAGACTGTCTGGAGGCAAATATTTGGTCCTCAGAAAGGTTTTTCATGTTTCCCAGAGTTGTATATCATCCTTAGAAAGACCACTAGCACTGCTTTTGATTTGGTTAAAATTAGATCTATTACAAGTTCTTTCCAAGAACACTCAGCAGCGCATCAAACCAGTCTGGTGAGTCACAACAGGCAGGGCAGCAGCAGCCTGATTTAAAGGATGGACCCAAACAGTTAAAGAATAGTTAAAGGGTAGAAAGCTTTATTAGTCTCTAATGTAAAACAGAGACAAGGATTTCCTTACCATGAGGTTTTTCTTAAAGGAATATTTGACTCCTTTTCCAAACAGAACACTTAGGCAGATTGTGCCAATTTCCAAAATAAAGTAAAAATACTCCCTTTAATGTGCTACATTTCAGCTTGTCAGCATCCTACATTTTCTTTTCTGGAGTGACCAAGTAGAGAAGACATCAATCAGCAAGCTGTTGTATTTCTACAAATAAGTAAATCTGGGGGAAAAATCCCACCAGATTTCAGTCTAATGTTCCTAAATCTTTTCACTTAAAGAACTAGCTAACTTTAAAGTGTGCAGTGAGTTGCAATGGCAAACACAATGTCCTGGTGCTGAAAACAATGCTCACTGCTTCCACTGCTCTGCAGCCACCCAGGAACCTGCTGTGTCACATCCACAGACACCCAAGCACCTCCTCTGGAAACACATCACCAGGCAAGGGCTAATTACACAAACTTCCTTAATTAATTCCAGAGAGAGGCTAAAGTTTGATGGGAATTCAGGTGATAGCAGGAAATATTTCCTACATTCCCTATCATGGGGTGGTTAAGAAAGAAAAGGTCAAAACTTCTCCACTATCCACACATGTCAAACACAGATCCCGAGTCCTTAAAAATGCATTGCAAGTGATGGAATTATTTTCTATGAATGCCCATGAAGTTATTTCTAAGAATAAACCAATCTTTTGCTAAGAAAGTTCAAATAGATAGAAGACTTTTTTTGGCTTTGTGAAGCTGAAATTACAGGGAAGATTTTCATACAGATAGCTGCACAAAGCTGGGAGTAGTTTCCAACTCCAGCAACTCATTCTGGGGTGTATTTATGCTCTTAACTGGGTTTACGTGCAAAACTACAATGCACTTGTAGAATCTGGTCTGTCTTCATTTATCTGCCTTAAATGAACTTGGCTTTTGCAGACCATGAGTCTCCACCCACAGGTGATTGGACCCCACTGAAGCATCTCAGACTGATACAGTAAATACTAACTGAAAAGTACAAGCTGCTCCTGAAAATGTTTTAAGGGTTATCTATAAGACAAAAGAAATGTAAAACACTGAGCTCTTTTTTTTTTTTTTACTGTGTGTGTTGCACAAGGTGGAATTCATCCAACCACACAGGGGTTTCTGGATGTACACAGACAAATTGGTTTCAGCATTTCACCAAGTAACTCCAAACTCCCTTAGCAGAGAGAGACAGTCAATACATCCAAGTGTCTCATCCTATTTTAGACAGCTACATTTCATTAGACAAGCCTTGCCCCTAATCTCCACTGACTCTCATGGAGCCCAGATTCTCAATGCTCCAAAGCACGAGCTCAAACACTCACCTTTTGTCACATCAATCCCACTTTGAGTTTCTGACTCTACAAATTAACATATTTCTAATCTTTAAAGCTAAAAAAACATTACTTTTTCTCCCTAGAAATTTTGCTGTTTCCCCACAGTTAGGGTTTTCTAGCCCTAAGGAAAAACAGTTCAACCTGCCCACCTTAACAGAAAATGCCTCATGCTTCCAATAGCAGCTGTTTATGGATACACCAGTCCTTATGAGTTTTAAGGTCTCACCTATTCAGTGTGTCTGGGTGTCATCCACACATTAAAATTGCCCCTATCCCTCAGAATCAACAGGCTGATTTCAGCCTTCTTCTCTCCACTTTTCCTAGCCCCAGTATGTAGATTCATATGTAATTCCCTGCATTAAATGATGACACTAATTTACCAAATTTCGATGACTGTTCATACAGGTGCCTTGTTAATCATAGGTTAAGTGATTTCACATGTTCACTTAGTGAGTCAGTGGCAGAAATCCCACATCTCTCCATTCTCCAGCCTCTGCTTCTGACAGCCAGCGAACTCTGCCTTTTCCTGGCATGATGAACGCAGGCAGTGAGCACTGAGAATCATTAACTGCGTCCTCAATCCACTCCACAAATGTCTTCCACTTGGCTAGATCTCATTGCTCAATTATAACCTGTATTTTTTGCAGCTCATCATCAGAGGCTTCTTATCACATGTGGCATTTGCTCATTAAAGGCTGAGATGTTATTCCCAGGATTCAGGCAAGGGTTAACATCAGTAGGAGTTGCATTCTCATTCTGTAAAAATGTTGTTCAGAGGCATGACTAAACTGATCATCTCCTGTTAGGAATTTGCTTCTTGAAGAAATTAAAGGCTTTGTCAAGTAAAAATGAAAACTTCCTAAGTTTGTAGTTAAACTGCGTGCATTAAATCAATTAGCTGTAAAGCGAACTAAAGCAAACTGCCTTAAACTCTTGCTTTTATTCATTCTTTTTAAATAGAGCACAGAGACTAACCTTTTCATTTCTGCACTGCCTGAATATTTAGTGCATTCACAATGCTGAAATATCTGGAGACACATTTCTGAAAATGAGCCTAAGTACAAAATAAAATACCCTGTAATTTTTGTATGCTCTCCTTAAATATCTTTTATACATATTTGACTTCTCTGTCGTCATGGCTTCAAAATCACACTCACATTTACTATATTTCTTGTGGGACTCAACACCATGCTGTGTTGAGAAACTTTGACTTGTCTTGAACTGCTGGAAAAATCAATATCAAAGCCCTGAATACACTGCACTAGGGAATGCTTATTAATGTACAGTTGAGGGGAGTAGTGAAAATGACCCATCTTAATGCTGTTGACAGCACATTTGTCTTGGTGTCTTATTGGTTTTAATTTGTCATCTGATAAATGTCCATTTATGTAATGGAAAGTTAAGTGCTCATTAGTTTACATTTAACTTTGTGTCTGGAGTCAGGTCAGGCTGCTGAAACTGATGTTATATGAAAGCTACTCATAGTCACAAAAGGTTCTTTCAATAAAAACAACTGAAAGAAAATATATTTGTAAGTGTTCAGATAAATTCTTTTGGTTTTTTGATTGACTCTGATGTCAACAAAATAGTTTCCTTGAGATTTTTCGGATGATGTGTAATTTCATACCTCTTAATGTCCAAGAAAATCTGTATAGAATGTTTACAAATCCATTTTTAGACATACAAAAACAAATCTATAACCTTTATTATTGGTGAGTGAAGCAGGTTCTACAGATCACGTGTAAAATCATTAATTTATTTGTGTTATATGGTCTGTAGTGCAAAACCACATATCTTCTTCATCTCTCCATTTTTATTTGTGTTTGCTCAGTCTTAAAGTGGAGTTATCAGTGCTACTTATAACAAAGATGTAACAACAGAAAGAATTACTTCCAGGGCTTTCATCTGGAACCTGCCATAAAACTCAAGGAAGGCATAAAAATTGCATAATCCAAAATCATTCTGCAGAACTGGTCAGGAGTTTCACTCTGAAATGCATGTAATAGCAAGTATTTTATCATCTTTCTCAAAATATCATAATGAATAATACTCAGCTGATGATTTGGTGATGTTTTGGCATGGGAGGTGACAATGTGCACAAAGTCAAGGTGACTGTAGAGTAGAAACAGAGTTAAAATCCAAATGCTCCTAAACCTGCCTAAACTCCCAAACCGAGTATTTCTGTTCTACACTCACCTATTAAATCCACTGAATCTGTTAAGATCCAGTAAAACCTCTTTGGCTCTGTCTACCTGTAAATTTTGCCTTCTTCTACCCCGCAACAAGTTAATTGCTTTGCTGTACATGTGAACTCTGACTTGTGCACCTGGATTTAAAATATCTGCTCTGAAATCCCCTTAAATACAGGAAGACAGGGGAGAGCTTAGTGCACGATGCACAACACTGCTGACACCTCAAAACAATACATGTTATTCTTTAAAAGCAATCTCAGGACAAGCTACCCTCTGACTTCAAATCCATTCTGGGGTTGTGTTAATCATATTGAAAATGCCAAGATGCTTTTGTACAGCTTCAAAAGGTGAAAAATGAACAAAGAGGACAACGAAATGCAGAGAGAATTACTTTCCCTGTGTTTGGGGTTGTTTTTTTTTAATCTAAGCAAAGTGTTTCATTTAAATGACAACTTCAGTTAGTACCACACAAGTCCCAACCTCAGCACTCCCATGGATTGAATCTGGTTGACCTCCTTAAACTACCTGGGGTTTCCTAGGTGAAAGCCATAGTGGAAGAGCTGTCTGGTGGTGTTTTATGTCCCACTTGTGCCTTGTGCCACTAAGCTGTGCCTAATGAGTTATTAATTGCCTGTGTTAGCTTTCAAATCTGGGCCTTTGGCTTAATTTCTGTGCTTGGGATGTTTTTCGGTCCAGTTCCAACCAAAGGCATCACATGGACATCACCCTTCCTGTGTCTCTAGATGCCAAGTTTTATGAGGTGCCACAGGCATCTTTCCTCAGCTGACTCCTCTGTTTCCCAGGCAAAACAATACCCATGAAGCAGGAGCTGAGTGATGGAGAGCTCAGCTTGGACTGTCAGAGTAAAGAGAGGATTTTTCCTTGAGAGAGTCCAATTCCTTCCAGTGGTGCACAAGAGCAGCTGAGTTCAGATACAGGATGGCTTTGAAACAGTTTTGGGCTGTCAAGATCACTTCTTCCACACAAATCTGGCACCCAGTAGTGCTGGGGCAGTCTGAGGTGCAGCCAGGTTGGTTTTGGAAGGTGACAGAGTTCATCTGTGTGGAAATGAGCCATGCAGTGCTATCTGTGTTCAGCCTGTCTTGAGTTACCAGTAGAGAAGTCACCAGAGAGGCACTGGGGACATTGTCAGCAAGGAACAGGAAGAATTGTCAAGAAGGAATTGTCAGCAATCAATAACCATTCCTAACATTCCTGCATTGTGCTGGAATTACTGTGATCTGGGCTCCCAACTGGAAAAATGGCATAGTTTATCTTTTACAAGGTGCCTCTCATATTTTTCTTCCAGCTGTACATTTCTAAGGACCTCAATGGTCTTGCTACACTCACAAGTTATTGTTTTTTAAAATTGTGCCTGTTGGATTTTAAAACAGTTCAGTACATTTTTAATCACTACTCCTGAAACTGTAAGAGTACGATAGAAAACAGTTTTAATTTTTGTTACAGCTTTCATAATGAATGTCTACCCAGTCATATCAGACTATTTACAACTCTTCAAAAAACAGGAAATATTCTGCTTTGCAGACAGAATTGGAGAAAACGAAAGCTCTCAACCTTTCAGAAGTCCAAAGAGTTGAGATTTGAAGACAAAACTTCTGGCAGTTTTCTAGAGCAATCCTCATCTCACAGACACCCTGAGCTGAATGTCTAAGCACACAATATTCCCCAGACAAACACTCCATGCCCCCAGCCCCCACACCTTATCAAGTTTCAATCCTTCAATAATGCTCACAATTTCATGGGAAGTCAGGACTTCTTCAGAGAAAGTGGAGGGATCAGGTGAGGTTATTTGGTTTGCTGAAATCAAAATGTGAAGCCAAACCTTTCCATGAACTAAATCCCTTTCTACTTATTTTTTATAGACAAAGTATTTAAGATCAATTCTTTGTTATAAATTCCCTTTGATAGGTATATGAGAGCAAAAATTTAGCACATAGAAGATGAGATTTTTTTAATTTTAAGCTTGTATGGTTCACAGTGCAATACTGATATACTTTTTTCTTGCTGCCAGCAGTCATTTAAGGTATACTCATCACTCCCAGGGATTATACATTTTCATCTGGGTAATCTTGACTGTCCCATAATTATATAAAAATTAGTAAACAAGTAGTAAACTCTGATAGTTGGAAGTATCCTCTTTTCTTTTCTTTTCTTTTCTTTTCTTTTCTTTTCTTTTCTTTTCTTTTCTTTTCTTTTCAGAGATGTGGTGTTTAACAAACATCACCCATTTCATTAATTATATTTTGGGCAAACACATTTACCTCCGCCACTCAAATTCTTCTGATACCATCAGAAAGCAATGAAACATTTACAACATGATTTGCAATATCAAATAATGATTCTCCACATCAGTTTCTATATTATATAATATGTGAGATGGGCAATTAGCTGTGGGTTAGTTCTCATTATAATTTTCCAGGAACTTACAAATTGGTTGATATCTCAAAATAAAACATCAAGTATCTTTAAGGAGCAGTTTATAACAAAAGAAGTGTCCCTAATAGGATTTTTTTTCTTAGAAAAATACTGCTCTCAGGCCAAAAAATTGTCTGGGTTAAGGCTAACAACAATATCCAGATTACATATTAATTTCACAGAATTTGATTAAGACAACCAAGCTAATAAAGCATTTGAGAGATATTATATTCAGTATTTATGAAGTAGAAAGTGTGAGGATGGTTAAAGTAGAAACACATAGACCACTACAACATGGAAAATAGTCTTATGTAAAATGGCAAGCTTGGAGCACAAAGGCAAGATTAGACAAAGAAAGCAATTATGTTCTTATCTACTGACATTGCAAAAGGAGAAGTCAAGTGTAATATCATGTATTAAGAGGCAAAGTACCAAACATGAGTCCTCAGCCATAATTTTTATTTCAGATGTGTAATTACATGAAGTTGTGAAACAACACAAAAAAGAAACTTTTTTTTTTCCAGCTCATGATTAGTTCTTGTTAAATCATCAGTTTTCTTTGGGTTCAATTCTGAATGGAATAAAAATTTGCTCAACTACTCCATTGCTTAATTTTGAACTGTGAAGTTTTGATGGATTGCTTCAGCTTCCCCCTTATCCATGCAAGAAGTAAAAAGACACAGACAGAAATTCAAGTAAGGAGGATTCAGTCCTTTCGAGTGGGATATAAGTTGCTTTATTTGGAACAATTTTCCAGTGCTCTTTTGAGTATTTTGGCTAAACAGTTACATTCCTGTTATTATTAATTAAGTGAAAGCTTTTTAGAGATTCTAACATTCTTCCTTATTCTGTTTGCTTTGTTGAATAAGAAATCTCCAAAATTAAAACTGCCTGACACCTGTTGACTTTGTACAGGAGAAATACAATGTCATATCTGTTGTTATTTACTACCTGGAAAAAAAAAAATATTTTGGTAATTGCAATTGGCTTATATATATTTACTAAAAACATGAAGTAGTGGCTGGAAGTGTTCAAGGCCAGGTTGGAGCAACCTGATCTAGTGGAAGGTGTCCTTGTCCATGGCAGGGCCTTGGAAACAGATGGGCTTTGATGTCCCTTCCAGCTGTAACCATTCAATCAGTCTGTCAAGTTTTTTACTTTTATTTTAATAATCGAAGATCTGGGTAGGCATTTGAACCAAATCAGCAAAGAAAAAAGACAAGGTTTTCTTGGGAGCTGGCATAGGCTGGTGACTTCAAATACTCAACAGCACAGAGGAATAAAGGACAAATGCACCAGTTCACAAAAAATGGGATTCAGGCTCCCACCTGTGGGTCCAAGTGGCAGCAGTAATGATGGTGTAACAGCACAGGATCATGTTCTGAGTCACTGCTGAACATCCTGAGAACACACAATGTCACTGCACAAAAAAATCCCACAACACCAAGGCCTCCAGTTCCACAAAACAGAAAATAACTTGTATTTAGTTGTTTCACTGTGTTACACAAGAGTCCAGTGACAAGGACAGGGCCCCATAGCATTGGTCTCAGTACAAACACAGAACAAAGAGGTTGCCTGGGTCAGGAGTTTACAGTCTAAATATAGCTCTTGATTTGTGGAGGGCAGGGTAAAAATTGTCTGCTCAGTCTGGCCAGCACCAGTTTAGCATGTGCATCACATTCTTTTTTTCCATTCTGCTTTCCAAGACCAATCAGGAGGGATCAACTAAGAAGCGTAGTGGAGGCAGAATAGACTTACTATTTTCATTTTCTTCTACATAAATAATGCAATGTTATTATGGAAAGGAATAGAAATAGATTATCCTCTTTTTAGTTCCAGTCCCTGGATGAAGGTTGAAAAATATATTATTGTAGTTAGCAATGTTACACTTGCAGAGAGAATTTGAATATCAATAAGCAGAGAGATATTTAAATGGATATTTACATATAATATCACTGTATGTTTACATTTAATATCATATTGGATTTAATTTTATTATGTTCAAGAAAGCAATTGGGTGAAGAATAAACACTGTGGGATGTTATCTCATTGATATGCAGAATCAATATGATAATCAAGTTGCTGATATAAACTCATAACGAAAAGCTTCTGACATTTCATCTAGGATCCCTAATTTCATATTTACAGTGTGGTGTGAGAGTCTATACTGCAGTCTTAGTGTTTAATTAGAAAGATAGCCTTGTATCCATTTTTGATTTTTTTTCTAGATATTTTTACCTGCCTTTCAAATGATGAAAGACTAATACTGTTTTCTACCAAAGAGTCATGAAGACCTTTTTCTTTCAAAAACAAAAAAAAAGTTTAATTAACAAATTCAAGGTGAATTTATAAAACAAAACATCATCCTGAAAATTTCCAGGGCAGTCTACCATCCTAAAATCCTTGTGAGAAGTGTGTTTGTTTTTATGGGTTAGTAGCCTGCATTTCTCACATCCCAAATGAGTGTTAAGATGTTGAAGTAAATTGAACCGAGTATACCTTTCATTTTTAGCAAAAAGAAGCCAGGCATGATGACTGTGAGCTGTATTTTAGGGGAGTAATTTCTCTTCCCTATTTTTCCTACCCCTTAAGTCATTTATTTAACAAGTGAAATAATTCCTTTCCTTGCATTTGGCGAAATAATTCTTTAATGGGTGTCACGTTAACACATTTGCTATCAGGGTGGCTGCAATGGGTACTTCAGAAAAAGAAAATGAAAAAAAAAATTAAAAAATTTAAAAAAAAAAAAGGTCTTTGCATGAACTAAGGGTGTAAACACCATCCCTGACATCCACAGCCAGCTTCAGCAGAGCCTGGTGCAGGGGACATGGCAGAGCAGGTACTCACTGTGACTTTCAGGCAGAGCTCCTGAATGCTGCAAGACTGGAGAATAATTTACTGAAGATGTTTATAGCCTTTAAGTTCTGGGTGTTCGAGTAGATGGGAACCAAATGTTCTCATCTCCTTAGACCCACCTTTAACTGCTGTTAACAAGAATTCCACTCCCTCCCAGACCAGAATCTCACAGAGGGCAGATGTGCTACCCTAGCAATGGACTAAGCAAACACAGCAGTGACAAACAGCCTTTCACACCTGTCTTCAGTGATGTGAGAACACCTCATGAAATATGTTTCTCTGTCTGAATTAAATAAGCTTATCCTTCAGCAAACTGTTCTATAAAAAGTCGTGAGAGCCAAACGTCTCTAAAACTGAGATATCATTAAAGCTTCCACAACATTCCAGGCATTGCCACCAGTAATTTTAGGCGTTAGGATTGATTGGGTCTCTATTCAAGAATAAAAAATGAGCAGCGTGCCAAGAATGTTGACAAGGAGCGATATGAATCCAGTCTTATCTCAGTGTTATTGCTCTTGCCAGTCACTATCTAACCATTAAGATAAAGGAAGTTAGCCCAGCCTGTAAGATATTGATTGAAGGCTGGATAATGATTTCTGGATTTCTCACCACTGCTGCAATATTGGAAGGAGTCGGGAAGAAGATGGATTGGCAAATTGCAAATTTACGTTTAAGGATGTGCACATAAAAAGCAATTTAATGAATTGATATACCTGTTCATATATGTACTTCTCCCTGTCTTTCATTGGCATAAACAAATGGCACCTACTTTTCATAAAGAGTTGTACATAAACATGTCATCTCTGCTTGTTGGAATGGCATTTAGATGTGTAGAGATACTTAAATATATTAAAAAAAAAAAGACTATTTCTAATCTGAACTGTTCTGTTAGACTGATATATATCTCAGTATTCAGGAAAAATTGGTGTAGCTTGCTCACTGTTTGTCTATAAGCACTGTATGCATATATGTGAAATTTATCTGTGCACAATCCAACCCCATAGAATGCTTCATGCTTTTAAGTGGCTTTTGGATCAGTCCCAGAATATATTTCTTGTCTAGATGCAGTGGAATTTAATATGGTTTGGCTTCTTTTTTCCTTGTTGTCTGCCTGATAAGTTATGGTTACAGTGAGCAGGAGTTGTGCTTGGGGAAAAAAGTTACAAGATTCCAGAAATTTATGTGTTCCAAACAAAAATTAAACTAAGACTGTAAAGGTTTTCAAAGACATAGAGGCAGTCCTCATAGGACATTAATAGGGTATCCCAGTAGGGTGATAAAAGGAATTTTTCCCTGTATCTAATTCAAATCTGGAATCTGAACTTCAATTTACATAACTCAGATTCATTCCTTAGTCACTCGGTTATTAAGAGTTTTGGAGTTTGCTTTTACTTGTTTTGTGAGAGCATATTTCCTGTCAAATCTGTTGTGTGTTTTAACAATTCTTGTTTCTTTGGGAACCCTTTTTTTTTTGGTAGATTCTTGACCAGCTCTGCAGCTTTCAGTTTTGCAATTGGAAGTCTCCCAAGTTACTGAGGCTTCACCCTCCGAGCCCTGTGGGGAAGCCAAGTTGTGCTCAGTGCCCTGTGTGTCTTTATCAGACACTTAAAACAACAGAGCAGTTGGAGGATGACTGTGAGGCTTTCAGGTGTTCAGAGAAATTTTAAAACTTACAGAGATTGTTATTGTAGGGCTCTCTTTGAATTCAATGGACAGCAACAAGCACCTCATTAAAATAACTCATTTAAACGTTTACATGGAGATGGGATTAATCTTCTGGAGGTACCTTTTGAAGACAGTCTTCCCAAACACTGTCCTAAAATATCTGAAGAATTCTTCACCCATCACACACATCTCTTCTCTTTTTTTCTCATGTTTTCATCACCATTTATATTTGGGGGTATTTTTCCATACAATTATGATGCATTCAATTGGAGAAAAAGCTACATATAAACATCTTGAATGTTAAGTTTATATTGAGTTAAGGAGCTAACAACAAATGTGCAATATGTATATATTCATTAGATATTTGCATCCCACCATTCTCTCTACAACTGACAAAATTCCCCAAACCAGAGATGCTTTTCCTCCCACTATACTAATGCAGAAACTGCTGCTCTTATTTCATTATACAGACAAGTTTTTATGACTTCTTTCTTTGTTTTACTATTTTCATGAGCTCAAAGTACTGAGTTCCATAAAAATTTAGTTTGGGGTGGGTTTTTTGGGGGTTGGTTTGGTTTGTTTTGCTTGTTTGGTTTTATAATTATTATCGGTTTTGTTGGCTTTGTTTGCATTTTTTTTAGATATTATCTTGTAACTATGAAATCAACACTGTTCTAATTCTCAGTTTTGTGCTAGGCAGTGGACTGGATTCTCCTTCAGACCTTGTCTGCAACAGGCTTTAATGTCAGTGTCCACTTTTTAAACAGAGTTAAAAAGCAAATGCTGTATGAAAGTATTTCGGACACAGCTAAGGTATTGCTGAAAACCTTGATCACAATGGCAGATTTTGGATTTATTTTAGTAACTGATTGCATTAAAGGGTTGTTCAACCTAAATATTTTCCAGGTTTCAATTATTTTTTAATGGATTTCAGGAAAACAGTGATTTAATCTGGACTGGTGCCAATTGTTTGGTGTGAAATTCAAAAAAGAAGGAAATTAAGGCACTGTCTACCTACAGTGTGTAGTTCCAAGTATTTCATGAAGTCTTATGTAGGCTGCGTTTATGTGACATACATCATTGCATATATCATACTTACATAAGCTGCCATCCACTCCAGAACTCAAAATCCCTTGTAGACTATAAGCAAGAGTATTATCTCAATTTTTTACACTTGGAAATTTAAGCATAAAGGCTAATCTGAAGTTCTGTTTAGCATAAAAGCTTTTCATCCAAGGTTTTATATTAGCTGCTTCTCTCTAGTGTGTTGGTATTTCTTAAGAATAATACATATATTACACACACAACGATTGCAAGAATGAAGATTTTCCTTCATTCTCTACAGAGAAGCTGAGAAATAAGAAAGAAAAGTGACATTTCTAAAGCTGGCCAGATGATGTGTGGCAGAGTACACATCCAGCATCCTGTGAATCTGCTCATCTAGAGTGGAATCCTGGATTTTTTCTTACCCTTCTGTTTTAACCAAGACCTTCCTATTTAATTGTTAAATGTGGACAGACGTCTTCAGATCTGAAGATCACTCTTGTGAGGAGCTTACTGTCTAAGCAGACTGTGTGAACTGGAATCCCTAAATCCCTGTTCCACCTAAATTGGAACTAAGACTTCAAAAATTTAAATCCCACTCAATGATCCAGTCTTCCTGATTTCCAGGGATTCTACCAGAAGAGAAGACCACATTCATCAGGTATCTCCCCACTCAGTAGCAGATTTAATGTCCAAACATGCTCAGAAATGCTTGCTGTGCAGTGTTGGAAGACATCTCTTGCTGTAATTTCTGGTTTTGCACTGTGCTGATTTTGCCCAGAGAGACCCCAAGGCTGGGAATGGATAACGTGGGTGCCTCACAGCTTTGCATGATGTCAGGGCATAAAGCATTTTGGATGAGAATGCTTTTCCATTGCTCCATTTACATTGCTGTAAGAACAAAAGGCAAGAACAAAAGCTCCAAGGGGGAAATTCCTTGTGTAAACACTTTCCACTGGCTTTCCTCATAAACTCTGATTTCTGGCCCATGACTTGCACTAGCAGGCATAGAGTGCTTCATCTTAAAGATATTCTCACTCAGAACACTCCAAACTCTAAGAATGTTGCATTTAAAGTTGAACTTGGCTCTACATTTTAATTGGCATCAACCATACATAGTTGGTGCAAACTAAGGTGGATTTGCTTTCCCCTCTTCTCCAGCTTCTGTTTTCCCAGGGTTTACATTCCCAAATGTTCCATAAGACAGTGCTAATACTTGGCATTGAAACCCTCAATAAAGTATCCCTCAAATCTCATGTTGTGTCATCTGGTTGTTTTTGGGGTTTTTTTTGAGAATTATCTGCTGACCCCCCCTTAATTTAATTATTTGGAATAGCAGTTTTTAAGGATGGGCCTTGGGTTGAAATTTTGGAGGGTAGACTGTGGTTAAACATCCTCAGCCAGAGGGAGCTCAAATCTACATCACAGAACTCCCTAATTATTCAGGTTTGGAGTATTCTAAGGAACAAAATATCAGAATGGGCAGTGATGAGGAAGCAAGGTCTTTTAGGCAGAGCATGGAAATATCAATAGGAAAGGACAACAGAGATGCAAACAGCACAGAATTTGAAGCTCACAAAGACTCTGAAACAATGAAACTCACTGGTATCTAATCCATCTCTCTTTGATGTTTGTTTTTTGGGGTTTTTTTTTGCTGTTGAAGTCAGAAGGGTCATAATATGCTGATATTTTGGAGTGCTGTTGATTTTCTGCTCAGGCTGTAGCCCTCCCTTTACAGATGTGCTGTAACTTAATTTGCAAACTACTGATTATGAAACTGTGCAATGCTATAACTAACATGTTAATACAAAATTTTGTCTGTCTGTAATGATTTTTATTAATCCAGCACACACATGTGCCTAAGCCAAATTAAAAAATATGTCTCTAGTTTCATTGATTTACAATATGAATTACAGACTGTCACAACTCAAATTACTTCAGGGTGTGCAAGAGTGCCTGGACTCACAGTTTCATCATTCAGGATTAGTCATTAAGATACTGAGATAATTCTCAAATTTAAATCCCACACGTGTGCAGAGATATTTCTATAGGTTGATATGTGGTGTAAATGAGGTAAAACCAGAGCAAAGGCTGTAAATCTCCAGGAATTTTGTATGCAGTTAGCAGCATGTAGATCCCTGAATGTGATTAACAGTCTCATGCAATGAGGCAGCTCCTCTAGCTGTCAAGATTTTCACAAAGCAAAACCCAATTACACATAAACAGATCTTGAATTTTCCCTCTGGGCTTGTGTTTCTCTCAGCTATAGATTTTCATTCTTACCTCTTTTTTTACCCCCCCTCCAGAATGTATATTTGATACATCTAAAGGTTGCCATTTTATTGAAGAATTCAAGCAGCACAATCCCCTGGGTGGCTTTCTTTGGTCATGTGTTGTACATGTTAAATTGAATATATTGACAGCCCATTATGGCATGCTTTGTCTTGTAAATTAATATTCAGTTATTTTTTAATGTATGTCAGATATGGATGGTAATCAGTTCTGGTGTTTGTCTTTCAATGTCGTGACCACTTCTTTCATGGAAGGACAGAAACCTTGTGTAAATGGCTTAGGGCTACTCCCAAGTAAAACATGAAAATTCATCTCAAAGGGCACAGGTGAGGGTCACAGAGGACAAAGTTCATGGTCCTTAAATCAGGTATCTAACAATTGCTTCTCTATACCATGCACATTCCCTGCATAGTTTGCAGAAAGAAAGGACAGCTCCTTAAGAGCCAGTAATTTTCTGCAAAACTATCACATTTTTTTGGTCAAAGGGGTTATCTTGTGGAGGGGCCCATTTCTCCCTAGTGACTCCAGAATGGCCCCTATTGCTGGCTCAGATCTCTACAATTCACTGCTCAGATACACCAGGTAGGATTCTGCTGCTCAGAAAGACACCCAGGGTCCCTTGAGATGTCCTTTGGTGTCCTTGGGGTGGCAGAGCCTCCAGCAGGACCCAGATCTTTTAAGTTATCAGTGTTCAGGGACAGGCTGGGTGGGGTTTGGAGAAGCCAGGTGTCCCTGCCTGTGGCTGGAACATCACCCATTATCAGTGTTAGAAGGGACAATAAAACAATTCAGGGATTCCTCTTTTGGTTGTCTGTGACTGTGACACTTCTGTTGAAAGCTGCTCAGCTGACCTGACTGTTCTTCAAAAAAAAACCCAATAAATTAACCGTATTGTGTTCCCTAAAACAGTATTTTCTTTGCAAAAAACCTCAGGAGGAAAAAAAAAACCCACAGCACTAAAGAAACCAGTTAAACACTGGCAGCAAAGGGATTTTCTGTTTAGCTGCTCAAATGAACAGATTTCCAAGTAACTTGAATCACACTGTCTATTTGTACAAGTACTTATGCTGAGTTTGAAGGGGCCTTTAATCTAGCAGGCAGAGGCAGGGGAAGGTCTAGTAATTGCATACTGAAATCAAAAAGTTCAAACTAGGAATAAAGGGGAACTCATTTATTTTTTAACTGTATAATGAGATATGTTACTGGGGCAAATTACTAAGTGTTATTGTAGTCCTTAAATCACGATCAGATGTGCTTATAAAACATACATCTTAGTCTAAAAACACATAGCTGGGCTTCAGACAGAAATCCCTGGATGAGGTATGGCCTGTGCTGTGCAGGAACTCAGACTAGGCAGAGCTTGAACTAGTTAATCATAATTGTCTCCTGTGGTTTTAAAATCCACAATCCCATTAATTTCAAGCAATAGGTAAGATATACTCATGTAACACTGGATTTCCTAAGAGTCCTCAATGGGACAAAAAGAATAACAAAGACTCAACTAACCACAGAAGAATCACACATCAAATGGGATGTCCTTTAAAATGTAAGTGGATAAGCATCTCAGCAGTTGCTTTTCTGTCCAAGAGAAAGAATTAAACTTTTTATAGAAGCATGCTCATGCCAATTGTCTAATAGACATCTGGAAAATCAGATTTAAAAGAGTCTTTAAAACAACGAGCTTTACTAGCCCTTGAGTTCTAAATCCCATCAGCAACCAACTTCAGCACTGGCTCATGATGGGAGAACACTGGCTTGTGATATATAAGATGGAGAAAAATCACATGAAAGGAACAGCAAGCCTGGGTAGTAATCTGTATGTCTATTTTAATGTGGCCTCTACCTTGGAGAAGAGGGAATTATGCAGGAAATACAGAGACATTGCCATTACCAATGTAAAAAGCTCTTACCAATGTATCAGCTGGGATAAGTTGTGCTCAGAAAGACCAAAATCATCAAATCTTGCTGCTGTCAGGCACCCTACAGTCTGGTCCATTTCTGTATGTGTAGTATTTTCTGTCAGCATCAGTAGACTGCATTTTGGAGTGTGAATGCACTGTGAAATCACTATGCATTATATTCATGGTTTTGGATACAGTACTTTTGGATTTTGTGGCTTTTATGCTGCAGAATACTCAAGAATGACATTTTTGTGTAATGGAAATGGGAAAGCAAAAAGAGGTCTTTTTCACTGCATGCCTTTGGTGTTAAAAACACAGATGTGCAGCAGAGGGAGACTGCATTTGTCACTGCAGCCACATCTTTGGTTCTGGTGAGAACTGGGGTGCAAAGACAGCAAAGAAAGCTCTTCATTCTCTGTTAATATCATTGGGTTTTCCAACCATGCAGGAAGGTGGCACTTTGCTTTTCACATAGCCAGGACTGCACTAGGAAGACAGCAATTATATTAACTTCATTTTTAATATTTGATTTCTTGCAAATCACATTTTTTGCCCCCAAAAATAAAATCCTACGTCAGAACTTTTTTTTCGGCAATTTCTGCCACAAATGTTTATTTTTTTGTGTCTCACCTGGTTTGAACCACAGGTTTCCTACTGAGCTCAGGACAATTTGTAACAAGCTTAAACAAGGAGAAGTAGGCAGCACTGGGGACAGCAAATGCTGCACTTTTCTTTGCACTCAACTTCCTTTTGACAAGTAAAAATGCAATTCTGTTTGAGCAGGTGAGAAGTTTTATCAGTTTTGTTCATCACAAACCTCACTCAAGAATCACGACTTTGCCACTTTGCTAATTTTGCTAATTTCCATCATCTAGTTCTGGTCATGCAGATGTGAGCTGTAGGTCTAAATTGAGATAAGTCAGATATATTTGCTCCAAAATTCCCTAGGTAAAGATGAAAATTTCAGTTCTAGCCAACACATTTGTAACTTTAGGTCCTGGAAAGTGTCAAGCCAGGATCCATACATGTGTCTTTGGAATTAGAAGTTCCATGGAAGTTAATGGGAACTAGCTGTCAAAATGCCTCTTGTGTTTGGGCTGAATGAAAGTATAGTTTTCAGGTTATTGGGTTCTCATTGACTGGGAAAGATTTGGTTTTTCTCTTTGAAGCTGAGAAAATGGTGGCTTTCTTTGCTCTAGATGAGTATTTCGTCTGTCCGTGGCTTTTAATTGCTTTTGAATTGCTCCCTGCCAGTTATCACTATCCTTAATTCAAATATGGGTTGAAAAATATTTATAAAGTCAATCCATCATCAGAAAGACAGTTTCTAAAGTCCACATGGCTTGCTGTGATACAGACCTAATAACTGGCTTCTCAACCTGCAATAAATATTCTTTTCCCTGTCCTCTTCTGATTGCTCCATAATTAACACTAGGGAGACTCTAGATTTAACTATCTGACAGATATTTATTTAAAATACCTTCTGCTGAATATATTAACATTTCTGTATCTACTTTTTTTTTTAAGCAGCTTTGAGCTCTGCAATAAAATCAGATCCAGAGTTTGGTTATGTTAATAGCCTTGCATGGTGGTATAGATCAATTTGGAAAAAGCAATGAATCAGTCATCTGCAATATAATTGTATGTGTTTACACTTTAGAAATGTTTTTAGCATAAAAACACAATAGAAACATATGAGTCACATCAATATCAGTTAAGCTGGATAAATTGTGAGAGGAAGTTTGCTGGAAAGGAGGATTTAGCGCTCTCCACATACATGTATATTTATGCATTAACTGAGTCCTTCCTCCTGAGACTCTGCAAAAAAGGCAGGAGTGAAAATATCTGCTACCTACAGAACTCACTGGTTAGTAAATGCAGAAGGCCTAAGTGCATGAAGTTAGTTTTATTGCTGACTCTTTTGCTAGAAAAACCTTTGTGTCCACTTTTTGTGCAGATATAACACACTCAAAGGATCACAAAACAACCTGAGTTGCAAGAGATCCACATGGATTATGCACATGAAGATGCATCTGGAATAGAAGAATCCATTATAGAGATGTTCTGAAAATTATCATCACAATACCTGGGTAGTTTCATATCAAACCTTAAGGCCCCTGATTAAGATCTGTTATTCATTGTTCAACTTCTCCCAGGGTAGAATTGAATGTGAGGTTTGCTTTGAGAGGTTTTGTTTTGTTTGGGTTTTGTTTTCAGCATATATGTTGGGGTCTGACAAGATGAACACTGTTTTCAAAAATAGCCGAGTTGCAGATGGAGGAAATTATTTGTTTGTGGTATTCTCTATCAAAGAAGTGTCACAGATAGATGGGTTTTACTCAAATATTAGAGATTCCACCCAGTTCTCTGATTTAGCTGGGTAATAAGTAGATACCCAGGCATCAAGACAGCTTGCTGTTGGCTATGTGTATCATGCTCAAAAGTACAGAGAGATCCCAACAAAACCACTTGTAATTTACACTCACTAAATTGGATACAGAGCCACCTTTTTTTCCAACAGTAGCCTAGAATAACAAAGGTTTTGGGAAAAATGCCTGGGTTTGGTTGAACATTTCTTCTTGCTGGCGATCTGCCACCACAAACACAGAGGGGATATAATAACAGTCATTTGGAGTTCTGTAAACCTTGTCATCTGAGGACCTCAGAACCCTTTCCAAGAGTTAATTAAATCCTCACAACATCCATGTAGCCATGCATAGCAGATTCCAGGTTGCTGGGCTCTCCCTGTGGCCACAGTGGCTCACTGACTCTGCTGCCCTGGGAGGTTTCAGACCCCTCTGCCCCACAGACACAAATTCCATCTCAGCCACTGCTCTGCCAGCCCAGGCTCTGGCACTGTGCTCTCCACACAGCTCCTCCAAAACAAAATGAGAGGAATTTCTTTTCACAGAAGCTGAACACCAAGACTATAATTGCAACAGAGTTTTAAAACATGTTAACTTGTTTTCTGAGGATAATGTTTTATTAGCAGCTTCAGACACAGCAGCTTAAAAAAACACCCAGGTCAGTACAGAGAGAAATCATTCCTTAGCACTGAAACAGCACACAATACCTCCCCATGTTGCTGACTCCAAGCAATAAAAAATCATGAGTTCACTCCAAAAAGTTCTTTTAATAGTCTTTTTGTCTGCAGGCTTTTTGCTCCCTTCCCAGTTCTTGAGATATTACAGTTTTAAAGTTTCTTGAGGTGAGAAAAGATTTTCCCACAACCATAAAGAAATGAAAACAGATATTCTTTTCAAGTCACTGGAGTCATTAAGCTAGGGGAAAAAAAAATCAAATATTGCAAGACCTGATATAAAACCATGAGAGCTAGCAGAGTTGTTTGTTTACCTCTTTAACACAACATTATTTTCTCTTGTCAGTTCTGAAAAGACACTCAGCCTCAAACCCTGTGAAGAAAGAGCTCTTTCTCTCTTTCTGCACTCTAATAAGCATCTTGTAATGTGTCTTTGAATTTGCCTGTGATGATCTCCAACAAAATTATGGTTTCATTTCTTCCCCTCTCCTGTGCATATTTTTTTAATTTACTGAGTGTGTGTGGGAAAGCCCTGCCCTATGGTGACACAGGAGTGTCCACAGCAGGGAAGATGGAACCAGATGTTCTTTAAGGTCCCTCCCATCCCCAGCCAGGCTGTGATTCTGTGGCTGTAGCACACACAGAGCTGTGCCTTGACACCTCCTCTCAGGGCAGGTTGTGTTCTCAGTTCTGATCATCCTGTGCTCAGGTCCTGGTAAATCACCTAGGGAGACAAGTATCATATGTGCAGATAACACTAAATATTCCCCAAGCATCTTTCTAGTTTGCTTTGAGATATCAATGTACAATGTTTTATAAGACCAATAGTGCACTCTGGATGATCAATAACTCCTGTGTACCTTGTGACCACAGAGGAAAATGCACAACATTCTCCTACTGTATAGCAGGAATACAAGAAGCAGCTTTCAAATGGATCATTTGGATGCCATAACAGCCCCAAAGCAGTAGCCAAGAGCTCACTTGCCCTTCCAAGAAGCTTCTTCAAGCTGCATTGCAATGCAAATCATAATGATATTTTTTCTGTGTTCAGCAGAAATCTGTTCAAAATGAAGGAGGTCTGAAGTAGTTCTCTATTTCACTTTATAACTCAAGACAAACCAAATAACAAACTACATTTCCAGAAATTGCTTCCTCTGATATTGTTGTGATGAATAAGCTTCAATAGTGTCACATACAGCACCTTTCTAGGTTTATAATTAATCATAAACCACTAAAATATGTATTGTCTAGAAGCAAATATTACTTTCTTTGTATTGTCTCTTGGTGATTGGCATGAAAGTTATGAAAGTCTCACTGGGTAACAAAATACAACACCTAAACATCTCAATTTTCTCTTAAGGACTAATAAAATTTTCAATTCATGGTGTTGTATTTTTGACTATGGCAAGGCCTTCCAAACTGTCTTAGATAAAGTTGCAGAAAATTTTAGTTGTGACTTTTTTCCCCAGGGAAGCTTTTCTTGGAAAACTGCAGTTCCATTCATCTGTTACACCACATCCAACACAGTATCTGAGAGCCTTCCAGCATGCAGTAATTCAACTTTTTCTGTATGTTTTGTGTTCATCCCCCCTCGGACTTACAGGTATTTGCATTAGAATGCTTTGCAGTGTGCATGTACAGGAAAAATTATTGATCTTATAAAATTGTTATTGGTGCAAGTTCAAAGAAACATGGGATGGTTCTTGCTCCTGTGGGACTGTGATTCAGATATTAAATATTAATGAATGTCCATCTAACTGATGCATCCTCCAGGTGTGGCTTTTCAGACCTACTCCATCATTAGTCTTTCTTGTAGCCCCTTCTGTTGGTCACTATCTTTTAAATAATCATCCTAAAAAAAGCTGAACCGCTCCTAATTTCTCCTCTTAAGGCAGCCCTAGATGTGCTTTCCATCACCCTTTTTTCTCACCCAGCTCACAACAGGCCAAGTGGCAAATCCTGCTTTCCCCTGTCACTCTGCAGAGCTCTGACCTCTTCCTTCCCATTTTTTTCTCCTTCTGAGCAGTCTTAAGGTGCCCAGCTGCTGAAGACAACACCTACAATGTCTCCCACCCCATATATTCCCTAGGAATTACTTAGTGGAAATACTAGGTACTTGTCATCTAGGTACTTACAAATGTTAACATAAATTCACCAAGCATAAACTGTGTCAAAACAATCTAGATGCCACCTACTAGGATGGGAAGGTTTGGTGACAAAGGGAAGCAGTTGAAAGCAGATCTTTTGATATTTTTTTTTTGTCCTGTTTTTGACATTGCTTTATGTGATGTTCTCACCAGGAAAATTAGAAGAGGGAAGGGGCAAAATCATTTAGTTATTCATCAGCAGTGGCTTTTTATCAAATTAGAGGGAGATAACAAGCAGAGTTTTCAGGGAGTTCTGCTCTGTTTTAGATTGTGTTGTATTAATATATCACCATTAAAACCTCAGCAAAGCAGTAAAGGCTGCCCACTGAAATCAAAGATGACATAGCTCCCAGAGGGACAGAAACCACTCCAAAGGACAAGATAAGACCTGCAAAAATCTCTGCTGCAGTTCTTTGGTTGGTTTTAGTTCTTCTTGAAAGATCTCACAGGTAATGATAGCAGTGTAATTTTTTTCCAGGTTTATTTAACCTAAACCAAGAATTCTAAGGGGATATGGGAAGTTTTGGAGGTATGAAAGGGTATTAGAGACAGAAGCTGATGCAGTGGACAGTACAAAGCTTACAATATTATGGCCCAGATCCAAAATTTAGTCAGGAATCTCACACCACTGACAGACTGGTGACCCTCTGTAAGTCTAGGTCAGTACTAGGAAATTGTTCAAGTCTCTTCTGCTCATCATAGCATTTGAACTGCATAACTGTTCTTTGTTCCATTCCATGTCCCAAGAGTAAAAACAGACAATTCCTCTTTTCCTAACCTATCACAAGAGTGTGCAGGCTAGAAACCCTGTGCATGACACAATGGATCTAGTAAATACAGTCAATAAACCAATATATAGGTCTCTTGACAACTTTACACTACCTTTCAACTTTGATCATAATTTAAAAGGTGGCACTTATGTGTATCGTGACTGCTCTCCTTTCAAAGTCTTGTTTCTCATGAAAAAGATGTCTTTGAAGCTAACAGCCATCAGGGTATTGCATTAATGCTATATTGACTCAGCCTTCATCCTTCCAAGGTGTATAAATTGAGTTGCATGCAGGCAGATATATGATGAGACCTTTCAAAGGAGATATCTGTGTGCTCATTATCATCACTATTACTCCATGTGTCCCAGAAAGGCACCACTGTGGGACATAGTAAAGCACAGAAATGAGGGGCTTGGGAGATCAGACTGATGTTCCTGTCATGACCTTGGACATGTAATTTTCCCTTCCTGTGCCTCAGTTTCTGCTTTTATAAATTAAGATAATGATATTTTGCAGACTACATTAATATCTGCAGATGAAAAGTATTGCCTGAGAGACAGCTATTGCTGTTATCTTTATAGATGTTTTATTTGGGCAAAGTATTTTCCACCCCAACTGCCAAGAGCTTACAGCTTCAAACAGGAAGCAGAAAACTTTATCCTCTTTCTAGAGAAGCAGAGACACACAAATCAAGCACGATTCCTCTGGTCACAATGGAAATTTGTAGCTAAACTGAGGATCCAATTTGCGAGTCAGTGTTTTAAGCACTGGCTTTTTCAGGTGTTCTCCCTGGACATTAAAGATTTAGTGAGAGTTTTCATGAGAGTGGATTTGTGCCAATATCCATGGCTAGAATTTTTCCCTTCCTCTCAAGTTACGCAGAAAACTGTTTGCTGATAGTTTGTTGGCCTGCCTAACACCCCAGAGGTGACCATAGAGGAGTAAAGCTGCACAGGCTGTAAATTATACAGACCCTTCCATGCTTTGAAACAGCAATCAAAATCTTACACAGTTTTACAACAATTTATTTGAATGAAAAGTGCATAAGAAAGAAATTCAGTGTCTGCTGCAAGGTGCCAGGGGGTTAGAAAAGCCCCGGGGACAAAGCATATCCATTCAGATAAGAGTGAAGATCATATTTTTAAACTGGGTCAATAGACTGGGGTATAAATCATCTCTGTTTTGCACAGAAGCTTCCTTTCATTGTCACTCTGATGAAGGGACAATTCTGGCACAGTGTAGTAATTGTACATTGAACTGCTGTTTTAACCACATTACACACCTTTCCCCCTGGCTGCTCTTTCACCTCACCACCCCTTTCTCCCTACATCCTTTGTTTCTGAACTTCTTTTCCTCCACATCTCATTCCCCCATGCTGTTCTCTCTTTGAAGTGCAGTGGGTCAAGCCCCATTCTGTTCACCAGAATAATCAATGTCTAAATGATATCACTGATGCTGAAGTATCAGCACAGTTGCTTCTCTTCCACAGATTAAGCTAAGACTGGGGGCTCAGATTTCTGACTGTTCCAGGCTGTTGATGTGTGTGACTTCCAACACACTGAATATCTGATACTGTGTACTTGATTTGCATGGAAGGTTACATTGTCTTTGAAGGCTTAGGTCTTGGTGATCAGATAAATACAGCAGGTGAGTGGATCTCAGGCAGGAACTCCAGGTGGGCACCAGTACAGGCTGGTCCAGGTGGCAAAAAGCTGTTCAGGAGCCCCTGTGGCCAAGAAGGCCAATGGTGTCCTGAGGTGCATTAGGAAGATCATTGCAGCAGGATGAGGGAGGTGACCCTGCCCCTCTGCTCAGCCCTGGTGAGGCACATCTGGAGTGCCCTGTCCAGTTCTGGGCTCCTCAGGACAAGATAGACATGGAATTCCTGGAACAGGTCCAGAGTGGAGAGTGACAGAGGTGATGAAGGGACTGGAGCATCTCTCTGATAAGGAAAGGCTGAGGAAGCCAGGACTGCTCAAGCTCAAGAAGAGGCAGCTGAGAGGAGACCTCATTCATGTCTATCAGTACCTGCAGGGAGGTGTCAGAGCATGGATCAGGCTCTGCTCAGTGGCTACAATGAATAGGACAAGACACAAAGGGCAGAATCTGATGCCCAGGAAGTTCCACCTGAACATGAGGAAGAACTTCAGTCCTGGGCAGTGACTGAACACTGGAACAGCTTGTCCAGAGAGGCTGTGGAGTCTCCCTCACTGGAAATATTCCACAACTGTCTGGACACAATCCTGTGCCATGTGCTCTGGGATAAGTTTGCATGAGCAAGGAGGTTGGATCAGATGAGCCACTGTGGTCCCTTCCAACCTGACCCATTCTGTGCTTCTTTGAGTCTGTAAAGAGATCCAGAGAGCCAAGAGAAGGAAGTCCAGGTGAAATATCCTTCCTCTTGGGGCAAGTGGGACTAGTTTTCAGGCAAGCTGACTGAAATATATATTCTCATTTTTTATTGCTAAAAGCTGCGTGGCCATCCAATATAAATATAAGTGATGTCCTTTACGTCTTTTAAATAAATAAAACATAACAATAATAAAGCAAAACCCACTTGTTTTGACACGGTTACAAAATGAACAGGAAGGAGTAAAGAGTATTTACAGGCTTTTAATAACACAATGTTGCAATTTAGGTTTCCTTTACAAAGTAGTGCCCAGTATCTACTATCTCATGATAAATAGAAGCTGTATCGCATGATACTTGTGAACAATGGGTGAAATGGATATTAGAAAAATCTCATTTATCTTCTGCTTTATTCTGTGATAGAGGTCCTTGTCACCATGGCTATTATGTGACTAGCCCCAGAAAGGCCATGTCATTAGTTTTCTTTATCAAGATAGCAAGGTCTCCTTTAAAGGGACAGCACTTAGATTTTAGATTCAAATAGAAAATAGATTCCATTGTGTGAATGTTCCTATCTCTGTTTTTGCTGCCTAAATACATGGGTTATTTCCACAGCTGTCAACCAGATGAAATTAACACTCCTGTGATGAGGAAGGTGTTCCTGAAACAGAAATAGAAAAAAATGGAGTTTTCTTGTATTTGTCTCATACATTTCTTTAGAGCATGTGGCATTTCTTAGTTAAAAAAACACTTGAAGGGGAAAAAATAAATGAAAGCAACTTTCTGTATATTCTGTAAATCTATTTTCCCTTTTGTCTTTTCCACTCACAAATACATCTTCCTCTTGTCTGACAACCACTTTGAAAATTTTCCTCTGTTGCCACCAAAGCAACCGTGTGAGTGTCAACAAATCAGTAATGATTTAGAATATGTCAAAAAGAATTCAACATTTTTATATCTTTTCAAAACTCTTAATGACAGGTAGATAAAGTTGGACAACACCATCTCTATTGGCTTTCTCTGAGTTTTGATGGGCATTTTTCATTGAACAAAAGAGCTTTCTCCCCTTCTGCAGCAGGCAAGGCAGGGGAAGAGTAGCTGTAAAATGTGATAGTGCTGCATATTTGTGTTAACCATATCTAGTTCTCTGCCTAATTAAGAGTATTTTGGATTTGATGATATAGAAGATTAATGATTACAAAATAATGTTGCTTTTTCCTTTCTCCTGAATTATAATGTAGTAGCAATTAACTCTCAGAATACTCTCCTAGCTTTAAATAGGTAATTAAAAGCACCCTCTCATTTGCTAACTCAGTAGAGAAGAGCCTTAGAGGCAAAAGGACGCTGGATCTGTCAATACTATTAGCTTACTCTATAAATCCCAAAGACTGCTTTAACTACATTTTATATTCGGATAAAAATTTTAAATGCAAAAATTATTACATTAATACAACAATAAGGTTAGGAATTTTATGGCACAAGATCAGGAAATAAAAAAGTTAATTCTCCTTCAGTAATAATCCATATCAGGAGTGGGTATTCAATGAGAAACCTGAGTGATAAATGTATCTGAATACATTCAAAATATCCTCAAAATAATGTGCCAACTACATTTTGCTAGGAAATTATTAGATATGTGGAGGTTGAAAATCTTATATTTACCATCTTGAAAATTAAAGACTTGAAATGACATTCTGTGTTTTCCTTGAAGCTGTTGCATGTCCCTCTACAAACCCTCTGGGAGCAGCTTATCCACGTGTAACATCCACTAAAGGACAGGAGCAGTCAGGTTCCAGAAGTTTGCCACAGAACTGCCAACAAGAAAGTAGAGGGTGGTACTTCAAAGAATTTTCCAGTTTAATATCAGAGTTAACAGAGGAAGAAGACACTAGAAAGGGAAAATAAAATAAATCAGTACCGTGGATGAATAGCCATGGACAGTGAGCCCCTCCTGCCTGGAATCCCCTGGACAAGGGACATGCAGGCTCTTTGACTGAACCACCAGTGCAGAACTCCTTGTTAGGCTGTTTATGCCTAAAGTGAACTTTTGCTCCTTAGTGCCAGTTTTTGTAGTCCCCTACTATGGCTGATTTTCCTTCTGGAATTTTTGCAGTGCCTAGGAAATAAAGAAATCTGAGATAAGAATGGAAAATTAAGATTCTCTAGCACTTCCTCTCTCAACCTATTCCTACTTTTCTAGTCAAGCAGATGTTTTCTCTAGGTGATTCTTAAATTGCAGGGCCCTTCAAAGTCACATTCCTATTCCATCGGAGGAGCGTCCACTCTAGAATATATTTTGTGTCAGAGAAGGCTCTGTCACATCACTGACACATTTCACACTTGTTACAGTAACAAATGCACAAGTGGAAGAAATCAAGGAGTCACCTGAATTTACAATCATTTTTAATTCATAGTGGAAATTTCCTTTCAAGGCTCTGAATATTAGTTTTGGCTCAGGCCAAAGCCACAACAGCAGCAAAGGAGAAGAGCCTGTAGGAGCTCTAGTCTAAACAGATGGAGCAAAGTGGGGAATAAAAGATGTGGAGGTGGAATACAGATGTGGAAAGATGAGGGGAGTAGCCTAACAACTAAAGATGATGACAAAGCTATGAATAGAATCAACTCCACAAACTCCCAGGTCAGGGTACAATCCAGCAGATTTGGTGGGTGGCCTTACTGGGAATCCATTCAATTTGTTGATCTATCACAAGAAGATCAAGAATGGGGAAAAGAAAAAAAAATCTGTGTTTAAAACCACTTGTTTGAAATAATAAGGTCATTGCAGGGTGAGAGGATATTTTAAAAGTCACTCCTACCAAGTATTTCATATATTGATCATCCTCATGATGTGGATGACCATCACACAAACCAGATCATATAAATACCATAAGTACTCATTACACAACAAATCTTTATCTATTTACCTCCCAGAATATTAGATTGATCCCCTCTGAACTTTGGACTTTTAACAATCATAAATATTATTGTTTTCCATTCATGACAACTGCAGAAATACCAGGGATACTGCTGATGGAAAGACCATGACCTTATTTATTACACCACCTGTGTACTCTTGAGAACCCTATAATTGAAACATTACACGTTGACTCACCTTTTTCTCATGATGTATTGTAACTTCTCAAGGCTACAGTTTTCAATCATGGATTTTCAGAGTTATATGAGTGAAACAGATTTTTAATCTATTCTGCTCTGAGACAAGCTGGTTCTTCTCAAGAAACTCTCACTCTTTCCCAGTTATTTTTATTTCATTATAATGAATGCTCTAAAAATTCCTTTTTCTCCTATAGTCCAGTTTATTCTTCAATAAAATTCTGCTACAGGGCTTTCCATTAACCAGGAAGGATTCAATAGTGCAGAGGAGCCATTAAGGACTCCAGCACTGCACACCCTGTTCCCCTCTCCCTCAAAGACTCCTAAACTCATACATAAAGTAATCTTAATGATAACCAGACAAAGTTTCTGAGCTTCTGGCTATTTTTTTTTCATATATCATCACTTCATGCTCATTAATTGCCAGTTAAAAACCCTGCTGAAAATCATGCCACCTCCTGTAGAAATAGCTGAGGATGTTACAAGTTATAGAGGAAGCTACTCACAGGTGAGAAGGTTACTCTTGAATATCTCAAACACTTTGAAATCTACTAAGGTAGATCAAGGTAAGGAATTATTGTTGACAACAGTTTTGACTGGAAATAATTAATTCTCTTAATTCTCTGAACAAATCTCTTTTTTTTGAGAAGGGGCATGTCATTCCTCACCTAAATTTCCTGGCATCACTTCCCTCTTCTTTCCTCTTAATAAAAAGAAGTTCCAGAACACTGCCTCCATATTTTGCATATTTAAATAATGAATGTCTACTGAAAGAGTGAAAATTATTCTTGGCTTTGGTTACTAGAGAAGTTAACATAAGCTACTTAGATTACTATTATAAAAATGTTATTCAAATATTTTTACTAATGTAAGTCCATATTGAGAGCTTGATCATGAATGGCTTTTGTTCTCCAAGTTCTTCTTGACCTGTATAATCCTTTGGTATGAATTCTTGAGGGGAAATAAAAGCGTATTAAAGAAATCATGCTCAGTATACAAATAATTTTTCATTATTTGCATAATGAAGGAGCATTTCTTCCTGTTATACACTGCTTTCTTCTTACACTGAAATTTCTTCACATCCAAAAATTATAGAGATTCGAGTCACCAAGGTCTGAAGTTTGACAACGTGTTAAAGTATCTTTACTGCAGTAATTTAAAGTAGGCTGCACCAGTTTCTACTTTTTCTGTCAACTAGAAAATTTTTCCAAAAGGCAAAAAAATTCATCCTGCCCCTTCTGTTGGCTTATGAACAATTTCCCAACTGCTTTAAGAAAACACAAACTGACAGGAAGCCTAAGACAGTAACAGAGAAATCCACATTCTGCTGAAGAGATGACAAGGTCCTTCAAATTTTGAAGAATATTCTGCTAACAAAGTAGCAAAACTGGACTGAGGAAAGGCAGGAGACCATTAGCATGTCCACAGTGCCATGGAAATCCTGCCTACCACAGAGTCTCCCTTTTTGCCTTCCAGAGTTTATCCTGCTTAACGCTGCTGTTAGTGATGAAGTTAATGGTTCTGGTATCATTAGTTAATCAGGAGAGATTCCCATTTTCAGATATCCATATTCATTCTCATAGACGATTATTCTCAGGAGTTTTATAATGGTTTGTAGTCATCAGCCGATGGTAATTATGGAAGAAAAATATTTCAGATGAAAGAGAGATGGAGATTGAGTGGATTGAGCAAGGTCACTGAAGTGATTTGGGGATTACTTTCCCAGTCCAATTCCCATCTCCCATCTCCCAAAACATATTCATCTGCAGGATGTATTCTTCCCTTGAAGACAGAAGGCATAAATATTACTGCACAACTGTTCCTTTACTGTGGGAGTGTGGCAGTGTGCTGCCACCCTCTGCTGGAATATACATGGACTAAGCATTTTCTCCACTCCCCCATATCTATTCAGAAAGAACAGTATGGACTGTATTGTATTTTCTTGTTCAATATAGGAAAACCTAAAGAATGTGGAAGGCCAATTTGGTATTCAGCTTAAAAAAATCAAAATTTGTTTCTGATAAATTTTATTACAAGAGTATTTTATATTAAATACATATACAGCTCCTGCAGAGGACTTTGGTCAGTGAGCTTTGATGTTACTGGTTGCAGAGTCGTGGCTCTCTAGGGATTCAACTTTATAATCATTGTGAGTGCACTCAGACAAGCTTCAAGTTATAACTCTGAAACACTTTTAAACCCTTCTGGAGAACCCTTAAAATCAGAAAGAGACATGAGATCAGCTACTGTCCTTTCTTAGTATGAACCAAGGTCTATCTGGTATTACTCAGGTTATAAGCCAGAACTTCCTACTTTATTGCAGTGGAATCAGTCTTTTGATTTACAAAGGCAAACAAAGGGTGCATTGGGATGGGCAAGAGAAAATTATTTAAATAAGATCAAGAGATCAACAACTTTGCTTATGTGTTTGCTCTAAAGAGTCACAGCAAGGCCATATTCAAATGCAAGAGATGGAAGTGGGCACCCCCATTTCTGCTTGCCCACTTTGGTGGTTCACATGCAGATAAACAATGCTCAGTCCTGTCCTAACTTCTCCAAAATATTAACCCCATAACAAACAGGTTGAAACCCACTATATCTTACTTTTCCATCATTACTAAATGTGCAGGATGGGTTCAGGTTCTAAAAAAAAAAATCAGAGCTATTAGGATTAAATTCTGACCATATGGGAGTTACAAGAAGGTCCCAGCACAAGAATATTCCATCATGTTAATTGATTACTGCAATATGCTGCACATGAGGGGAAGGAAGGCAAAATAACGTTATGAAGATGTTCCAGCAGGTCCCGTCTTTGAGTAATGCAGATTACTGAGGATTTATTGCCAAAGAATTTACTGCTTTTATTCACATTTGGCTCTGATTTAAGGATCTGATGCAGACTCTTGAAACAAATGGTAGACAAAACCTTGACTGTGCTTGAGCTAGGATCTTTACAAAATGAAGTCAACTACTAAAAACAACACTTAGCTTATTTAGGACAATCAGATTTTTGCACCTGGCAGTCCATAGCTCTTGGACAATGTTTACTAAAACAGTTCTTGCTAGGATACTCCCGTGACCACAGTCTGTGAATGACCACCTAAGGTTTTTACTGATAATATCTGTTAACTTGGAATTATATTGAATGAACAAAAATAGAAAACATTAGTTTGGGGTAATCACCTATCCATAAACTGTTGCTGACATTCATGTCTCATTTATTTCAAATGCAGGTTGCATTCATTATTATTGCCATCCAAAAATGCCTTCATTCTGTGTTTGAACCTTAGCTATAGCCATGAAAAAAAAAACAAGGTAACTATAGTGTAGGCAAGGGAAAAACCATGAGAGTTTGGGAGGGAAAGGGTAGCATAAAGGGAAAGTTGGGTTAACATTAAAGCTCTGTATTTCAACGTCTTCACTAATAAGTTTGAATTTAAAATCAATTCAAACTACTAACGTGAGAGAGCTTTCAATGAAATCATGGAGAGTGGACTTATGAGGCATCTGTGCCATAAACTGAAGCTTAACTGCATTACTGTGGTCAAAGTGCTGAATTAAAGGGAGTCAGGAGGGGGACAAGGGAGGAGAGACAAGAGGCATCGCCTCTAAAACCTCTATAAATCTAACCTCCCTCCTTCCTGCTGACATCATTAGATTCCTACTTTGCCACTGAATAGTCTCAGGTAGGGCTTTAGCATTTGACAAATGAAGGCAATTTGAGGATTTTATACTTGTGGATACATTGTAGGACTTACTGTGGGACTTAAAAGCATTTTTCTTGTAAATCAAATATTACCTTGGAAAATAACAATACTGGCAAATGAAACCAGTGAGGTGCCACTCAAGGCTACCGTCCTTCTTTAGTCATGCTGCTCTTTGAGAATCTAAAGCTTTTAATCATGCCAGGCTGACATGTTTTGGGTTAAAATTCATGGGCATTTACAGATATTATTTTAGCCACTGGAGAGTTCACTTACAAATACCACAGAGATTCTATTGAAGTCATGGAAATTTTTGCATTATGTTTTGAATGCACTACAATGACTTCAAATTTCAAACGTACCTGAGTTCATATGTGACAAAGTTAATGAAAAACTGACTTAATTTGCAATGATTTTGTGTCTTTTATTCTTCTGTATTTGGTCTGTGTGCTGTTTATTAGGAACTTATTCAGTATAAAACCAGAATATTTTGACTGCTTAATATCTTCATAGCAATAGCTTGTGTTGACTTTTGTATTAGTGTTCTAACCTTGAATTAATAATTAAATAAATGAATTCATACATCTATGCTGTTTTCAGTCAAGGCCAATGTGGCCTTATCAGAGGATACAGGCAAACAATTAATTGCTGGGAGATTCATTCAATAAGGCAATTCTTCATTTTTCAGATGAATTATTGAGTAAATACCCATGAGGTACCAGTCCAAACTATAAAACCAAGGCTGTTAGAAACTGGTCTTGGGGTTTTTTTTTCCTCCTAGGTTTCAGGAGAAGCCTAAGGACTGGCAGCAAATATCAAGGGTAGTTTCTGTTTTCCCCTCCACATGTATGCAATTACCTGGCATTGAGAAGGTTTAGAAAGCAAGAGGGGTAAATAATATATATATAGCAGACAATTATAACCAAACAAAATCAGAAAATGGCACCAACTACTTGCTGTTGGAAAAAAAAAACGCTGGAAAGATGTGCTTTACTCTCACGAGCATGTAAGTGTGATTTTACAGAGTGCACTGCATGAAAGCCTAAGCCTTTTGAATATTCCTTCAGCAGTAATATTCCTCCTGTTGACAAATCTTTTAAATACCTTAGGCAAGCATTACTTCATGCAAATCAGATTTTCAGAGGTGCTGTGTGAGAGCACACGCATCAGGCCCAAATCCACCGGGATGCCAGGGATAAACTCATGTTACCAAATCATGGGAAGATCAGAACTGCTCTTAAGTCTTCCTGGAATGCAGATTCATTTCTCCATAACACCATTTCCCAGACAGATCTATTTCTGAATATCAAGTTTTTAGTTCATCTTGGTTTGTATTTCTGAGCCCATGACTGTCAGCCACATATTTGAAAAGCCATCTATTTCTCAGGCATTTAAACTAACCTGTTCATGGATATGCATGGCTTGTAAACCTCCTTCCATATACCAATCTTAATGAGATTTTGCTCTTCAGCCTTCCAGTTACGGGCAAAACAATCTGGTTTTGTGACTCTGGTGTGTCTGCTTCGAATGTGAAATAGGCTGGCACGTTTCTGTCTCTCACTTTTGTGTCTGGGTGACAATTTAGGTTATGCACAGAGAAGCACAGTTTAAAATCAATAATAAAAATACTTCAGTCTAACTTTTCTGGATTTCATTTATTTTCAGGTGTGTGTAAGGATAAAAAAAATTACTGAAGTGTCAGTCTAGAAAATGGAGCTCTGAAAAAAAAGCCTCTATATAATTGTTAACAGCAATTGTGTCCAAAGTAAATCCTATTTTATATGACTAGAGGATGTATAGGTAATTTCCAATTTAAGCAGGATGCTGAACAGTACAATAGATTTTATATTTCTCTCCAGGTGTGTAAATTGTTAATTAACCAAATTCAATTAGTTAAGTGAAGTATAAAGCTCTGTATCACGATCATGCTCAGCATTTAACCTTTGCCTCTAGCTATGGATTATTAGCAGTATGGGATGTCTTCTGTGCAGCCTGAGAACTCCTCCCCAGGCTCCCTGGGTGCTGATGGGACTGCACGTGGCTGGCACTTCTGGCCAGGTGACCCGTGTAATCTGACCTTCTGCACGCTGCACTCTTGTAAAACCAGGCAGATACTCCTAAATCACCATCGGGACAGTCTGACACAGCTTAATTTGCATTTACAAGAGGTGAGAAATGCACTTGGAGTCAAATTTTGTGGCATTTTATCAAAGAAACTTCATTTAATGGGAGCAACAAGTGACCACTGGACCAGATGATTTCCTTCCACCCTAATTTTTTCACAGCAATTCTAAAAATTGTGTAATTGAGTGACTAAGTTGAATCAAAGATCCTCAATCAGTGAACTCTGAGAGCCAAAACTAACCAGACTATCTCAGCTGGAGTTATCATCACTGTGCTGATGTTACAGGGCATCTTAGAGTCACAGAATAAAGGCTGGAAAAGGTCTCTGAGATCATCGAGCCCAACCCTTGAACTAACACCACCATGTCAAGTAAACCACAGCATTAAGGGCTATGTTGAGCATTTCTTGGACATTCCCAGGGAGATGATGAATCCACCACTTCCCTGAAACCCTTTCCAGTGCTTGACCACCCTTTCAGTGAGGAAATTCTTCCTGATGTCCAACCTGAACCTCCCCTGGTTCTTGAGGCCATGTCCTTTTATTGTACCACGGGTGCTGCACGGGGCTGTTGTGGAGGAACTCTGCCTTGAAAGGAAAAGGGGTTTCAGGCACCAATAAATAACTAAGGTGCCAACACAAAGGATTACACTGGAGTACCTGTAGCCCAGACTAGCTAACCTGTTATGTCCCTGAACTGCATGAAGCTTTTAGTGCTGCTGAAGAGTTTCTTAAAGCTTACCTGGAGCAAGAATAAATTGTTGAGGAAGGAGATGTGGGATTGGGGATATTACAGAGCTCACTGGTGAGGTAGTGGTTATAGCCCCAAGCTTTGTGGGTTTAAATCTCCAGATTTGTTATTGGACTGTATCTGTTTTATAATAACGTGACGATTTTTCTTCACAGACTGGTGGTCTCAGACAGTTCAGAGCAAAATTCTGACTCTGTTTGACTGAACTATGAAAGTTGATTCAAACCCAGGAATTTTTGATCAGACAGACTGAGTAGCCCAAAACAGATGAACTCAAAGTCAGATGACTTGGAGGACTTAGTCCTGGACCACTTCCTTTTCTCATAATCTTTGAAAATTACAAGCATACATGCCCTACAAAGTTAAGCCAAATTAAAATTATTTTATTATTGATTTAAAATATTCTAAAACCTCAGAATCAGATGCAGAACACTCACAGAGTGCATCACAAATTTAATTCATTCTTTTCAAAAAAAAGATTTCCATTCAGGAAAAGAAAATCAATTTTTTGAATATAGTAAGCAGACAGATGAATTTGTTGCAGGGCCATTGTTCAAGGAATCCTCTGAGTGTCATATTATACAGGGTTTAAACAAAATTGTTTAAAACAACATTGATCTAATTTAATTTTTTTAGATATGTAAATTATTCTCTCATCTGATTTCTGGTGTGAGTCAGTCAAAGACTGGGACTGCACCACAGTTGGTTTGTGGGGATTTTATTTATCTTGGCTTGACCTTCATAGTGGTGGTATTGAGGAGTCCTTTTGAGAGGTTAGTTCTGTGTGGGCAGGCAAGGAAGGGGATGGACCCTGCAGGAGCTGGAAGGGCACAGCAGACAGACAGGAGGCAAAGAGGAAAGACAAGAAATGGACACACATGAACTGAACAGCCAGTGGGGGAGGAAAAGGACTTGTGGTTCATGGCTCACTTAATTAATAAAGGAAACAACACATAGGCACCACACCAGAAAATTTAATTTTGGGAGATTTTCAAGCCACAACAATGTATATCCAAACATAAAAATATAAAAAAACCCCACCAGTCTAAAAAATACATGCCAATAATTCTGAGCTTAATATTACCTTTTCAGTAATAAAATCCTTGGTAATTTCACCCTTTCTTTTAGCATGCTCATCTTGCATCACTTTAACACAAACAGCAAAATTCCAAACCCTTCTGATGCGTTTTACGGTTTACTTTGTCTGCATTTTGGGACTTCCTTTCACCAGTATTTAGCTGAGGATTTTCATGGACTGCATATTCAAGTAGGATTATGCTTTCCCTGTCCTGAATCAGAAGCCTAAAGCTTATGACTGGGGCAGCCTGAGTCTCTACATCACTGTCAAACTCCTTTCTCATGTGATCTGAAGCTAGAGAGCGGGTACAAGGCTATTCTGTATTTAGATTAAGGAAGGGAAATTCTCTGCTTTAAATGTTTCATATTGACTGAACAACAGCGATTTTTCTGTATTTCCCATATCCAAATATTATTCCATTCCTACATTCTCCTACGTAGCCATTGGCTGAGCCATCAAAATTTCATTTTTCAAGTGAGATGATGCCATCCCTGGAATCAGTCAAGGCCAGGTTGCACTGGGCTCTGAGCAACCTGATCCAGTTGAAGGTGTCCCTGCTCATTGCAAAGTTGTTGGAGCAGATGAGTTTTAATAGTCCTTTCCAACCCAAACCATTTTATGATTCAACAAAGTTCCACATCAGTCACCACAGGAATAGTAGCAGTACATCAATAATTTTCTTTCCTTGCAGCTTTGATGGGCAAGACCTGTGTAGGACCTGGGTTACGGCTATCACCCTCTATAGCTGCATCTTTCCTTGAAAAGAATAAAATTCCTTCCAGTCTTTCCATGACACCTTTTGAGTTTCATGGTGTTGGTAGAATGATAAGGTTTTGCTTTCTAAATGTAGAGTAGACACCTTAAGTGAGTATTAATAAACTACCTAATGTTTTTATCTCATTCACATAAAAGCCCAACTTTAAGCATGCAAATAACTTTTTGAAGTTGGAGGGAATTTGCCTGTGACATCCTACATATGCTTTAGCCCAATGTGCATTATTGGGGCACTTAATGATTTTTGTCCTGACCATTTTAATGCCCATTCTAGCATCTGTCATGCATGAAATTCCTTTACTGACACACTTATGTGAATAATCTGGCATTTAACTCCTATCTTTACTGAGTCAGGTGCATTTTGCTTTCATCTTTATTCTAAGCCTATACGGTATTTGCTGATTACCTTTATCAATCTCCCTGTGCTAAATTTGAGTATATTCACTGAACAAACTGCACTACAAACAACCTGTTTGGTAGGTAGATAAGAACTGGATCCTTGTAATCCAAAATTGCTATTACTTCAGGCCCCAAAAGTGTAATTTAAGATCAAAGCTTGAATTGTATCAAATGCAATTCAAAGAAAAGGAAAACCTGAATGATTTTCAGATAAATAAAATCAGGCTAAATAAATGTAAATCTATAACTATTTTGTTCAGATAATTTAGTGTATTTAATTTAATCTTGTAATTTTTTTTTTGTTAGGTCTACAAACAGAAAGAGCTCAAGGTGTTAATCAGCTGAACAGGTGAGAGCCAAGTTTTCCCTAGTACTTCAGAATTTTGTAACAATCATTCAATTTTTCTGCTGTATATATATAATAGTATAACATAACATAACATAACATAACATAACATAACATAACATAATTTAATATATAGTCTAACTTCTAAAATCTTGTTTGCTACAATTTCACTTGTTCTGTTCAGTGTGTTTTATTTTCCTTTAGACAATTTTTATAGTTCTTGTCCATTACTTCTCATATCTTTAATACCCATTGTTTTACTTGTTTTAAGTAAAATAAATTTAAAAACACACACAAAAAAGAGCAGAATTAACAACAAAATATTTTTTTAGGTAGTAAGAAAAAAAAGAAAAATAGTTCTGCAGTTTGATATGAATTGAAATGTTGATAAGTAGTAAAACCTACATAATGGACCAGCTCTATAAACACCTCCAGTATATTGATCAGTGTTTGGAAAATAATTTCTGCATTCCTTTGTTTTCACTTAAATATTATTGATGCAGGCAACAAAGTCATGCATACAACTTTAGTATAGTCTATGATCATTCAACAGAATTTAATAAATAACTGACATGGAATTGTGGATTACCAAACATGGTTAAATTTTACTTTTTCTTTCTGTAATAAAGGCTTAATTATGTTTATAAGAGCTGAAGAGCTAGAAGAAAAGTGACAGCTAATATAAATCTTTGCTTGACCATCATTTGGTAAATACATTTTTTTCTTCTTTCCTTAGATATTCAGCTCTTTTCAAGAGAATAACAAGGAGTAGGTAAGTTACAATGATGAATTATTCTTTCCAGTTTCATGTTCTATTTAAAGCCTTTTCATTCATTAGAGGTTTTAATTTGTCTTGGGTTTGCTAGTTTTTGCGCTCCCATGTATTTTTTACAAAATAATTTATTACAATCTATATTTCTTTCTCTTCAAAATTATAATCCAATTACTCTCTCAGTAAACAAGAATTCCTCCTTTTTATGTGAAATGAACTACCAACCAAGGCAGTTTCTGATTAGACAAGCTAATTTTGAAAGAACAGATAGAATGAAGCAATGAACTGGATAAAAATAATAATGGAACATACCTTGTTAGATAACAAATGGAACAGACTTTGGAGACAATTAATGCATGAGATACCTAATGCTGAGGTATATTAAACAAATTTTGTCTTATTTATTTGCTGCTATAAATCATAGCTAGTTTCCTTAAATAATGTGCTCTAACCACCCAGGTTACATCATAATTCTGTAAATATGTGCTGTGTTCTTTACTGGAAAGCCCAGAGCCCTTTGTAGGATATATATATTTATATATACATAGATATAAATAAAAACAGATCAATCAATTGATTGATCCCACAAGGGAAACTAGTCTTACAACATTTGGGATTAATTTTGCTGGGAAATACTTGGTCATTTCATCCAATGGATAAATATTATTTCTTCTACTTTGGTTTTCCAAATGAATTACAGACTGGCGGTCATTACTTGCTGGGGTTGATTCTGTTTCAAGTTTTATGCTAAAATAGCACTTTTTGGGGGTTTGTTGTGAAGAGAGGTGTGTCAGGCCTTGTTCCTCAATTTCCTCCACTTGAACCAATCCTAACTCCTTGATCTGAGGGGCAGCTCTTTACAGTCCAGTTGGAATAGCATAAGGATGAGAACCTCATAAATATGAAAAACATCTTCCCTCACTAGCATTGCATCCAACTCAAGTTTAAGAACCATCAAAAAAACTTCATTTTAAATGTGTGCTAGTTAAGATATTAGTAGGAAGGTAGCAAAAACCACCTGTACCATGAACAGCCAATCTTTAGCCTTGAAGAAGAGAAGGGAATCATGAGTCTTTACCTCTTTCTGCAATCCCTATATTTGCTTCCTGCATTATACAGATTAAACTGTCCTCTTGTGTTCTTATAACTTGTATGAAACCAGTTCTTCTACTTCTGTTTGTGCTACAAACTTCAGTTTTACCTAATGCTTTAATAATAAAAACTTCAGTGGTGTTTCTGGAGAAATAAAACCTATCCCCCTAAATGTGTGGATGGCTCTTATTACAAAAGTATTAACCCCTTCCATCTGTGTTTCCTGCTTCCTGCTTTTATTTTTCAGCACTAATCACATGGATGGTAATATTTCTTGGCGAATGGTAACCTATCTGTAAGCACTGCATATAATGATTTTTTTTTACTTTCTTCCAGACACTTCCCCTTATTAACTTTCTTTCAGAAATTATGCTGCCAAATCCCTCTTGTCTCTCTGTGTGTGAAAATCATCTCTAGCTGCCTTCTCTCCCTTACAAAAAATTGCACCTTAATACTAATCCAGTAAAATAACTTCATAGTTTCAACATCCTACTTTACTTATGAATTCTTGCTTAATTCTGTATCATTTCTCATCTCTTCTATTCCCAGTTTTCCAATAAGGACCTTTGATTTCCTCCTGAGAGCTCCTACCTTGAAAGAAAGTCCTTTCCAAGATCATTTCAGGCCTAGTGATTTCTCTTAGAGCACCCACTCCTATCCTGTGACTATCCAACTTACCAATGGAAATTATTTTTATATAGATTAGAGCCCTTCTGCCTTTCTGGAGTCCTTAAAATGTCAGAGAACCACTTTGCCAGAGAACACAGAAATGCAGTTAGAACTGACTGACACAAGTGTTAATAAATATGACCAAATCTAACTCGACCTGCCTGTTCCCTCTCATTATGTATATATTCTGTTAAGAACAGAAGTTAAAGATTAAAGAGTCATCTAGGTTAGTGGAAAGGTGGGTTACAGTCAAGACAGTCATTGCATAATTCTGCATGTTTTATTTGTACATGGTATTTTCATTTCTCATGGGATCTGTTGCCAGAAAAAGACTCTTGCCTTTTCATGTCTTAATCAGATCCTCCAGGTGCTTCATATTCCAGCCAAATATGACAAAATTTAGTAATTGCTGTAATGTGGGCTTCTATTTGGATATTGTTTTCTTTCTGGCCAGGTGTAGGCCAGGGTTTGGTTCTGCTGCAGAACAAAATATTCAGCACTTAGGCAGGTTGTACTTTAAGATTCAGCTGTTATAGGATGTTGCAATGAAGGGACAGAGACAAGCCTTGGAACACAGATTGCATCTCTCACATGGAAACACAAAGTCTGATAAAAATAAGTGTTGCCATTTTACCTTGAATAAATTGGAGAGTCAAGGGTGGAAAGACACCTGAGTGCAGGAACCATGGTGATGGGAGAGCAAGAACCATTCCCAGGAGGATAAAAAGTGATGGAGGTAACTTGTAACAGGAACCAGCACTGATTTCAAACATTTCTTGTATGAAAGCTCCTCCAGCACAGCCCTATGACAGGGCCTTGGGATCAGGGAGATCTCTGAGGAATGATGGTCAATGATGTAGCCAGAAAACAATGAAAATTTCAAGGCTTGCCTGTATTTCATTAGAAAGTTGAGTAAAATCATCTTGTTTCCTGGGAAATAGTTCTGTAGTGATGAACCAGCATTTGCTGTAGGAAGACAAATATTCTGTTGACTATTTTGACCATCCTAATTTTCAGATCTTGTGCTGTTTGTCTCTGCTCCTTGACTTGCAGGAATTGTCATTTGCTTATTGCCACAACACTGGCTGGAGGCCATAGATTACAGCCCAAAGAGGGATAGAAATTGAGAGATTTAGGATGGTTTTGTTTCCTATCTAATTAATGAACCCTCTAACTAATGCTGCCAGAATTGAGACTGTTGTATGACTGATCAGTCCTGAAAAATTGAACCATAATGCAACATTTCAGATGTTTCAATATATTTTTTGGTATTGCTGGCATAGAAATATATCATAGCAAAATGTTAAATTGCTGAGTGTGGATAGTTTATACCCAAGCACAGTATAATCACAACTGCTGACACTGTTCTCTCTTTTGTGGCAAAGCTGATTTAAATTTAAGTTTAGGTCACACTTTTTAATTTATTTCTCCCTTTAATTTCCTCTTTTCATATAGGGAAAATTACGATCTTATGAAGCTGACATTAAATGATCAAACAATATTGAACAACCTAATGAAAATCTTAAGCAAAAGTCATTGTGAATTAGGTATTTGCTAAACTGACAACACAAGCCTTTGTAAACCTGATATTGTTCTTATGTAAACTCATGAATGGAGACTTTCTCAAATAAATTACTTAATAACATCAGAGTCATTGGCTGAGTAAATATATCCCAGGGGCTCATACTAAGATTCCTGAATTTAAATGTTGAATAGAACTTTATATTTGTCACCTTTACTAACGAGTTTTTCCTTATGAAATCATTATTAGCATGAAAAAGTTAAATTTTGTATCTAATTTCTTGAATTAATGCTGTTTGAAGACCCTAAGGGTTTGAAAGTTCTTTCACTGGAATTCATCATTTACATAATTTTCATAGCCCCAACACTTTACTCTCTGCTATGAATGCACATTGTGGGTTTTTATGCATTAAAGCAGCAACTTCTATTTTTCTCCACACAAAACAATTAAGAGAAGAATAACAGGTAATAAACATTTTTAATCTTTAATATTACATTAACAGTGAAGTGCCATATTTCATGCTTTCACAGCCACATTGCATGCTGAATGATGCATTTTTGGTCCCTCACTATGAAGATATTTGATTAGAAAGGAAAAACAATTGAGTTATTTGAGATCAGTGGAGCTTTCCATCATTTCCTGCTTGAGAAACTTGCTAGTGCACAGCAGCATGGCCAGATTTTTAAGCAGACTAGACCATATTTTATCAACTCTACATTATCATAGTTCAGCCATGATCTATGAATGTTTACTCAAAATTTTTTGTTGTTGTTGCTAATATAGCTTATTATACGGGAGATTTATTCTCTTTTAAGCTGAAACCACTGCAGCACAGTTTCTGACCAAAATATCTCTTGATGTTAACCTCTCCTCTGCCTACTGTATTAATAATAATTTTTATTACTGCAGCATTTTTGTACTCGGGGTCATGGACATATGGTAGAAGTAAGAGATATGCTTAGGATGGACTCAAACTGGAAAACCAAATTAGCAGTGAAGACAGATTTAATATCTGCATCCTCTGGGCTTAGCATAACTGCAAAGGAAACGTGACAGTCCAGACAGTGTTTGGTACAGAAAAACTGAACTTATCTCTGTGACAGGGCTAAATTTGTTTGACAACTGCCTACAAATAATATTTATCTGGTTAAAAAATCTGTTCCCCAATTTAACAATGTCCAAAAGAATCTTAATTGTTGCAATTGCTATTATTACTTATTTATTTATTTATTTATTTATTTTTATTATTATTCCTGTCTGTGCACAGTGAAAACACTCATGTAAATGATTCAATCTGGTTTGTGGCAAACTCTTGGTTAGGATTCAGGGTGAGATGAAGATTCCTCTCTTAGATATATTTTTCTCACCCCACTACGGCTATCTAAAAGACCATTGTACCCACATAAGATGAACTAACCTTAACAAATATTTCCCCCTTGGCTGGGATGGGAACACCTAATGGATTTCTATATTTTCAATATTTAAAGTCTAAATCTGAAGCCAAATGTGATCCTTGAGTTGGATTCAGACATTCACATCTAGTGTCATTTAAGGAGCCTAGTGTCACATACTCATATAATGAAATAATTTAGGCGACCTTCTTACAGCAGCCCCTGGAATTAGTCTCTACTATCCCAGTTCAAAATGAAGAAGCAGATTCATGAAGTTTAAACTGAACATAATTTACCTTGCATTTCTAAATGCAGTGCAATGAGGTGAATACTGACTCCTTTTAATGCCAGTATATTGTGTGTCAGATATCCTCCAATCCTCTTCAAAGCTGAAAACACATTCTTGTTTTTCTACAGGAGTAAAATCACACATCTGTGTGTTTTCTCCATTCACAAAACATACAGGAATAGCTTCTTGGTGCATTATCTAGAATATTCCTGTTGTTTTCCAATAGCAGCTTCAAGTGTCACGCTATGTGTTAAGCTTGCTGCTCTTCCCACCTAGGGACAATACCAAAGAGTCTCAGGGATGGAAAATAAGCAGTCTTGAAAACATATTAACTATTAAATCCAGATGTTAGCATTTTTGCTGATCAGTGTTTGATGTAGAAAAGTCTTCAATCAAATATTGGCACAGAATGAACCCATGAAACTCTGTAAGTCTGTATTTTGAACATCAGCAGCTTCCCTTCAAACCTTTTCCAACATTTTCTCTCCAGACAAATAACTCTGCTTGACAAAGTGGAGGAAGTCCAGTCTGTGTGATAACTGTGCATGGTTTTAAATTTCCTGCAAATCATGTTAGTGCTTTGAAAACATGTGGTACTGCAGGAACGAGCCGAATTAAAGTTATTCATTTTGGACTCCAAATGAACAACCTCAGAACAGCTTGCTGGAAACCCCTGGCACTTAGTTACAGTCAAATTTGATGATGGCTTGTAATGTGCATGTCAAAACGAGGTCAACCATTTGTGGCTGCTCACTACCAACCTTCCCTTTCCATGAGCCAAATCACTGCCCAGATGCTCGTCGAGCCTCATTACCATAATGCCAACATGTTATCCAGGTTCAAATGTGGGGTTTGCTGTTGATCCAAACGTACACTAAAGCCACTGAAAAACTCCATCCAGGAGTGCTATGCTGCTCATGGGTGCCAAAATTCAACTGGCTCAGAATTTCAAGGGATTTTGAGTCGTTAGCTCTGTCCTAACTCGCTGTGTTGTAAATTCTGGTTTGCGAGATATCAGACATTAAATTAATCTATTAAATTAATCTAGATGTTTGGGCTTGTTTGGGAATTTCCAATAGCTAAACACCCAAACCAGCACTTTTCAAAGTTTCCCACTAATTTCTGTAGGCTCTGGATGCAGCTATTGGAAAAGCAGCACCTGACATCCATTGCCCCACTAAGATTCCAGACGATGCTGTCAGCCTGTGATGATGTGTTCTTCAGGCATAATTGTTTGTCTCTGATTTGCAGAATCTCCTGGTAACCCAGGCACTCTCCTTCTTTATCCATTCCAACAATAGTGGGCACAAAGTGAAAGAAAAGCACTCATGAAACTCAAATTAAAACCTGTAACTCAAATATTTATCCCATAGCAAGGTTTGACTGATTGTAAACAAAAATTATTTGGACTGATTTTAGGATTTTCTGAGAATATATTGCTGCTGTGGAAACCAAAGCTATGAAAAACATGACTAATGGTACCAAGACAACAGCAGCTACATAATCCTATCTGTTTATCAATTTTAGCTTGAATAACTCAGAGCCATGTTCCATTTCACTACAATGGGTGCACTGATTTTAGGTGTGTTGACCTAAGTTTCATCTGTCTATCCATCAGAAGATCTTGAAGGCATACCAAATTTGAGTTTCATTGAATCACCCCACTATTTTCAGCTTTTTTAAATGTGTTTACTACATAGAATGAAAAAAGATCTCATTTATTAAAATTTCTCTGTGTTGCATTTTTCCTTCTTTGCACACTAGTACCTCGTTACTTCTACAAAACCCCACTTCTCAGGAAATTGTACTCATTGATGTACAATTGTGTCATAAATTGGAAGAGAATATTCATAAACAGAAAACTATTATTTTTTCTATGCTGTATTCCTGTCCTGTTTCTTGAATATTGACCTTCCCTTCCTTAGTTTTTCACTTTTTCTCCTTAGTTTTTGACTATCCTTTCATTAGTTTGGGTACACAGTAAAGTTCTCCATGTCATTTATTGTTACCATTGTCATTTCTCTTGTGTCTTTCCTCTATTCAGAAAAGAGAAGAAGGATGGTCAGGTAATATTTCCTTTATTCTTATTCTGCTTTATTTTTGTAGCATGTAAGTTCATATTTTTTCAGGGGTTTTCATTGATTTGAATTGCTGTAACAGGTACTTAGTGCAAAGTGTGAGCTTGTACAGTAATTAAAGTGAGAGAATCTCAAGCTATTTAACTTAATAAGGGGAAGTTAACCGACTTGATCAGAGTCTAATACTTGCAGAGGGAAGAATTTCTTATATTCATTGACTCTTTAATTTAGCAGAAAAGTATATAACAAGATCCAGGCAATGGAAGATGAAGCTTGACAAATTCAGAGGTAGAAATAAGATACTCAGAGTGTAATTAACCATCACTTCTTCCCTACAGATGTGTTAGACTCTTTGCCGCCTGCAGTTTTGAAGCCTTAAAAGTATTCTGAAAAAATCTCAATAATCAAATACAATTTGCTGCTTGGTTGTGATGATGATAGGCTGAAATTCCTGAGGTATATTGTGTAGAAGTGCAGGAAAGTACCTTTACAAGCCTTATTTGGTTTCACCTATGTTTATAGCAGTATGCTCCATTGAAGTTCTGGTTTGTAGTGAAAATTAATAATAATAATAATAATTTTTAAATGATAATTTAAAATATATCATAAACTAGAGTGTAAAGGCAGTTATATTATTATGCACTATGGAGACACAGGTGCCTTCTTCTAAACAGTTTGATTTGCCAAAGCATGGTCCATACTCCAAGAGATTAAAATAAGACTATGAATGTGTATTTGATTCCTTGATGGAGAAGCCCTATAATATCAGTCTCTACTCAGGAAAAAAACACGTGTTCACCCCTCACACATTAGAAGTGGGATTCAGGTCTACACATTATACATCTAATTTGAGCCAGTTGTCAAGTTATGCCAAAATATCCTTCATAGAGTGAACAGAAAAGGGCTTCCAGAGGCAGGACCTGCCTAGCTAAGTTTAGGTTTTATACCAAAGTCCTGAGCCAAAACCTTTATCTGTGAAATGGTTCTAAGAGATTAAACCTCTAACTTGGATAACTACTTGGGATTTCAGGAAAACACATGACACAACCTCTGATGACCTTCAAAAATTGCAACTTCCCATTTGCATTTTGCTCCCTAAATAATTGTGTGTGCTGTCTAGATGCAACACTCGACAGACCTTCTCTTTTTTGCCTTTGAAATCTCATTCCTCTTAGATAAGCTCGTTCTTTTTAAATTTTTTTGGAGGGATTTGTCAGGCTAATTGTAGGCTTCTTGGGACAATTATCCTCAATTCACTTTACATTCAAAAAATAATGTACAATTGTTTTTAGGGCATGATTCACATCCTGTAATGTACTGCCAAATATGAACTGCATTCTAATGATGTCTATTTTTCCCTGTAACCACTAAGTCAGGTAATGGAAATTAGTTAGGGTCTAGATACTGACACTGCAGACATCTGAAGTTAGATCACATGATCTTCCAAAGGTTGTCATGCCAAGCTTCTTTGTCTGGTCAGATTAAAATGGTTGAGCAGAACCACATGTAAATCAATACATCTTGGAATAACAGTAAATGATGCATTGCATGCATCATTCATTGGCTATTTTAATACAGGAGAGAAATCCTGTGTTACACAATGGCCAAAAAAATGGAAATAAATTTTAAACACACTGTGGGGGACGTTTCTCCTGAATAAATCTTTAATATGAAAATGGCACATCATATGTGAGGTTCCATCAGTATTTCTGGGACTCAGAACAGGGTTATTATGCTTTGGAGTGTACACATGACATTTGGGTACTTTTAAGAGATTGAATGTTAGGAAAGTACATCACATCCCTCTTTCTGAAAATGTGCTCCCAGAGCTCATATCCTGGAAAAGTCCCAGGTCATAGGTATGAGAACAAAGAGATGAGGAAAAAGGGAAAAGACTTTATCCATAAGGTCATGCAGCTTCTTTTCATTTTGAGAGAATAGGTTTATAAAGTCAGAAGATTTGGAAGAGAATATCAAAGGTAGAGAACTCTTTTTCAATAGAGAGCTGGAGTTGAGGAAAAATGGAAATATTGAATAATGCCAGGTTTAAAGGCACAGACATTGGGACTATCCCAATACAACCAAGAGAAGGAGAAGGATGGTAGAAGATGAAAAGGAAACATAAACAAGTCCCAGGATGAGGTTGTCCCTTTGTTGTCCCTTTGTCCCTTTACAAAGACTTTAGAATGAAAATGAGGTCATCCCTCGGTAATCTCAGACCTCAGAGATAAGGGAAGAAGTTTGGAGAAAGAAAGATTCCCCTTGGTCATTAAGGGTTGGGTTAGAGGTCAGCTAGACAGATTTAACACCCATAAATCCATGGGCCCTGGTGGGATGCATCCAGGCATGTGGAAGGGGCTGGCAGACATTGCTGAGTCACTTGCAAACATCACTGAAAGTTATGGCAAACAGGAGAGGTGCCTGGTGCCTGGAGGAAGGCCAGTGCTTCTCCCATCTTCAAAAAGGGAAAAAAAGGACCCAGGAAACAACCACTCAGTTAGCTTCACCTCCATTCCTGGAAAGGTGATAGAGCAGGTCATTCTGGAAGCCATCACCAGAAAAGAAGGTCGTCAGGAGTAGCCAGCATGGATTCACCAAGGGGAAATCATGCTTGACCAGTCAGAGAGTACTCTGTGAAGGCAGGGTGGGTCAGTGGAGAGCAGTGCATGTTGTCTACCTCAGCCTTAGCAGGATTTTGACACTGCCAGGACATCCTCATAGGTAGGCTGAGGAAATGAGGGTTGAATGAATGGGCAGTGAGGCTGAATGGCAGAGCTCAGAGGGTTGTGATCAGCAGAGCAGAATCCAGCTGGGGGCCTGTAGTCAGAGGCATTCCTTAGGGATCAATACTTATTTAACCTCTCTTGTCCAGCCATATTTCATGTGTTTACCTACAACCTGGATGAAGGGATAGAATGCTCCCTCAGCTGGTGACATGATAATGGGGTAGTGTCTTGAAGGTTGTGCTGCCATTCAGCAGGACCTTGGTAGGGTGGAGAATTTGGTGTAGAGAAATATAATGAGGTTCTACAGGGGCAAGTGTAGGGTCCTGCCCCTGAGGAGGAATAACCCCAAGCACCAGGACAGTCTGAGGGTTGATCAAGCAGAGAGCAGCTCTGCAGAGAAGGACCTGGGAGTCTTGGTGGGTGACAAGCTGACCATGAGCTGGCAGGCAAAGGTGGTGTCATATCTGTGCTGACACTTGGGATCCACATCTCAGCAGCACCTGTAGAGATCTCTTCCCCATTGAGAATCTGTTAATCAAGCAGATATAATCAAGCATCAAAGTATGACTGGCTCATCTTATTGCAACTTTAAGGCCTTTCACTCCTTCTGCCTAGAAAGCAAGTGAATTTAGTTCAACTCTGTGCTTCTGAATGGTTTATCAGGAGTAAGTGGCTTTGAATTTTGGTCTTGACACAGTTTCAGAGCAAAAAACTTCCTAAGGGTTGGCTCTACTAAGCAAACACAGCAGGAAATCCAGCTGTGAGTTGCTCTGTAGGTTTGTGGAAAATATCTTTTGAAGCTCTCAGATTCATACCCTATCACACTAAAAAGCAGCACCATGTAGCATCTCCTGGCTGTGTTCATGTACTTGCTAATAAGGACTCCTCAAAACTATCAAGTTGCTACATACAATTCTCAAGTGGTGGAACGCTTACAAAGTAACTATTTACATTTTATTTCCACCAGCCTGCGATAAAATTTCACACTGCTCAGGTAAGATTGCATTTTTAACCAATAAGAGTGCACTTTTACCCAAAGCAGAAACAGAAAAAAAAAAGCCATTTCCTATTGTGAATCTTGTCACAACAATTTGCCGTTGGCCCATTTCTAGGTTTTATTTTCTTAGAATGCATCAGAGCTACCAGTCTGGGATATTTGAAAATGTAATTGAGCTTGATAGCAAGTGATACAGTTAATTCTGTTGGTAAATGTTGTGCAGTGCTAATTGCTAGTTCTAAATTTAACAATTAGTTTAGAAAATCTGAAGTGCAATTTATAATGAGATATAAGCTGCAGGCTTCAGCTTGTACCAGCTTTTTTATTATTATTACTTATACCCGTTTAGGAGGATGCAGCTGAAAAAATTTAACCAAGAATCAAGATGCATGCCCAATTTAACTTCAACCAAATTTGACTATACATCTAGTAAATTTGCTATGGCTGCAAAACATGTTCTAACAAATTAAGCTTGTATCAAGTCTTCTGCTTTCTACAGTTTGCAATTATACATTAACTGATATTGTCATCCTAAATATCATTAAATTCTTTAAAATTATCATTGATGTTGTCTATCAGAGGAGTAGATTTGTACAGGTCTGTGGTCTCCCTCCTTTTAAAGAGAAATGTGCCATATTTCAACGGGGATTTTGAAACCTGGAATGACTAATGCAGATTTTGTTTTGGACATTCTGAAATTCTGCAATTGCAATTCTGCAAATGTCTTTGAGATCATGAAACATTAGCTGGAGGGAAATAAACCTCAGTTGATAAAATTACATGATGATAAAATTAAATCATATTTTCCTCATATTAAAGATTTTATGTTGCAGAATCACTGGATAGTTGCAGTTGAAAGAGATCTGGACAACTTTTAATTGACTTGGAATTGGTCAATTGTTCAGTTGTTCAATCCTCATGTTGGATAGGGCTCTGAGCAATCGGTCTAGTGGAAGCTGTCTCTGCCCGTGGAAGATGATTCTATTCTATCTAATCTTCAAGGTCCCTTCTATCCAAAACCATTCTATGATTCTATTCTATCAAATCCCCTGTTTAAAACAGAGTCAATTATTGCAGATGATCCAAGACTATGCCCAGAAATGTTTTTGACTCTCCCTAAAGGTGGAGCCTCCACAACCCTTCTGGGCAACCTGCTCCAGTTTCATGACACTCAGAGTAAAAAGGTTTAAATGGAATTTCATGTACTTCAGCATGGGTCTGTGGCTTCCTGTTCAGTCCCCTGAGCCTTCTTCTCTCCAGGCTGGATAACCCCAGCTCTCCCTGCCTCCCCTGTTTAGGTGCTCCAATTCCTTAAACAACTCAATGGCTTTTTCCTCAAGCCCATCAGAGTCTGTCCCGTTTTGGGAAGCACAGAGGTGAGCACAGCACTCCAGAGGTGTCCCCACTGCTCAGCAGAGGGGCAGGATCTCCTCCCTGGACCTGCTGGACACGTTCTGCCCACTGCAGCTGGGGAAGCCAAAGGCCTGGTTTGCCACAAGAGTGCACCATTGGTTCATGGTCAGCTTGGAGGTCCACAGGACCCATAGGACCTTCTTTTCCAAGCTGCTTTTGGACTGTTTAAACCCCAGAATGTGCTGGTACCTGGAATTGTTCCTCCCTGTGTGTGGACCTCTGTGTCTCCTTTTGGTGTCTTCATGAGGTCCAGGTTATCCCATTTCTCCAGCCTGATGAGTATTTTCTGAATGGCACCACAACCAACTGGTGCATCCATCACTCAGTTCTGTAAAATCTGTAAATTTGTTAAGTGTGCACTTTGTCTCATTAACCAGAGCATTAATTAAGCTGCTATACATCACTGACCTCATCATTAACCCCTGGGATGCTCCACTTATCTTTTCTACTTATTCTACATTTATCCTGGTTTCTGTCCCTTTCAAGTATGCAAATCTGCCCTTAGTCACCCTTTTCTGTTCAGCTCTTTAGACAGAGTAGTGTAGAGATGGTTTGGTTTTGTCACTGGCAATAAACATAACTGGATTTACCAACTTAAATAGCCCTAAAAAGATTCACTTTTGAGAGACAAAATCCTTGGCTAGGATAAACCACCATGTTTCATTAAGTGTGTCCTGCCAGCTTGCCTTGCATTGGCTGAATATTTGGTTCCAAAAGCTCCTTTTGAAGTTCAGTGAAGTCCTTTTTGCCATCCCTGTGGAATGTGAAAAATGGCACTCCTGATGTAATTTTTTAGGTAGAACAAAGACAAGAATTTTCCTTACCAAGAGTGTATTAGTTTTTTAAACTATACAATTTAAACTACTGCTCCAGCATAAGGGAAAATAATGGTGAGAGAATGATTACACAGTAAATAATTCTCAGCCCACAGAAAGAGCATTTTTGGTCCCCCACACAAGGGTAATAAAAAAAGTCGCGACTGGTAATGATAACTTGATTTTCTCCTGCACTGCCCCAGACTAAATAGTGTAATTTTCTTGTCATGTAAAAATACCTGAATGACAACAAGGCAATACTGTAGTTCTGCACCCTATTTAGTATCGACCTGAGGTGTGAATTGCCAGTTCACTGTTCTGAGGAGACAGTCACTTGTCTGCTCNTGTAGAGATGTTTTGGTTTTGTCATTGAAAATAAACATGACTGGATTTACCAACTTACATAGCCTTAGAAAAATTCACTTTTGAGAAAGACAAAATCCTTGGCTAGGATAAACCACCATGTTTCATTAAGTGTGTCCTGCCACCCTGCCTTGCATTGGCTGAATATTCGGTTCCAAAAGCTCCTTTTGAAGTTCAGTGAAGTCCTTTTTGCCATCCCTGTGGAATGTGAAAAATGGCACTCCTGATGTAATTTTTTAGGTAGAACAAAGACAAGAATTTTCCTTACCAAGAGTGTATTAGTTTTTTAAACTATACAATTTAAACTACTGCTCCAGCATAAGGGAAAATAATGGTGAGAGAATGATTACACAGTAAATAATTCTCAGCCCACAGAAAGAGCATTTTTGGTCCCCCACACAAGGGTAATAAAAAATGTTGAGACTGGTAATGATAACTTGATTTTCTCCTGCACTGCCCCAGACTAAATAGTGTAATTTTCTTGTCATGTAAAAATACCTGAATGACAACAAGGCAATACTGTAGTTCTGCACCCTATTTAGTATTGACCTGAGGTGTGAATTGCCAGTTCACTGTTCTGAGGAGACAGTCACCTGTCTGCTCTTCCACTTCACCTTTCTTTACATGAAATAATTCAGATACCTTGTGCCTCTACCAGTCCTCCATCACAGTCTTCCTGCCATGCAGAGCACAACAAAAACTCAGTGACCCTAATGAGTCTTGCCCCAGGTCCTCAGGGGATGGGCTGTGATGGAGATGTGCATCACACAACCACAAGGGACACAGCAGAAGGGGGAAAAGGGAGAGGATATTTCACTTTGCCTTCAGTTTTAGGATGAGCTTAATGAATTGAACACTTTTTAAACCAACACATGGTGCCTTGTCCAAGCCTGTGCACTTTTTTCTCTTCCAGTGGCAGGTTCACAATCTGACATTTATCTTTCTGAGTGAGAAGGAAATAGGTTAAATGGAGTAAAAACGTTACTCTGCTAAAGATGCAGAGACTCCCATCCACTACACTACCTGCTTTGTAGCAGTCTTGTGTGGGATTGATGTGGCAGTCACATCACCAGTCTGGAAATAATGCACATCTTTTATGGTTTTGCTGTGACACCTTGCAAGACCTCTTTAGGGAAAGCCAGGTGAATTAAATGAGCCTAGAAGCAATAAACTATATACTTTACCCTATCATCATTGAAATGAACAAGATTATACTTCCAGCTGCTTTCAGAGATCAAGGTTAGTTCCAAGCATTACGTGTGACTTTTAGTGTTCTCTTCGTACAGTACCAAAGGAACAATAAATTGTTACTACAGTCCATAAAATCATTGTAAATATAATACATCTCAGTTGATACAAATCAACTTTGTTAGGATTTTATATAACAAAGATGAGGCTTTAAATGATGAGCAATATTTTAGTCTTTTATTAGTTGAACTAGAGAAGGCTTTTATCTTGCATTTGTGAAAAGACAGTTAAGACATAACTTATAGAGTTCTCATCAAATGGATTTAGAAGATTCCCTATCAAAAAAAAAAAACCAAGAGAGCCATAGGGTCATTAGATTTCATCAGGCAATTGTAAAAATTGCAAAGAGATAGCTGGGTTATTTGTAAAGTTTCACCGCTGGGCATTGCAAACATCATCATTTTATCTGCTGTAAGTGCCCAGCAAGGATTTTAAAAGTCAGCATTTAGATGAAAGAACACAAAGTGTTGATGATATTAGATAGGAGGTAGGAGGCAAGGAGTTAAAGTGAATACAACAGGCAGCTTCTGAACAGCTTTTCTACAAAAGAAAATACAAAAAATATTTTTCACATTTTATCCTTCAAAACTAATGCAATATTAAAAAGATAACTTCAATAAAACCAGAAAGAATTCACAACTAATAATGCAGAACTTGTCCAAGGCCTGGTATGAATCCTGTCACTGCTAGTTGCAAAGCTCTTATGCCTCCACGTATTCTTATTGCTTTTTAAAGCAATCTGGACTTGAAAGCAATCCAAAGTTACATTGTTATGTTGTAAATTGATGTACATCAGCGTTAAACCAGTCATTAGTGTGAAGGGAACCAGAAGAAGACAGGGGGGACATAAATTATTCAGCACACAGGGCCTCAGCACTCAGAATAATATTTTTCCATATGCTTCCCTTTTTAATGTAAAAAATAAATGTGCACACATATACACACACCCACACTTACAGACATTTTCTATGAACTCTTCAGTTCTGAGCCTCTCTGAGATAATATCACACATATTTAATCCAAATGCTTAGTCTAATTGTCTTCACAATGGCATTATTGTATCTTCTATATTTGGTGAATAGAGGGACAAATCTGCTGTGTCTGGGGTTGACTAAGAGGTACCCATGATAAGGTTTTCAAACCTCTCAGGTTTTGACCTGTTGTTTTTGTTAAGAGCATTATTTGTTTAAAATGAAATGCTTTTCACTATTTTAGCCATCGTATATTGTACTAAGATCAATAGACCCCATTTGTTTTCATACCTTTCATGGTTCTAATTAATTGTCCTATGTGTTGAATAAATACACAGCAACTTTACAGAGAAATTATTTCTACAGTTGGTAACTAGTCATAAGAGAAAGATGTCATAAAAGGGATGTCTTATAACCCAAGAGTGAACCAGAGAAGAAAAAAAAAAGGCTCTTCTCTATTAAAGAAATAGAAATCATCATTTTTTAAAATCCAATTTTCTTTTACAGTTTCCCCTGTATTTAATGTACAAGCTGCACTGAGTGGAAACTTAATTTGAACCAGGCAATGTCATTTTCAAATTTATAATCAATAATAAAAAAATGTTATCATGTATTTCTGGTGCCACAATGGAACATTTATGAAGCTGTATCTGTCCACTCCCATTTGCATGAAATATTTGTGGTCCTGCCATGAGTCACAAACCTCAGAACTTAAATTTGAAACACATGCTTCCTAATAGCCTCTCTTTAATAATGTATCTGTGTTCCTAATCAATGTGAGTGAAATGTTTTCATAATTTAATAATAAAGTGGGTACATTCAGCATCTTGAACAGGTGAGGATAAATCATGTTTGCCTGTGAATAACAGCTTTTATCATTTACTCAGTGGGATCATAATGTATTCTTTCAATCTGCACCAAAGGTAGTAGCAGGAAGCTATTTTATAGATTTCTTGGTAATCTGAGCTGATGTTATACCTGTTACAGGACACTTCCAATAAAATAGAAACACAGCAGGATGAAAAAAGATACAAATGGTGTATTTATACCAGTCAATAAAAGCATGACTCTGTAGTAATAGAAAATTTGTTCATGAATTGTGAAGTACCAGTGGCTCAGTTGGTAAGGTATTAAAGTAATTCGTGTCCTGCCTTTGTAACTTTTTCTTACAATTGTACCTTTAATTTGCTGTCTCATTTTCATTGACAATGAGAAAAAGTAAGCCAGGTACCTTCCTGGACCTTGGAATCAAAGCAGTTTTGTGGAATGAATTTTTATTTTGTAGATCATTCCCTGTAACAAGAAGGAAGTCTAGCACACATGGACACATAAACTCATTTCTAATGGCTCAAATTCATGTTTTAGAACTTGCATTTTAATGATGCAAGGCATATTTTTTTGAGATGGCAGGTCTACTTAGCAACAACAGAATTGTTTCCAAAAATGTTAACTGTTCTCTGCAGCTAATGTGTGTCAGCAAACCCATTTCTCCTCTTTGCTGAAACTCTGCAGATTTTGGGGATACTGCCATAAGGCACAAAGGTTGCCATTTGGGCTCAGTTTGCAGGACAGAGTCAGTAATTGGGAAAAGAGGGTTACAGATATGGAAGTTAATACTGTGTGCCAGACTCTGACCCAGGTCACACAACTGAAATTCAGAGTCATTCCAGAACAAGTAAAAATTGTTCTGCTTTATGGTTACTGTGATTCTCATCAGAGTGAGTCTTGAATTACTTTTAAACCAGGAAATGAAAATTAAATACATTGAAGAGAAATTGGAGTAGCCATACTGCATCAGAAGTGTAATTTCTATGTCTGGCTGGAGTTGATTATTACAGCTCAGTTATTCTCCAAATTTTGGTAATTGAGTTGGTTTGGCACATTTAGGTGTCTAATCGTCATTCTTTTAACTATGTATTTTCCAGAGTATTTTAGTGTCTGAAGGGATATTTCTCTATTGCTTTTGTTTTACCAATTGTACATTTGTTAATTTTTTACCTGGATAGAAAACTCTGATTTTTATAAACATGTACTTTTAAAGCCTACAACTCTAACCACATTCAGTCTGTAAGGGAATGTTCTTTCTAGATTCTATGGGAGAAAAAGAAATCACGAGTGGTATAAATTTTGCATCTCGTTTCCTCTTTAGTATATAAATCTTGTGCAAAGGAAATAGGGCCTCCATTATCTCTTAGAGATGAAACAGCTTCTAATATGAATAGTCTGCATTCCCTCTGTCATGTTCCTGGGGGATAGGTTAATAAATAATGAACTAAATGTCATATTTTGAAGTCTCTTAGTTCATGGTGATGTAGTTTTCTTACATGTTTATTAAATTTCAATCTTCATTAGATGAGGTTAGTGGAGAAATTAGGTCCCTCTTGTATTGACTTAGTACTGCAGAGCTATAAAATAAATAAAAAGCAGATATATTTTTGGACTTTTTAATCATCTGTGGGTCTTTCCTCCATTCTGACTGTGCCAGATATACTTCCTAAGACTGAATCAGATAAAATATTTGTCAAATTCTGACACTGTCCTTTGTAAAGGTTAAAAAGAGAAAAGGTTTGAAATTACATGCTGGATTTGAACTGATTTGAGCAACTCACAAACAAATCTGACAAAACTGCTTAGAAAAGCTCCTACTTAGCACAAAATGCCCAAGACTTGAGATCTGTTTGGATCCCAGACACAGAATACAGAAGCAAAGAAAGATTGTTTAATAAAAATTATGATCTTAAAATTAATAGTTGCAGCTGGAATAGGTGAGAAACAAATCTCCAGCTGAGAGGTCATGCCATTATAATTACAAACACATGACTCAAATAGTAGCAACATGTACAGTCACACATGATGAACCTGTTATGCCAGTTAAGTACAACATCTCTAGGAAATTGTTACTGTTAATTCCATAATTACGAGATGGATTTTGGAAAACCATAAATTTGAAATGGCATCATAGTTGAGTAAATATTTGATAGAAAATAGCAAAAAAAAAGTTCTGAAGAAAAAGGAAAATAAAAAAAACCCTACACAAATATAGTATTGTCAGTGTCAAGATACCTGTCTAGTTAAGAGGAATTTGAAATTTACAAAGCTATTTCCTCTGGTAATAGATGGAAAATGATTATTCTGTTGGAAAAAAAAAGGTTGAATTAATATAGAAACTGTAAGGAAAGTCATCTAAAAGGAGACAAAGTGGGTAAAACAGTGAAAGAACTACGAGACTGGAAAAAAGTTATAGAGAGATCCCAGTGTTATTCGTGTGGTTGGATACAAGTGTGGAAAAGGCTGTGAGGAGAATTATTTCAGCTATTCTTGCCATGCTGTTTGGGCACTTTCTGTGCAGTTTGGGCCTCTCTAGTGTTACATTCCCCTGGGGAATGGTTTCTCCCCCCTCAGGGATCCCTCGAGCCTGTAACCATGTAGGTTTAACCCTTCCTCCCCTTTCTGACCCTATTGGCTGTGTTCAATTACCCCTCCCTGGGAGAAGCTCAGATAAGGCCCTCTCCTTCCACACTCATCCTCTGGTTCCCCTCTGGTGACCACCTGGAATAAACACCTTGAACTACAGCAGGGAATCAGAGCCTCTTTTGGATCCTTTGTACTGTCCTTGAAATATTCCTCCAAAGCCTTCTAAGGTCTGAGCTAGCCTGGGAACATTGTGGGGGGCTACAGGGGGATTTATCTCACTCTAGGAGAACAGAGTGAAGCTCTGATCACTCCTGTATGAGGAATGTGCCTTCAGACATGGGCAGACACCAGCAGGATGAGCACAGGAGCAGAGCATTTCCTTGCAGAAGGACACAGAGAGTTTGGCTTGTTTAGCCTTGCAAAACACAGACAAATGACAGGATGTGATTGCTCTCTATAAACTTATCAGGTGGGTAAACACCAGGGAGAAAAACTGCTTCAACTAAAGAACAATGTTGGTCCAAGAACAAATAGTTATAAATTGCCCATGAATAAATTTAGGCTGGAAATTAGAGAAGTTTTCTAATCCTCTGGTGAGTAAGATTCTGATACAGTCTTCCAGAAAGAATAATAAAGGAAATGGGGAATCTAGTGGGTTTTAAGAAGGGGCATTAAATAGTTTTTGAGAGGGATTATATGGTGTGGGTGCCTGTGATGAGCAGATTGGATTCAGTGGCCCAGTGGACTGTTTCCTATTTTGTAAGCAGATATTCCAGTCAGACTGATTCCAATGCATTATATCCAATTCTTTACTCATGGGTGTCCTGTTAAGTGGATAGTGATACAAAAGGATGAGTCCTCACCAGCTGCCCTACACCAGAACTAATGCTTTACTTTTCTGGTGTATTTTACGTGAACCTGAAGGTAAAAGACATCAGAAAATGGAAACAAATGGAACATTTAAAGCAGTTTGCTAGCTGGAGAAAACAAATCACAAAGAGAACAAAAAGATGCTTGATGGCCCCAGGAAAGTGTGCATTTTACAAATACAAAGAGTCAGCAGTTAGATAGGGAAATATGAAGAAATAATGAGACTCTTTGGTAACACGTTGACTGGCTGTGTTAGCGTGTGGCAAGCTTTTTGTAAATGTGTTAAAGGTGAATTTTGAGGAGGAAAATGGGGTGATGGTATTTATGTGAATTTGCTTTAAAATTTGTATGGCAGTGAAAGTGGGAGGACAGAAGAAGGTGGATGCATGGCAGCAGACAAGATGCAGGTGTGAAGAGAGAGGTGATAGGGAAGGCTGCAGGTGGTATGGAGCCATGAAACTGAAGGGAATGGTTCCCACTGAATGCATGGGAATGCAGCAAGGAAGGAAAACAAAACAGTACCAAAATGACAAAAAACAGAGAGTGAAGTTTGCCACACTGTTTTAATCAGACACAAGCAAGCTAAAATTTCACGTCTCGGAGAAAAAAAAAGTGGTGTGCAAAAGCAGTCTAGAAAACTTCAGTGAAACTTAAGTCTGAAAATGGGACTCTATCATGAAGATATTGCACATATTGGGAATTCAGTGATTCCAACAGGATCCTTAAATTATCTATAAATGGACATTCCAGATGGTTGCAGATGCTCAATTACCTTCAACCCACAGAGAGCCACTACCTCTTCAAACACTCATATGGGTGTTGTTAAAAATGCTCTCTCTAAAACCCAGGTCTAAAAGTTGTCTTTAGCAGAAGATAGGACATTTAAGGGGTATTTCATTCCTTCTGCAGTTCTGATGGAAACCCATTCATGTCAGACCTGGCATTTAGGTTTTCACTGTATACAGTTATAACTTCAAAGAATTATTTCCTTTGATAGATATGCTCTGTTTCTTGAGCATGGCCTTTATGTACTCAATTTACCCCTTTTTCCTCCCAAGTGATATTTAGCAATTATTGTTACTTAATTCCTGAATGAAAAATTACAGGGCCCTGCTCTGTAATTATCCATGACCTTTCAGTGCAGAAAAATGCAGCCGATGGGATGCAGTGGGACTGCCACAGGCAGGCCAGTGTTTGGACAGATATCAGCAAGAATTCTGTCCCTCCCCCTGAGCTGCCCTTTGTTGGAGCCCAGTGCAGATGTTGGGTAGAGCTTTGAACAAACTTTTGTGATTGCTGCTTGTCATGAGGCACAATGAGGAGGTGACAGGCAGCAAATAGCAGCTATCTATGAAAAAGCCTAGAAAAAAACCTAGCCAAGCCCAGAGCACTAAAACACCTCATGGAAGCTTCCCTCTCTGCTGTTTCTTCATGTGGTTCCACATCTCTGCTGCTTTGTGTTTGGTGCAATAAATAGACACAGCAGAGAAAAAATATCTTCTATGACAGTCACTGTGTTGCTATTTGGGAGCCATCTCTCCTGGGGCAAGGCTTGCCCCTTGTTACTGCTCAGAGGGAGCAGCACAGTAATTTTCTGAGCTTTGAAACAGGAACAGAGTTGGCCCATGTGCTTCAACAAACATTACTCATAATTTATCCACCCAAACTTTTAAATAGGGCACTTTCCATATATGTCTATTGCTGTTCCTGTATTCTACTGCTAAAGAAGGTCCTAACACATCAGATATTCCTTTTATTACTCTTGCTTCTTTGTGTAATCTGGTAGGAACTAAACTTAAAAAGTTTAGTTTTGACTTTTTAGTCTTTTCTGGTTTTGACAGGATTTTGCTCAGTCCGTAGTTATACTAACCCACATATGTCTGGAAGAGCCCACTATTCCCATAGTAAGTGAAAACCATTTCTTTAATGGTGTAAAATTGTCACTTATTCCTTGGTTACTCAGACTTTAACAGCTTTTCTTTCTGAATCATTTGCCCTACTAAGTGCTACATTCATAGAAATACCTGTCACCATTATTAATGGACATTGTGTTGCAGAACCACAGTGCCAAAGCACTACCTCTAACTATCTCCATGTTGTTTACATGTAGGTAGACTCAGGGCATATGCAGGTAAAATTTTCATACTTATTTGACTCTGTGACAAGCAAAAATACCTTAAAATTGGACAGGATCAAGAACCTGTGAAGCATCTTCACAGAACCCATGTGTCAGAAAGGGTTGTATATTTAGGGAACTTTTTCCCTCCACTGGCTCAGAGTAAACTGTGGGAGCTGCTCAAACCACACCATTTAGGATGGGAAGTGAAGGCGACCTCTGTCTCAGTAGTAGGAATCCAATTATCCCTCTGGAAATCAGCCAAGATTCCGTACCTAATATAGATATAGTATTCTGTATTAAATGATGCAGATTTTTAAGAACCACATGTCGTCAGCTTTCCACTGCTCCTCCTTATTAAAGACATTTTCAGCAGCCTCTTGTCTTGTGATAACACAGACATTACCTCAGGCTTGACACAGACTCTCAGACTGCCTGGTGGATTTGTCCACCCTGGTGCTTTGTCTCACAGAGAGGGCTGCCGTGCACACCCTCTCCAAGCTGTATATCCCACACATCCTGCTAATCCTGGAAGAATCTGAGGAGATAACTCCTGAGGCTGAGTGGCCACGGGTGGTGGGATGCTACTGAGTGTAAATGAGAAATCCCAGCCTCAGAATCTCTGCCGCGAATCACCGCTGCATCCAGACGCCGTGATATATTAATTTATAATTAAATGCTGGCTTTTTTCCCCCTAAGGATATTTTGGCTTCTAGACCAGCACAGTTCATTAGTTAGTTGCTGTGTTTGATTCACTTACTGTCATGCCTTTGATCACTTTCTATACAAATGAGCATGTCAGAGTGGATACCCAAAACCTTTATGCCTCTTTGTAATTGCAGGCAGAGCACTCCTAAGCAAGAACAGCATTTTCTCAGCCTCAGTCTTTGCTTCTCATGACAATTCCCTTATTTCATTGGAACTGATGAAACTTGCTCAGAATCTGTGTTTTGTATCATGATGGTTTCTTTTCCTGGCATCTACTATATCAGCAAGATAACCAGTCTTATTTTCATCAGACTGTCTAGAGATTATTAAAATGAGTAATTCTTGCTACTTGAGATGAAAAACTGGGGTTCTAAAAAAAAATCTAGGTGAGATAACATCAATGCTATTTGTGCACTAAGTCTATATGAACTCTAAGTAATTATATTTCTTTTCTTAAATATCGTGCATAATAGAATTCCTGTTCTGCATCAGCCCTCAAAGGATAATGGTGTTTATATCTGTCAGAAAGCAAAGATATAGAAAACATGAAGTTTGTAAGAAGCCTGATTAGAATTTAAGTACCTTATTTCTGGTGTAATTCCCTTTACCTTAGTTGCCAGTTGGTTGAACTTTCTTACTAAAAACAGCAGGTGTCTAATTCTTTACAAGGTATTTTCTAACTTTTTATAGACGCTTAAAAAAGTTGTTTAGTGCAAAATAAAAAACACATTTTAGGAACATTGTCAACACTGATGATCTGCAGATTATATCATCTTGTTAAAATGCACCATCAACCTTATAAAACATTTCTTACATTTCTTGCAGCTTTTGCTACAAACAGCACCTAAGACTCCTGTAACTGAAGGATTAATGTATTTTTTACACCTGCCTCTTTAATCTTTCAGTATTTCTCTGAGCATTTGTCAGAACTTTGTGCTTGCACACCTTCATTAACTCTCCTGTGCAGTCACTCAGTTTGGATTCGTTTACTGTGACTTCAACCATCCAGAAGTTACTGTGGGGAATAAATGAGCTTTCTGCAGGGACAGCTGATCCCTGCTAGGACACACGTCTGATATACACAGAATTGTTTTCCTCTGAAGTTATCTCTCTCCGCTGACTACAGAGGAAGCTGAGGCAATAACCTCTAAAGAAACAACAAATATTTTAGCAGTTGAAATGATGAGACAAATTTCTTTGCCTTCTGTTTTGTTTATGCAGTTGATTTACAGGAGAGGGTTTCATTTTTTTTAACAGGGTATCAAGATTATGCATCAAACAGCAGAGACAGAATTGAATACTATTTTGGCTCATATTTTTAAATTTACAGTAATGGAAATTATCTTCCCCCTACATTCATGTATATCACTGGAAACTCTGCCTATGAGTGTGTTTCTGTATCTTAGCTACAACTGCTCTGCTGCAAAGGCCATGGAGATATTTGTCCCCTGATAACTTCTGGTGTAACTTGATATAATAACTAAGCTGGGTTTGTCACCAAGAGGAATCATTCCTCTTTCCCCATGCATTCATAGAGTCACAGAATCATAGATTCATTTTAGCTTGGAAAGGACCTCCAAGATCAAAACCAACCTTTGACTGAACACCACCATATCTACTAAATCATAATAGTTAATTCCATATCAAGCTGCTTCTGGAATACTTCCAGGGGTGGCAACTCCACCATTTCTCAAGGCAACCCTTTCCAGAGTTTGGCAACCCTTTCAGTGAACACTTCATTCCTGATGTGCAACCTGAACCTTCCCTCATGCAGCTTCAGACCACTTTCTCATGTCCCATCATTAGTAAATTCCCTAAATCTTCATAGACTAGAGCTTGAGTGGGGCTTCAATTGCAAACTCTGTTTTCAAGATCAGTTTTGTTTAAAATTCACCCACTGACCTTGCTCAGCAGGTCAGTGATGGGAGCACACTGGCTGGGTTGGCAATGGGAGGAAGAGATGGACTGTCCCCATTTGCAGCCCTCAGCATTTCTAGATAAGTGGGAAATCACATCCTAAACACTGCATTGCCTGGAACACGTATGCAAGGCATAAATGAACATGTTAGCACAAATATGATATTCAGATAATTTCTTTGCTTTACATCTTAAGAGAAATAGAACATTTTGTACTTATTTATTCTTATCCTCTATTTATTCAGAAGTGGACACTGATGATGTTTCAACCCTCTAAAAATAAATTCTTCTCTCTGGATTTGTAACTGGATGATGCAAGTATCAAATCAGGCTGCTGTTCCTCTTTGGGCTTTACAACTCCATTGAGTTTGGGAGGAAAAGCCCAATCTTTCTTTATCCATGCTGGAGGGACAGAAGGACAGAATATAATCAAATTATGGTCAGGAAATTTATCAAAAGAACATCATTCCTGAAAATTGTCATCAAACATACAAAACATTGCCTTTCAAAATATGTTTCTGCAGTGCTTTGAAGTTATCCTTTGCTACTTAGACAGGATTTTATATCATTAATGATCTATCTTGTTCATACATTACTTTTTATGGCCTCTGTTCATTTCACATTGATTTTTTGCTGACTTATTAAGGTCTCTGTCTCAGACCTTAGGCACTCTGCAAATGTAAATTGCAGTACAGAAAATAAAAATGCCAAAATCAGGCTGTGCCTGCCAAGTCATAACTCAATAATATCTACCATCTATGAAAATAAAATCCATAAATACTTCTTAATATCTACATTAGCTTCATAGAGCATAATCTGTAAATGCTGTAACCACTCCCTCCTCTGATGCATGAAGTTCCTTAATCCAGATGCTAGAAGTGTTTTTTTTTAATGAGCATTAGTATTAAAGTGCAGATCAAAGTGAATCTTCAAAGCCTCCTCATGTCTAAGCATTTGCAGGATCCTGGGTGATCTGCATATAGTCTTGCCACTGTATTTCAGACTGTTTGGATGCTGAACTTCATGCTGAATATATAAACAAGACTGGATTGCAGCAAGTGTGCTGGGCAAATGCTGCAGTGTGGAGAAGTCCTTTCTCCCCCTGGCTACACAATACCAGGGAAATTCTGGGAAGATCTTCATAAAATCAGCAGGAGTTATTAGAGGAAGAACTGAAGATGGAAGAGTGTAAAAATATATCTAACTAGTTTTGATGAAAGAGTGTCTACAACTTATGAATAAATTGGTCTAAAAAAATCACTTTTAAGTCTGTGTCCAATTTCAGTAGGCCCATCACCAATTTTCATTATGTGTTGTACTGCACCTACAGATAAAATTCACACCATGGTGTCTTTCTATCTTATGGATATGCAGGTAAATATATCATTTATGGTGTGCTTCTTCCTACTCATTTGGAAGATGGAGGAATATCCCGTAACACATTCCACCGGGATATGTAGAAAACACTGATATCCTGGTAGGCATGAACTTCACAGTGGTTTGAGAGTTTAATTTGCACAGCAAATAAGAAGTATAATGTACATGAATTATAATGCAAAATGGCTGTTTAATTCAAGAGACATCCAAGGATTTAGATGGCTGCAGATATATACAATATGTATGAGGAATATAAGTATATCCACATTTTGAGCAGGAGAACCTGACATCTGCAGGGATTTCAGTATTACAAAAAAGTAACACAAGGTTTCTCAGCATCTCCTACAAGTACAAATCCATCTTGATGTTCAAGACATCATTTCAGTTTACTTTAAAATTCAGGAATTCAATTCATATAATAAATGGGTACTTTTGTCCATAGAAAACAAATTCACTGAGTGTTTCAATGGACAGCAAACAGGAGGAAAACAGGAGGAAAAAGCACTGGGTAGCATCTAAGCAAAATCAGCTAAAAGGAGGACAATCTGTCCTCACATCTTCTTCAGCTCTTCCATATGGATTCAGCCTAGGAGATAGCTGGGTAGATAAGGGAAAACATGCCCTCAGGAGATAGACAGGTAAGAGCTTTAAATGGAAAGATGGTAGATTTTAATGAGATATTAGAGATAAATTCTTCCCTGTGAGGGTGGGGAGGCCCTGGCACAGGTTGCCCAGAGATGTTGTGGATGCCCCTGGATCCCTGGAAGTGTCCAAGGCCAGGTTAGACAGGGCTTGGAGCAACCTGGGATAGTGGAAGGTGTCCCTGCCCATGGCAGGGGGGTGGAACAGGATGATCTTTAAGGTCAATTTTAACCCAAACCCTTTTCTGATTCTGTGATTCTATGAGATGCTCACTGCACAGAAACATCCTCTCCCAAATTTGACAACAATTTCCAGGGAATTGAAAGCTCCATATTACTAACTTCCAGGGGAATGGCTTTGCAGACATATTAAGCACTGGATGAATTTTCACCCATTTGCATGGGATGAATTTGGGTAACCCCTTCACATCTCATATTCAGCTTCCCCATATTGCAGTGCTGGGCTATGGAGCTTCTGCTCACTCTTCCCTGAGGAAGAGTGCAGCTGGAGAGACCGAAATACCAGGATGATTTTCCCTGCAGGTGTAGGTATGGCTGCTGCTCACACTCTCCTGCAGGTTTGGTGCTCTGCTCTGCACATCAGCAAAGCACCCATGGACTGACCCATGGGTGTGGTGAGTCCAGAGGCTGACAGAGCCAACTTCACCTGAACATTGATTTCTGTGGTTTGTCTGCTGGCAAAGATTCCCTCCCATAAGAGGCAGCAGATTTCTTCATTGTTATTTTTCCCTAGCTGGGAAAATCAAGATGCAGAGTTGTGCTTCCAAAACTCCAGGGTGAAAGAGGCTTTCACTGCATGAGGAAGAGGTAAAGGTGCTATTTCTGTCATGGCTGGGTATGGAATTATCTATAAAGATTGTTTTCCTAGGAACTGTATTTAAGTGCAGATAATGCAAGACAAAAAAATCAATTATGCTACTGTTAAAGTCGGAGATGGGGCAGTTCAGTGAATCTCAGAATCACAATGTTTTTTGTTGAAAGAGACCTTATCTATCTATCCTTTAGATAGATAGACCTTTATCTATCTCCAACTCCCCTGCCATGGGCAAGGACATTTTCCACTATCCCAGGTTGCTCCAAGCCCCATCCAACCTGGCCTTAAACATTTCCAGTGGAATAGCTAGATATTAATCTGTTAAGGGCACTCTGCTGGATCCGAATTTTAAGCTTTTTTTAGTTTCTCAGAGAGAAAAATTGATAAATAACCCACTCCATCTGAAAACTGATGTATTTCACTTGATAAAGATGTTAAATAAAACTTCCATTCAAAAGACTGAGCCAGGGCCTAGGCCAGTCCCAAATGTAGACAACTCTTAAAATATTAATTGTGTGTTTGCTTGTAGTTGATATAATTTATCTGTGTTAATTGACAACAAAATAACTGGGAAGTTGAAACTCTTCTATACTTAACCATGAAATACTCAGTAACAGCTTAGAGACAAAAATATATGTATATATATATATATATACATATACAGAGATAAATAAATCTCAGAGCTGCTATTTCTAGGCTTTGACCAATGTTTTTGTGCCAAAGTTTTGAAACTAAACCCGTAAAGATTTTTTTTTTTCTCCTTTTAAGCACATATATTAGATAACCTGCTTGTCATTCAGGTCTTTTTTGATGGCTGAAAAAGGAACTGTCCCATATTTGGAGAAAAAAGGATTGCATAAAAATAGGATGTGTAGATAAATTAATGGGAGTTTTCTGGTACCATGAGAGTCCTGTTGCAGTGAGAGACAGGTCAGAGCAGCTGACAAACTGCTCCAAATGACACAAAAGGATGCAGAGACCAAAGGATCTGACAAGTGGAAAACCCTTTTTGGGTCCCTTTTTACAGTTATGCACTGCTGAAAAGCAAGCAGATGCTTTGCATCAAATGATCCTTATGGATTTTTAAATAAAATCTCTTTTGTAAGAGCTTGCAACTTAATACGTGCCCATCACTACAGGCAGGACCAGGCACTTCCTTTAGTTATGAAACTGGAACATCAGCTGCGTGTTGAAATTCTATTTGTTACTTTAAGTTACATATGGAAAAATTCCATTTGCGGATGGCAGACTCAGTCCTGCAACAGAAGGACTCAGACATCCTCAACTCTTATTGTACTTCTTCACAGGTGTGGGTAAGGGGTAGAAGTAATAATAGCAAATACTCAAACATCTACACATTTCTTCAATTACTTCATTTTTTTCTTATCTAAATGTGATCTGTTCTCAAACGAACACAGCTGGAAAGACTTGGTAAATCAACTTTTAAGTTGATCTGACTGCAAATTTTCAGTTAAAAGCTTTCAGATTGGATGATTGGACCTGCACAAAATTTGGCTAAAATCTCAAGGAAAAGTTCTTTCTGTTCAGTAACATTTTTAATAAAAACATGCTTTGTCTGAAATATTTCACGGATGTTGAATGTCTTAAAAAAATCCTGACCAACACACATTTTGCTGACAGTAGAGGCTGGATGCCACAAGACCTTTGGATGTAAGTTATGTATACAGATATTAGCCTTTAGTATTTTCATTATAAAACATGAAGAATTGGCAAAAATCTTGGACCTGGAAGAACCTTTGAATTAGAACAAAGTTTTACAAAGAACTAGAACAAAGTGGAACTAGTTCAAACTATAGTTCTGTGTTCTGTCACAGAAAAATTTTGGACAGTGCAAGGTGGTGCAGATTTATGCCCAGTGTCCTGCCAAGGCTTTTCAAGGTCTTCTACACAGACAGACACACTCAGACAGACACACTCAGAATGCCTCACAACTGAGATAGACCCATGATTCAAATACACCTCTTGCCAAACAGATTAAATCCACGCACTTCAACCATGACTATTTTTCCTGTCAGTTAAACATGTTGCTTAAATCACTTATGCTCTTTGAAACAAGGTAGGAAGCAAAATCCTTCTTTGTGGTGTGGCTATTCCAAAGGCAATAACAATTTGCTTTTCAGAAGCATTTTTCAAAACCCCAAGGATAAGTCTTCTCTGGCTAAGAGTTAGCTGCAGACAAAGAGGGGGTGGACTCCATCAGAGAGAGAAAAATTCACACCTACTCTTGAGGTGGAGGAGGATTTCTTAAGATGGGGCTCCCAAGAGCCCCCCTCTAGCACTCCATCATTTGAGCACTTTGAAGATCTGTGATGGAGAGCTGGAGCCATATTCCTCAAAGGGTAATGACAAGATATTTTGTTGTTATTAGACAACTTCAGCAAATAAAGGGTAAGCCAGTTAAATATTTTTCCTGTATTTCATGGAAGAGTTTTAAACAAGAGGTCCTACTGACTGACTGAGTGGGGTTTGTGAGTTTGAAATCTACCACTTGAAGAAGAGGAAGTGCTATTATGTCCTGAGGATAAGGGAAGTAGTGACCAGAATATTCTGGAAAAAACTGAGTATTCAGTAACACACCCCATCAAAGAAAACAAACTGTAAGACAGGAAGCCTTCAGCTGACTTATTTGAATGTGAACATTTATGCATAAAACCGCCCTTATGCTTGAAAAAACATAAATCTGCGAGAAGATTTTGTGTATTTACAACAATAAGGTTACTCCAGAGAGCTGCTAAAGCCAAAGATAAACTGAAATACACCAGCTGACCAAAACAAAGATTACCACTCCTCATATGCCTTGTCTCATTTATGCCTCCAGATCCTCATGGCTGCAAAAAGTTCCTGATAATTCACAAAGTGCCCACACACATTTAGAGCTGGGTGCTGAGCTGTTGTCTCAAGCTGTTTTCTTCAAGTCTGAACCAACAGATCTGATCTTTGCATGGAAAACAACTCAAAATCTAGATACATTTGATTTTCTTTAGACTGTGATATTTTTGAAATGGGACAAACTCTCTGTTAAAACTCCTATTGAGTGCATTCAACTTATTTTACACAGAACCTATTGACAGGTTTCAGGTGAAAATGTATCCTGTTCATTATCAAGACAAGGTTTTAATGGGTTGTCTCAGGGTGAAAGGCTTTGCTACAGCCAGTGTTAATCTCTCTCCCGCTGCAGTGTTTGGTCTGCTGTACAAACCTGGGATTTTCCAGGAGGGTTTTGTGCACCCCAGATGGATTACAGTACTTGACACAATGCCTTCAAAAAATGTCATGCTCTTAAAAATAACGTGCTTTCACAGTTTTTTTGATCTTCAAGCTGAAACCAGAAGAAAGGATTTTTCATTTGCCCGAAACAAGCAATGTGAGCCAGCATGTGAGATTACGTGGGAGACTTGCAGCAAAACTCTTATTAAAGAGAGTCCTGCACAAGAATGCCCACAAATCCCAAAGCATTGTTAAATGGCACAGTATAGGATTCAAAATTTTAAAAATTGAAGCAGTTTGCCCACGGTGATTCCATAAATTTGCTTTTCTGTGTCACTGTAGATGGCTCTCCACTAAAACAATATGAGTGGGATACAGGGGTACCAGAAAGAGTCCAAAGGCCATGAAGGTGGGGAAGGGCCTTGAGGAGAAGTCATAGGAGGAGGGGCTGAGCCCCCTTGGTGTGTTCCACCTGGAGGAGAGGAGACTGTGGATAGACCTCAATGCAGTCACAAGTTCCTCCTGAGGGGAAGACGAGGGGCAGGCACTGGTCTCTTCTGTCTGGTGACCAGGGAAAGGGCCAGAGGGAATGGCCTGAAGTTGTGTCAGGGGAGGGTAAGGTGGGATATCAGGAAAAGGTTTTCACCCAGTGTGGCTGGGGACTTGGACAGGCTCCCCAGGGAAGTGGTCACAGCACTGAGCCTTACAGAGACCAACAAATATTTGAACACTCACAGGCACAGGGTGTGACTCTTGGGGCTGTCCTGTGCAGGGGCAGTAGCTGGACTGGTGATCCCTGTGGGTCACATCCAACTCAGGTTATTCTATGCATCTGTGAAACCCCAGTGTCATCACTCTGACATATCCATCATCATATATGATAACAAACAAGTATTTGTCTTGTAACACAAACCTCACGAGGAACTACTGAGGGAGCTGGGGTTGTTTAGCCTGGAGAAAAGAAAACTCAGAGGTGACCTTATCACTCTCTATAACTCCCTGAAAGGTGGCTGTGGTCAGGTGGGGGTTGGTCTCTTTCTCCAGGCAGCACTAACAGAACAAGAGGACACAGCCTTAAGCTGCCCCAAGGGAAATATAGGTTCAATATTAGGAAAAAATTCTTTTACAGAAGGAGTGATAAAGTATTGGAATGGTCTGCCTGGGGAAGTGGTAGAGTCACCATCCCTGGATGTGTTTAAAGAAAGTCTGGATGTGGCACTGGTGCCATGGTTTAGTTGAGGTGTTAGGGCTGGGTTGGATTCGATGATCTGGAAGGTCTCTCCCAACCCAGTCATTCTGTGATTCTGTGATTCTGTGATTCTGTGATTCTGTGATTCTGTCTTTCTTGTGTTGAACTTTGACTCTTCAGATATATCTGGTTAATTGAATCACCAGTTAACCAGGTATAAATTTGTATTCCAGGACTTGATTAATAAAGAAGTGTTGCTTCTGTGTTAACGGGAGAATATAAATGTTTAATTTTAAGAATATAAATGTTATAAGGAAGCCAATGTGACTTCAACGTCTTCTGTGATAGGGTGTGAGAAAAATGCCAAGAGCAATGATAAAACAGAACAATGCATCCAAAAAGTTACAACCATTTCAGATGTAAACATGCTGCTAATCCTGTAGCATACTGTGCCTCAGGGCAAGACTTAACCCTGCTTATTGGGGACTAATATTTAAAACACATAGGAATGCAGAGAGATAGAAACTGTTTTCTTTTTCACATAAGTCACTTTATTCTTTTTCCCTGAATTAAGTAAACTGAGAGGAAAATGTTCTGCTCTCAAAAGCATCACTTTTACACAGGAAAAATAGAGATGTTTTACCCAAAGCTGCGAGCATGTGGCAACTAATTTGAGATTAATTTATGAAGGGCAAGGCTGTTCATCCATCTCCATGCAAGTTAGCAACTTGAAATATTCAGTGTGAAAATTGCTGGCTGCCTTATCCCTTCTGAGATTTTTGCTTTGTTTTAAGTAGTGTAAAGTAAAAACACTTTTTCTCCCCTAATGTGGAAATAATGAAAGTTACTTCTTTTCATGGTGGAGAAAGGTTTTATTACCTTCATTCTGACAGAAACCTTCTGATAAAATCCTTCTTTTCAGAGAAATTGTAAGAAGAAATGTGTGATTTATTCTAGAATTTGTAGATTGCTCTTGATAGAAACAGGTATTGCATATATACCTGTTAGTACTCTTTCCTCTAGAGGGAAAAACACCACATTTCTTTAGAAACCTTTTATTTACTGGGTGGAGGGGAGAGAGAGAAGCGAAAAGAATGAAAAAACAGAAAGACAGTGGATGAAAATGGAATAAAAAAGAAACTTCAAGGTGCAATGATCTCGTGTATTTGAAAATTCAGTAGCAAGAATAAAGTTTCAAAAACCACATTAAGAGAAATATTCCCCCCAGAGTATGTGTTATTAATCCATTCAAATGTGATGTGAAAAGATTTGAAAGTCTTAGAAGAGAACTTACAATGTTAGTCCAGATGGTGAATGAAGCATAGTCATGCCTGTTTCACTTAATAACAACCCACTTAGAGTGAAAAATACAGTCACACAGCAAAAGCTTTCATAAATAAGTAAAGAGATTTTCACCTCTAAAGTATATTCTGAAATTGATCCTCACAAAATCCCTTGAAGGGAATTTGTGTATAGAAAATGAACAGAGACATTTTTTTGTTGTGGCTTTATTTTTTTTTTTTTTTCTTTATTCCTTTTTGGTACCTGAGACAGAGAGAGTGGGACAATCAAGAGAGGAAAAGGGCTCTTGTCATCCCTTCTTGACACTTGACCCATGGGTAAAAGTGATCTGCTGAAGTCAAGTATTTTCACAACATGGAGATAACATCTCTGTTGACTGAGACTCAGTCTCCTGACTCAGACCTCTTCTTGGTCTTGTAATAATTGTTTTCTCTGGCTATTTTTAATGTGGATTCCCTTTTCAAAATTGAAACAAGATGTGACTTCCTGTGTATTCTTATTCCCTTTCCTTACATTCTTCAGAAAAGATCTGTGCCTTTTTTAGCTAATTGCATTATAGGCTTCAGTGGGTTTTGTAGTGATTTGTGAAGTATTTGTAAAATGTCTTTGCAAAAACTGAGCTGAGATTCCAGGGTGAAGTTTCAGACTAATCCTGAAATCACTAAACTCTGCTTTAACAGATCAAAATGTAGTCAGGTTTTAAACACTTCGGGGAAAGACCCTACACCAGTACAGATGGCAAAGCATTCAACTAGCTCTAGAGTCTATAAAAATAATTCCTTTTTATTACTTAGCTCTTTCACAAGTAATATGAAAATAGGTCTGTTTCTTGATGATTATATTAAGGATAATTGGGAGAAAGTAATAGGACATCTCCTCATTATTGTCTATGAATGGATGTTCCTCAGTTATATCCTTTTTATGTGCAAGTTCTGGTTGGTTCTGAGTTTTTTGGTTTTGGTTTTGTTTTTTTCCAAGGGAGAAATTTTGCCTTCCAAGTGTTTTTTTCCAGAGGAAATGAACACATATTGTGCTTTTAGACCAAGTACTGTAGCACAATTAATCTCAGCACTGTCCTTTCCTAGCAACCCAAAGTAGGAAATATATGCAGCCAAAGTGTAAAGCTAAACAGCTAGCAGGTTTCTATATTTACAAGAATCAAAGCAGTTAAATGACTCAGCTGCCTCCTAATGTGGGTTATATTTGAATTTGGGGAGAGTGGGGGGAAGAATGGAACATTATTGCTTTAACAAGGTTTACTGCTAAACTGAACATATGTTGCTCATAATGTCACTTTCTAAATCAATGAAATTATCATTATAGAACATGTCGACAAATTAGACATGTAAAGTGCAAGCTGTATGTGGGAGAGATGTAATTTGGCTCTATAAAAAGAAATTAAACAATAAAATATCAATGACAGATGTAGTTAGCTAAAGGTTTTGAGGTTTAAATACCAATTTGTGAAAAAAAAATTATGCAGGCCCAATCAGGGTACAAGATAAAAATACCAGCCTTCATGTAACAAGATGATTAAGTGTTTGGACCAGATGTTCAGAGACCTTAGATGTGCCCTTTATTTAACTGGCAAGCATACTGGCAAGTCCTTAAATTTGTAAAATCCCAGTAATGAAGGTTAGCTCAGATGGAAGTAATAAAACAATCAAATATCAAGAGTCATTCATGTCTGTGCACTATACATCATGCAACAGTTCTGAACTTCACATTTTAATATACCAGCACACATTTTAAAGGAATAGACTTTTTCTATTATTTTTTAAAGAAACTTACTGGAGTATTTCTTTCCCATTTAGAGTTCTCAAGGCAAGTGCAGGAATTGAATGCACTCGATATGTTTTAGATCCTTTTCCCACAGGTTTGCAGATTTTATAACTCAAGTCTCAGCAAAAACTCTGTGTCATAATTCCTGGGTTATAGCTTTGTCTCACAGCTGCTCTGTGGTTCTGGGCAAGGTGTTTAAGACTAAACAACAAAATGTGTGAATGATCAAAGAGGAGTGTCTTGCAGGTTAAAAGATAACTTCTGTTTCTGACCCTTCTAACAACTTTGTGGGGTGATCAGTGTCTCTGTGGCTCATCTCCTCCTGCTCATAAGCAGCAGGGTGACACAATCCAATCTTTTAGCTCATTTTCCCTCTTGGGCAGGCTCTCATTCCCAGCCACATCAGAGCGGCTGTGCACAAACTGTGTTGTGGCAGACCAGGGCTGCTATTTGCAGCCTCATACCTTGGGCCATGCTGTGCCACAAACTCTCCTTTCTACAGAACCCAGGGCAGCAGCTGTGGGGAGGAGCTTCCACACAAATTTAGATCTTGCCAGAGTGTGGAATGGAGATGTAACTCAAGCTCAGAAATTCTGGGTGCCTGCCTTTCATGCAGCCACTCTGCTTGGACAGTGACTAGCAGAGATGGCCCTGATCTTGTTTAAGCCTTCAAGACATTGCCATAATATAATCAACAGCAATTCTGGAGGCATAAATAAAATATAACATTCATGAGGTTTTCAGAGGGATGACATAGTGTGCATAAAACATTTGAATACCACAGACAGAGCAGATGAAAAGGGATTGAGCTCTAAAGAAGAAATCATTCCTTGATGGGCTGATATATCTTGGCAGTAGGAGATGGGTTTCATCTGATCAGTGAAGGCATCTACAATATATAGAAAGCATCTCAGCTGTTCATCCCCACTCTTTGCCACCCTTACAGAATACAAAGAAAAATATGCTCCACAGCCACAGTTTAACTCTTCTGAAAATAAATCTTTAAAATAGATTCATTTTAGCTACAGCCTAAAAATACCTGCTCTTCACCATTAGCTCTAGAGAGAGGCCACGGTGATAGCTCAGATGTGGGCATCTGCTAGATAAATATGAATAGACAAATGAAATGTGTGCCAGCCACAGTGGCCATCAATTGGTAGCTTTTCAGCCTGCCTTGATACTGTAACCCAGCCTTAAGAGACATTGGTGTCAGTTAAAAAGTTAACTAAAATAAATGCATGAAGCATACTAACATGAAAATTTCCCACTTCTTTTGAGAAACTGGATTTTATGTTCCCCACAACTTAGGAAAATGGATCCATCCATACAAGTAGGAGAATATGCTATTGTGTACTCTGCTGCTCTTGCATAACATTGTCTGGCATATGAGTTTCAGCACTTCTGTTACCATGATTCAAAACACTTGTAAACCTGCAACAGGCATCAGAATTTGATTAAATCATCCCCACAACATGCTCTGACTTTCACTGGGTGGAAGATACTCAGCATCAGTTTTTTGGGCCTTCTCTCATGAGGAGCAGCACCTTCCTGCACCTATCTTGTACCAAAGAAAAGGTGGCCAGCAGCACCAGGGCAGTGATTGGGGTTCCTGTCTTCAGTGTTGAGGAGCCACACCTCAAATCCCATGTTCACTTTTGGCCCCTCACCACGAGACATTGAGGGCTGGAGAATGTCCAAGAAGGGAAAAAGAGCTGGGAAAGGGGCTGGAGCACAAATCCTGTGAGGAGCAGCTGAGGGAGCTGGGGGCTCAGCCTGGAAGAAGAAGAAGAAAAGAAGCCTTTGTTGCCCTCTAGAACTCCCTGAATTCACTCCCTGGATGTGCAGCCAGGTGGGGACTGAGCTCTGCTCTCAAGTAGCAAGCCATAGTACAAGGAGCAAAGCCCTCCAGCTGTGCCAGGGAAGGTTTAAATTGAATATTAGGACAAATTTCTTCACCACAAGGGTCGCCAAGGCCTGGCACAGGCTGCAGTGAAGTGGTGGCATCATCATCCCTGAAGACCTTCATAAAACATGCAGATGTGGCACTTGGCCATGGTTTGGTGGTGGACTTGCCAAAGCTGTTTCAAGGATTGGACTTGGTGATCTTACAGATCTTTTCTAACATTAAAAATCCAAGATTCCAAAGCTGAGTAAACCAAAATCATTGTTTGCCTGGAGGCAGAAAAACTAGTGTTAATTTTTAAAAAAAAATATGTTTTCATCCCTTTTTTTTCCCTGTTGCCCTTTAAAGGGCAGATCTCAGCCCTATTCAAATCACAACCCTCCATGTATCCACTACTCTAAGTGTAAACACTTATTCACCAAGCAGGAAACAGCTTTGAGTACTCAGAAACATTTAAACAAAGTGAAATACCTTCTTTGAAGTGATTGCCTGAGCATAGAAGAGAGATGGGACTTGTAAGAAGAAGTAATGTCTTTTCTGAAACAATCTAACAGAAGTGAAAAGAAACAGACAAGCTTTAAGGAGCTTTTGTTCTGTAAAGATTGTTTTTTTCCGGCACTATCAGTTATTCTAATAAAAGATATTACCTCTCCCTATAAACCTTGCCTCTCACCTCTTAATGTTACTCACACTGATACTTCTTTTTTATTCCTGTTTTCAAAGGTATATGGATTTAGGAAGAGTCCATATCCATCTTCTGCAGTTTCCAAGTGCTTAAAACACTCTGCCTGCAGAACTTACACTGTGTGTGGAGTGCTGCCTAAGAGCTTCACTTAACATAACAGCACTTGACTGAATGTCTTGTTTTCCACATGCAAGCCCAACAGGCTGAGAAACACCTACTTTCTGAAAATCATTAGTCTTCTTTCCCCTCCCTAATAATTTTTTGAACCACTAGAGAGTCTCAGTAGAGGTGACAAGTTTTCTCAACCTGAATCACACTCTGATTTAACCTGGGCTTTCCTACAGGTCCCTGCTTACGTCTAGCAGGGCTATTTGTGAGTTTGACATAACTTCATGTCTGGAATCATGCTGGAATTATATTTAATTGCTTTTTTTTTTCTTCTCTGAACATAATTAGGATGTTCACTTTTTCTCTTAGATGTCTCAAAAGAAAAAAAAAAAGCGTTGGGCATTCACCTTGAACTTTCCAATTGTTCCATTTCCATCTGCACAAATAGAAAATTATCTACAGTTCCTTGGATGATGGCAAAACTACCTTGTTTACTGAATTGATCAAAAATAGCAACCCTCCTGTTCTACCAGCTTAGACTATTTTTTGTGCCTGTTAACTGAGGTTGGTTTTGCTTTGCCCTTTCCCAAACTGTCAGTGAATGCTTTTACAAAACTGAGACAAAAAACCTTCTTCAAGGGCCATGACTCCTATCCTGACACCTCTCCTGCAGAAAGATTCTTCTTACCAGGGAAACGCTCTCCAAACTGGCAGAGTCTGAGAGTCCTAATTTAGAGAAAATGTAAATTGAGAAGTTATCTCCTGGAAGGACAACACAACAGGCATAAGCAATCCAGGAGGTTCCTGGATTGCACTGATGATAAAATCCTCCAGGTAAGAAGCTGAGTCCTGCTGGACCTCATAAATACCAACAATGAGGGGCTTGTTTGGCATCTGAAAGTCAAAGGCAGCTTTGGCTGGAGCTCAGGAACCTGGGAGCTGAAAGAAGGGTGAAAAACAAGCTCACAATGATGGATTCTGTAAGGACAAACTTCAGCATCCTCAGAGATCTGCTGAAAAAAGTCTCAGAGACTGGAAACTGGAGGGAAGGAAGGCCCAAGAAATCTGTTTCATATTGGAGGATTGCCTCATCCAAGTTAAGGAGGGTTCCATGCCACCAAATACAAAAGCAGACAAAAATGCCAGGAGCCCTGCATGGATGAACAAGCTGTTCCTGGCCAAACTCAAAGACAAAAAGGAGGCAAATACAGGGTGGAACCAGGCACTTCCTGACCTCCAGAGGCCCCTTCCAACTTCAACCATTCTTGGTTTCTATATCTACTATAACACCATTCAATTAGAAAGAAAATGGATTTTTCAAGATGTATAACAGACATCAGGTTTGGCTCAGCAAAACACTAAACATGGGAATCTGGGTGTTGTTCTAGTATTGTATCTCATTTTTATCTCCAGTTACTGGTGTCTGGATAATGGAGACCAGTTTGTCCTTCAGTTGGAGTCAGAAGGTTTTCAACATTTGGCCAAAGAAGTCCAGCAGCTAGCTCCAATTTTTAGTTGTATTTTCATGGCATTTTTTCACCATCAGAGAATTAATTTTCTAGACATTTATAGGCATAAGCGACAGAATAAAAACTTTGTCTTATTTCACTGAGGGCATATGAGAGTGTTGGAGGACTACAGCATCCAAGTGTTCATTAATGTAATTTTCTGCAGCTATAAGATATATAGAATAATTCCTGGTGGAGTCTAATTAGAGCAGTTAAAATTTTTTTCAGACTCTCTTTTGATGGAAAGCTCCTACTTGTGAAATGGAATGTCCCTATTAGGTAAAATTTGCAGGTTTGGGCTGGGGGAAAAAATCAGACAACAGATTTTTAAGCTTTGCAGTTATAACCCGGAAAATATGGAAACCTTTCAAAAATATTTATTAATACTTCATAAATAATAATTGCTTTTTTTTTTTTTTCCTCAAGGCAGCATAATTTTTTTTCAGAGAGCTCTCTTTGCACTGTGCATTTTGCACAACAGGTTATATCAGCCCTTTCTCCCACAAGCAGCACAAGGAAATGTAAATTTTTGGCATGAATCCAGACAGCTGGCCTCCGTGGGACATCTTCCTTGGTCATGCGTTTGACTCCAAACACTGCAGACAAAAGGCAGCGGTGAATAAGTCACCCTTTTCACACTGGCTCCAATTACATCTGCTGCCTTTTGTGAGAGGGCGTTTGGATTTCGCAGTCCTTGGGCAGCTGTTGGGTTTGCAGCCATGCCTGAGCTGGAATTCCCATGAATAGGAAGTGCTTGAACTCCGTGGTGGTTCCCACATCCCACAGCCACAGGAGCCGTGAGAAAGCTCACACTGATTGATTTGAGGCTCTGAGTCACCTGACTTCCTATCAGGGATGCAAATCTGGAAAGCCAAAATAAGCTTCTTCCACACCAGAGGTTTCCCTGTGGTGTTTTAATAACACGGCAGTGCCCAAAGAAAACCAAGCAATTGTAACCTTTCTCTCATCTGATATTAATAAAATTAATTTGCCTTAGAGTAATAATGACATGTTTCTCAAAGGAACTTAGTTCTTCTTTTGAAGAGTGTATCTTCTGCATATTCTGCTGATTGTATTTATATATGCTACACTACTTTGAAATCTGAAATTAAAATATTTTCAAGCATAAAATATGAAAAATCTCATATTAGCTTCTTGGTCCATTTTTGTCTCCTTCAGCCTTAGTCCCATGAAACCAGAATGGCAGGAGCTGTTAACTCCTTGTTATTTACTGGTTATCTAAAGGCTTCATCCTTTATGTGATATCTTAATATATATTAGGGGTTTTCTATGGAAACTATTGAGGTATTACAGGCAGAAGATTCTGATACTGCTTGAGCAGTTTCAAAGCATGGGATCTCCAAGGAAACAGAGATCCTGTTCCCAGTCCCCTGGCTCCAGGAGGTGCCAATGGCACTGGATGCTGTTGTTGGCTCCAGTAGGACTCTTCCTAACGTGCAAAGTTCCATACGTGGAATATGCCTAATTGGGTTATTTTAAAAACAAATTAAACCATGCACAAATTTACTTCAATGACATCCTACCCAGGCTTTGGATATTCTTTTGTTCTGTCTTAGAAAAGACTATTTGTTGGGAAGAAAAATAAAACTTTGCCACAAAAGTTCAGCTTTCAGTGAAAAAATCCAAACCCTGTGGACTCTACATGTAATTTGCCCAGGAATTGCAGGGGTCACTTAGTTTTGTTTACCTCCAAAATTTGGGTCCTTTTTCATCCCAACGGAATGTAAGACAACTCTGGAAGTGTAAGACATAGAACACATTTCAGCACACTTTTACTACAACGAGGAGGAAGGCATGAAAGAAATTATGAGATTTACAACTCTCTGTATTACCCCATGACCAGCCTTCACAGTCAAATATGTGACTTGTTTGTATTTTTGCCAGAGTACATGGAAGCTTTGCTGCTGCTGTACCAGAGTTCTTCACTGGTGAGGTCTGGGACAGCACAAAGACTGCAGGCACATCCCCAAGGGCTAAAGCAGCCTTATAGTTATGGGACAGCCTTGTAAATTTATTGGATGGAAGAAGGGGACATGATTTTCCAGTGCTGAAATGGGACCTGTATAATCTTGTTTCCAGGTGGTTTTTTTCTTAGTTTCTCTCACCCACTATTTCATATTGGCTTTACAAAATCCTGGTGTATTAGATATATTGCAAATGATGCTTTAAATATCACTGATGGCTCCCTGAAGTATATTCGCTGTTAAAATGTTCATTCTGATTTAAATGACCAAAGCTACAGAGCTCCCACCAGCTCCCTGAGGAAGCTCTTGAGACTGTAACAGATCTCACCTTCCAGTCAGCAAGACTCTCATTTAATTTTGCTTGCCTGTTACCCGCACACATTTCTTGTACCCTAAGAGTGCCATTTGCACTCTGACTGTGATGTGTTATAGCTTAGGGTACAAATTACTGAACTGCCTGTTGGTTATGTCTAGCCTTTTGTTCAGAAAAGATGTGAATAGAAAAACATATAGCAGAGAAAGTGTTAGATAATTTATAGCTAAGCCTAAGAGGTTATTCCCTGGATCTTCTACCTTACTCTATTTTCACTGTTTCCTGTTTTAATTGTCTTAACTTGGATAGCTAGAGAGAAGTACTAATCCTATCAATTGCACTCTCTAAATCCCAGTATCTCTGTTCAGGTCAAACTGGAAGTCATTTTTAGAGTTCACCTTTAAAGGTCTTTGAATGCACTGTCAAAGGGTAGAAGCTTTAATTTCTGAAAGTTGATTTGGAAGTAGAAAAAAAATATAAAAGCTGATGTTGCTGGGTTTGCTTAAGTTAATGCATTTGGCAGTGAGATTTTAGAGACAGGCTTGGAGACTTAGCAACTCTATTTTCCATGAGTGAATAAAGGTATCTAATGAAGGCAGATTTAAATTAAAATATGTCCTTGTTTCTGGAACAAAAACCTAATCTATTCCTCTGTTTGTAATATGTTGAGCAAAGCTGGTTTGATACAGTACACTTTGAAGACTGGCATTAAAATGGAGGAAAAAGTCATTGAAAAATGGGACTGTGGATTTCAAGAAGCCTAAAACTGACTCAGCATTGGACAGGGAAAAATAGGCTTGCAGAAAGAGTTTAATTGTCCTTGTAAGAGCAACACATCCTTCTTCTGTGCAGTTTAGTTACCTAGGATAGTGTTTAAGTTTTTCCCAAGCCACATTAAGATAAAGAACAGAGGATGGCCTTTCTGGATTGAAGAAGATAATCCCCATCCAAAAATCTACCATCACCACAAAGTGGAATTCATTCAATATTAAATTTACCTATTTTTCTCCTTGGTCTGATCTATCTTACCCACACAAGTTGTAAACTTAAATGAAAGGGCTCTATTTTAGTGTTTATGTCTGGCACAAGGGATTTTTCATCATGGCCAGCACTTCTGAATGTCAACATAATGCAGTAATGACTCACCTGCAAATGCAAAATGGTCTGCTCAAGGAATCATAGGTGATTATGACTTGTACTACAGTGATCCAGGATGAGCCTTGCCTCTCACTAAATGTGGCTCAGGTAAAGATGAAAAATCCCATTGGTAGAGGAGGAAACAGTATTTCAGGGAGAAATTATTGCTATCTGCACCTCCTGTACAGTGCCAGCAATGTGACAGAGCTAAAATCATTTTTCCTTTGCTATTATCTCAGCCCTAAGAACTGATCCTGCAGGAAGTCAATAATTTCTCTAGTGTAGTCATTGTCATAGAATCATCAAAGAATGGTTTGGGTTGGAAAGGGCCTTCAAATCACCCAGTCCCAACTTCCTTGCAGGGAGATGGGCATGGACACCTTGCACTAAACCAAACTCTGAGAGCCCCATCCAACCTGGCTTTGAACACTCCCAGGGATGTGCCTCCACCACTTCTCTGAGCAACCTGGTCCAGTGCTCCACCACCCTCATGAAGATTAATTCCTTCCTAATCTAATCTAAGCACACCCTCTTTCAGCTCGAAGCCATTCTCTCTTGTTCTGTTACTACCTGCCCTGTAAAAATTTCTCTCCAACACCTTCAGTCTCATTGATTTTAGTTCTGCTCAGTGCCTTAAAAGGTGAGGCAATGAATTTAGATAAAAAGTAAACAGGGCAAATATAGTCATTGAAAGTAACAACCAGTCATGATAATTTCAAATTGGAGTGTTTTTTCCCTGCAATGTTCACCTTTTGTTCCTCCAGTAGACATTCCCACTTTAGTCTTTGCCCCTGAAATAACACCTAATTATTTCAGTTTTGAAACAGCTGCTGTTTCTTCAGCAGAATGTGCAGTCAGGGTAACTTTGATGCAGTAAAACCAATCTGAGTTGTGTGGAACAGAAATGCAAATAGGCAATGTCAGCATTAGCCAGGAGGTTTGCCTGTGCATGAGAGTTTCTTTGTGGCCCCTGTGATAGAGTGGGAGAGGATGGCACTGTCACCTGCCTGTCTCTTCATCCATCATTAGTTAGGATAGAGTTGGTGAAGGTGTCATGAGTGCTGCCTGTTACAGCAGGATCGGTTGCTATGGGTCCCAGAGTCACTAAATCCCTTTTTATTCCTATTTAGACTCAGGGTCTATGAAAGGTGCCATATCCCTTTGTCAAAAACTGCAGGCTGGCACTGAAACCTTCAGAAATGACAGACATCCTTTCCTTGAATACCTGTGGCAATCTCAAGCATATTTTCTGCAGCAGCCAAAAAAAAACCTCAGGAAAAAGTAAATATTTGCCCTCCTTTTTGTGAAACAGAGAGGGATTAAGAATACAGTTTGTCTGTGTGATATAGCTCCCAAGACTTGCTAGTGACTGTGAACTTTTGGTACATTTCTCATACCTTCCCACTACCCCATAAAAGCTCTCAAAACTCAAAAGGAATCTGACATTTCCAACCCTGGTTAGCCTGAAAGGAATGGTTCCTATTTATGTAAGGAAATGTGCAACCAATATAAACTATTCCAGGAGTCTCTGCTTCCAATATAATAACCTAATATGTATGTGATTAGTGTTTATAGGAAAATCAAGCTGTTGGTTTTTGAAGCAGAGACAACAGTGTTTGTTTTCTCCAGCGTGTTTCCACACAGAATCTAAATGTGTTCTGTCTTGTTATTCGATGCAAATTTTTGTTTGGAACTTTTTCTATTTTCTCTGTTTCTGAAATTTGGGGGTAAAACACTTATATAGATTTTTGAGATAGCAAATGGCAATAAGGTTTATTTATTTGGTTACTGCTGGGTCATTTGTACTGTTTCTGTTGCATGCTCTTGATTAAGATCAGAATTTTCTGGTATTATTTAAATCAATATGTACTTACACAGAACAGTGTGTGTGTATTAAAAAATCAAAGCAACTATTGTTATGCTGACCTCTGAAAGGCAATATCAACATGAGGAATAGAAAGGTTTTTCAACAGAGCTGCATGTCCTTGCAAGCACCTTATCACCTTATTTTCACACTGTAATTTGTCCTGTGTAATGATAATTTTTTAATATTCTTCACAATCACCACGCTCAAACTATTAAAGATCATATGGAGAGTGAGACAGAATCAAAGGGACAGGTTTCAATCTGCAGATACAGGAAACTCTTTGGTATTTTTTCCATATTGAAAAGAGTATTTACCATATTGTTACTGTTCTTATTGCTTTCATTACTATTTCAGTATGTTCTTCAGGGCATTGCAACTAAGAATTTCATTATATCTATAACATTGGATCTGAAGTATTACAGGTAAGAGGTACACCAAATAATTCTGACTCTTACAGGCATAATTTTAAATTTATAGTTCCATTACTTCCAACCGGGTTTTCAGATTGAACACTGGTTTATGAAGTATTAACTCCTGGTTTATTTTTTTAAATACTCATTCTTAGTTAAAAAAGAAAATCAATATATATATAGTAACAGTTTCCCACTGGGCTACAAGCAATTAGAATCCACCAAGAAAAAAATCATTTGTCAATTACAAACATTGTATTTAAATCCTCAAAGCTGTGTGACTAAGCAAATGCTTAAGCAAACAAATATATTCAAATATTCAAAGATATAGTTGATGTAGTAACACTTTTTGCTGAGCTTAATTCAAAAATCAATGCCATGTAGTAAACAGAACAGCCCCTAAAAAAGAGATTAAAACAAGCTATGACAGAACTGCATATAAATGACAAAATAACCACAGGTATATGAATCTTTATTGCTGAGGAAGACCATATTTCACAGTAAACATGAGAGGTGGAGGTGAGGTGATAGGAAAAATAACTGTTTCAATAGGAATAATAGGATGTTATCAGTCTGTGGCATGGTCTCAGCGTTTGACAAAGCTCAGATCATGCACCAGACCAATAATGTCTCATTCTTATGGACATCTATTATATTATAAATATATATTATATACAGACACAATATTATTGTTTTTGCTGCATCTTATTGAACATAAGACTTAAAGAAAAAATACAAGATTCACTCTTTCATTGTTTCTTGAATTTATAGCGCACACTCGAGTTATGCGACTCGACTTGTGCTTTTCTTCAAGGTCTTATGGACTTGAAAATTCATAGTTTTAATAAAAGACAATTTTTTTCTGTCTTTTGCATGACTCACATTAAATCACAGGACTTGGCAACAGCATTATAAATCTATAGACGTGAATCAGAAAGATTGGAAAGCAGCACTTGTCTTTGACTTCCAAGGTACACACTTTTATTTGGGGATCTAAAACATTAAGTTTTAGCCCTCTTACTTTTTTTTTTCATTAAGATTTCCCAATCAAATGGTGAAGCCCAGGGATCCTGGCCCCTGAGCTGGTGTTAAGTGCCCAGACTGTACTGAGTGGTCAGCAGCAATCCTGCCTCACTTAATTTGTATGCGCTGCCGCAGCGCCGGCAGAGAGAGGTTACAGTGCCCACTGCTTGGTTTAATTGGAGTTAAGTACATCTATTATGTCAGTGTGCCCCATCCACAAGCTGTTTATTTTGATTAATGCATGCATCCTGATGAGTGGAACACCTGTGTGAGACAGAAAGTTTTAGGAGAAATAAAGGAACAGTTTTGTAGACTAATTTTCCCGAAAGATCCTTTTAGCTTTTAAAGTTAAATGTACTTTTAACGCTTCCCACTCCTGGCTGGGGTAGCCAGTTTGAGGCTCTTTGATAGGTTTGCTGCTCAGGATGAGAGGTGCTGATCAATTGTAAGATTTCACAAGTTGGAACCTTAAGAACTGAGACACTCTAAATCACCAGTCTTGCTTAAACATAATTTACTTCCAATTCGTGACAAAAATAATAGTGAGTAAACTTGGCTGGGATGTAGACATTTGATATGGGTAGTTTGAAAGAATAAGACTTGAAATAAGAGGAAAAATAGCAGCTTCTTAAATTTGCTTCAAAACAAAAGTATGCACTCTAAGTACATACTGTAAGGGTATCATCATGATAGAGAAAAAAACAGGTTAAGTCATCAGTTAGAGGAAGGAGGAGAAATCCACTGTCTATAGGTATCACACAGGTAGTTTCAAGGCTGTCATCTTCCTTGGCTATAACAAAAAAACCCACAAATTTTACTTAAAAAAAAAAAAANTAGGTAGGCTCACAGGAAAGGAAATGATTCTTGGACAGCACCAGAGGCAGATGAACTTAACTGTAAAGAAAATGTGAGAACAAGGACAAAACCTTTCCAGACAAACTCCATCAAGGTCAGGTAAATTCGAGTCCCTTCCAGCATCAGCTGACTCCTCCTGTGGTTGCAAAGGGAACAAAAATGACGTGTTTGTGTTGAATGCCTGAAACCAAGGCATCAACCCTGGGCCATCTGTGTGTGTCACCAGCCATGTGTGCTGCAGGAAATGGCTGTGCCGTGGCCTCAGACTGAAGGTTATTGAGAGAAAATACTTTTGTGATCTTATTTATTTCACTGAAAAAGTCAAGGAAATGTAGTGCCCTCAGCAGAGCAAACCTGCACAGGATCTCACAGAGCCACACCAGCCACATTTTCTGGTAGGAAACAGAGACAGAGAGATTACCTGGGGGAGATTTTTAGGAGGTTAGGACCAAGAAAGACAAGCACTTACCAGAAAACAGGAGAAACAAACATAGCTGGAATAACAGTCCATAAGTTTTCAAAGTTTCTAGATGCTTATCCTAATGAAAATTGAACCTGTGAACCTTCTGAGGTTCACTTATCCCCACTTATAACATCATTAGGAGATAATGTCAATGAAATGGAACACTGTCACAGGACAGCAGTTTCCCACTGCTAAGTAAATGCTGAGCCAAAGCCAAGATATTTATTTTCAAAGTGGGAGATATTTACCCTGTAAACATGTTCTGTTCCAGTGACTTTACGTCTGTTATACCAAACTGCTAACGAGGGAGATGCTGCTGATGCACGTGGCTAAACTAATAAGAGTTTCTCATTGTCCTCTTATTGAAAATACATATTTTTATTGGACTAGAGAACAGATTAGCTCAGCATTTCAGCTAATTTGGAAAACAGTTTGTTCATACCAGTGCTGTTTCTGATATGCACCCTACTTCAGGGGTTCCTCACCACAAACAGCTGGACAGCCCTGCTGTCATTCAGCATCTCCAGAGCTGGAAACTCATTATCTAGCCAGGATAAATGAATTGACATATATGATGTGGCACTAGCATTGTAGATGTCACAGGAATCAAAAATATGGAGACCAAACAATTTCAGTATGAGTGATGCCAAAGGAATACCAAGAGATTCTGGAGTTAGGGAGTAGCAGGAAGGTGTCTGGGCCAAGAAGCTGCTCTTTGCATGGACCCAAGAATTGCCAGGTGTCAGCCCAAGCAAAGGCAGGATTTCCGACAAAGGTACAGCTGCTAAATCATCCACAGGTAGCACAGGTTCCAGAGGAAGAAGAAGGATATAGGGGCAGGAAGTGTAGACAATTTTAATACTCACTTATATTAAAAGAAACCTCTATCAGAGGTATAGATTGATTTCTTTGCTGCTTTGGCAATACTTGAACATTGACTGCCTAGAAGTAACAGAAAAACTGTTTGCCTGAAAGTCTTTTATTTTTAATTATTTTTTATATTAAAATAAGTCAAACTTAAATTAGAAGTTCTAAAATTCAATAAATTCTTCTTTTCTGGTCGAACATATTGAGGAAAAGCTTAAAAACATTATTTGGGAAAATATTTCTCAAGAGAAAAAAAAATTCCATTAAATTCCACACTTCTTTTCCCAAGGGCACTGAGTTCCTAAGTCACACTGATGCCAGTAGGATATTTATTATTTCAGAGGTTTAAGGCTCCCTTGCATTTCTGCGGATCTGTAGCCTCACTTCTATTATTTATTAAATCAGTGTTTCTTCAATAGTGAGAGTTGGATATCGCATATTGCATTGGCCTGAATTGGAAATTGATACAAGCAGTAAAAATTTAGCACTGACTCTTAAGGAAAAACTTATGTATTGTAATGAATTACTTCTTATTATTTACACCTATTGTCCTTATTATTTTTACCATGTGGGCTTTTCTATGACAAAGAAATTTAGGTGCAATTACCTAATAAATCCCTTAATTCTTTGCCTAAGAGTTTTAGTAAGGTATTCCCAGTGCCTCCACTCTTGAGGAGCATCTCTTGATGTCTCAGAAATAAACCAGCCTCGTGTTTGCCACCAGGGCACACCTTTCTGCTTTACTGTGTCCCATTTTGCTGTTTGTCTCCCAAACTCTCTGAGGGCTTTATTCTGTTCTGGAAGTTATTTTTATAAAAGGAATGTATTGTCCAGAATTAATCCTAGGCAAACCTGCATGAGTTTGAGTTTGCTTTTTGAGAAACCATGCTTTTCAGTATATATCCATGGCTCCATGGCAATCCTTCCTTGGACCACATAGCTCAGTTTATGATAAGCTCTACAGATTCCTACATCTCCAAGCTGCTTCAGCATGCTTTTTTTGTGTAGGTTTATGTCAATTAATTTTAATATATCTCAGAACAAATGTCATCAGGATCCAATAATCACAGTTTATTGGGTGGACAGAAAGCAGGCAGTGAAGTCTCTATTGGGATTTTCAGCATCAATTTATGAGGTGTATTGCAAAACTAAAATCCATCTGATTTCCATCAGCTTAGCTATAAATGTAGGCATAATGATTCTATCCACTTATTTTCAAATCAATTTAACATAACTATCTCCCAGAATTAGAAGACATGGATCACTGCACAGTTTAGGCACTAATATAGTGGTTTCTACTCACCAATGTCCAATACCACTGATTAGTTTAGTGTCCCACTCCTGTGTTCACTCCACACCATTAACAGCTATTGGAAACAGTACATTTGTGCTGTTTGGGCTTTCCTACACAATCCACACAGTTTAGAGAGCAGAAAATGCAAAATGTTTTAACTCTTGCAACTGATAAGGTCTAAGTGCACCAGAATGCTTAAAAATATTTAATCCTTTGGGGATACAAATGTCAATAACTCAAAATTTGCAAATTTGGACTGACATATTCCTGAAAAGCTTGGACGGAATTAAAACGTTTATTTTACAAGCAAAATGGAACTCCTGTTTCATGTTCTCTCCCAGTTTTCAGCTGTCTCATCAGCTTTGCTGGAGTGCAAGTGGTTTTCATCAGTGTAGTAACTCTGATGGCTGAAATGGGGACACATCTCAAAGTCAGGAGATGTATTAGCAGGATTTTTATGTAAATATGCATCACAAAATTTCAGCATGTACATTATGCCAGAGAAAAATTCAGTTCACAACAGGTAAAGAAAGAATTGAGATGTTAAGTTGGGTGCATTTTAACGAGGAAGTTTAATTTGTATTTTCTATGTTTATTTATAGGGAAGGCTTTATAATGAACAGGATGCTCATCTGATCAAATGAAATGATGCAATTAAATTTCTTCTTGTTGAAACAGGTTTTATGGTGCTTATTAAAAGTAAATATAAATAAATGTTTGAAGATCTGTGTGATCAGAAATGCCTTTTGATATCACATGGAAATATATCAGTGCCTGAAATGCCTTAACTCTTTATTTAAATGTGGCAGATGAGTGTTTATAACATCACTGAGCCAGATTACTAAAACCACAACTGACATAACCTATTTGGTTTTTTCAAAAGCTTTTGTCAGAGACCTCATGGGAGGCCATTAAAAAAAAACAACACAAAGTAATCATGGGCTAAATCAGAAATATCCAGGTCAAAGACAGAATCCAGTATGAGAGTAAACCATTCAAAATTTGGAAAACTCAAGAAGAGCAAAAATAGATTTTTTTGCTGCCAATCTGAGTAGGAAATCTATGGACCGAAAGACCCAAACAACCCACAGTGTCTACTGCCACTTTTGCTTCTGCCCCTTTTAAAGAGATTGATGTAATTAAATGTGCAAAGCAATTAAAGGCATTAACAAATGAGAAAAACTGATACTAACTAAGTGCTTACATTAGTTATATATTTTCATGGCCACTGAGCCTCAGGATATACACCCCAAGGTGAGCACTATCAGAAAAAAAGAACATTTGGGACAATCTCAGAGCTGTCACTGTTTATCTGAGAGAATTTATGGGAGAGGGTGTCCAGAATACTGGAAAAGAGCAATTATTGAGACTATCTTTAAAAAGGGGGAAAGAGGGTGGATTTGTCAGCTTAACTTCAATTCCTAGAAAAATCCAGGAGCAAATAATCAAGCAAACAATTTGTAAGCCCCTAGGAGATAACACAAAGATGAGTGACAGCCAGCATGGATTTGTCAGTTTGTGGGTTGACCTTGGCTGGATGCAGGAGCCCACCAAACCTCCCTGCCACCCCCTCCTCAGCAGGATGCAGGGGGGAAGGGGGAATAAGATGGAAAAAGACCCCTCATGGGTCAAGATAAAGGCAGTTTTAATAAAACAAAACAAAGGCTGTGCATGGAAGCAAAGGAAAACAAAAGATTTATTCTCCAATTCCATCAGCCCAGCCACTTCCTGGGAAACAGATGTGGAGACGAATATCATAATAGTGAATTTCCCACCTTCTCCTTTTGTCTTTGATTTTACTGCTGGGCAGATGTCATATGGAATGTCCCTTTGGAGAGTTTGGGTCTGGCTGTGAGTCCTGGCTGTGTCCTCTCACAGGATCTTGTCCACCCCCAGCCTGCTGGTGAAGGGGAATGTTGGAGAGGCAGGGCTGGTGCTGTGTCAGCTCTGCCCAGCAGTTCCCAAACTGGAGTTATCAGCACATTCCTGGGCACCAGAGCACTGTGAGGGCAGCTGTGGGGAAATGAACTCCAGGTCCAACACATTCAGAAAGAAATCCTGTCAAACTCATTTCCTCCCTTGAGAGGGTAACAGGTTTGTGGACAGGGCAGAAGCAGTAGGTGCTGTATGTCTCCACTTCAGTGAGGTACCTGACAATGTTTCACCCGACACTACCATGATAAGAAAGAAAATATTGGCTGCATTAAACTACTATAAAATGGACAAGGAAATGGTTGTAAATCTGTACTCAAGCCACATGGAAGAAAATAAAGGGTATTTGTTGGGACAGAACATGCCAAGTCACTGAAAATGGGCCCAGCCACTTGGGAGTGGGAGAATTCCAAGGGAGATCAACAATTTGCACATTCACTCTGAAACACCTAAGGTGGCTTCAGGGAACGACTGGCTGATCAGCAGCTCTGCAGAAAAAGAGCAGTGATGGAGAATAAGATAAGAGAGGATCTCTGAAATTAATGCTATCAGCAAAGTGACACTTTTGCAGAAAAGCCAAATACTATTAGGGGATGTACAACCAGAAATAATCTCTGTAAGATACGTGACATAATCTTTCTGCTCTATTTGGCATGAATGAGGTCGTAGCTGAAGCGTGGTGTTCCCTCTGCAGTTTGCATTTCAAGAAATATTTGCATCAGGTAAAGGAAGAGCAGAGTGATTAGGGGTGTAGAAACTTGACCTATTAGAAATAAAAGAGTTGAGATTGCTTCCTCAAGAGAAAAGACAAGATTAGTAGTCTTCAAATGCATAGAAAGTGGCTGAAAAGGGGAGAAGATTGAATTGTTGTAGGTACCCTTTTTCTATGTGACAAGAAATAATGTGCTCTAAATTGCAGAAAGGGATATTTATGTGAGACATTGGAAGAACTTTTTAGTGGTAAAAATGATTAAACAGTTTACCTGAGAAGATTCTGACTCTCCTCCACCAAAGACCTCAGGAGCAGTTTAGATAAACACATGTTGAGATTAGTTCAGAGAGAGCTAATCCTGCCTGGGGTGAAAGAATGACCCCTTGATGTTCCTTCCAAACATCCTTTCCTTATTTCTCCAACCATTAACACAATAGAGGACAAAGGTTCACCATTCAGAGTCATAAACAGAATGCATTTGCTAATGATGTGCAGAATGGATAAGCAGGAGACATTGGCAGATGACAGAAAGGTTTTTCTCCAGTTAAAGATTATTCAGAGGAATTTCTGGTGGAACTATGTGAGAAAAATGAAAAATTATATCTTGAAGTACTTATTTACAGTGCTGGCTAGGCTAGCCTGCAAAATAGGAGACCTTGACAAATTAGAGAGATGAGCAATCACCAACCACATGAAGTTTAATAAGGGTGTGATTCTTGGGGTGCCCTGCACAGGGTCAGGAGTTGGACATGGTTATCCTGATGAGTTCCTTCCAACTCAACACATTCTAAGATTTTCTGGTTCTAAGTTCCAGATGACTGTGCACAGGACACAGGAAGGGCTTCTTCAGCCCTGCCCAGGGGTGAAACTGAGCACAAAAGAAAGGAGTGCACATTAACACTTTAAAATTCTTTTAGGTAAAGTCAAAGGCTTTCATTGGCTTTTAACCTGTATTATTATATGAATTTGGGTCATGCTTTACCAGAAGTACAGAAGCCTAAATTTGTATTGTTTCCTTATTACAGAGGAACTGAATGAAAAGACTGGTTGGAGATGAGTGGGAAATATTAAAAAGCTTGCAAAAATAATGATATTTCATTTTTACATCAGAGTGTGTTTCATCTTACAGTTCAAGATCACATAAGCACAGAACACCATTTGTGCCATTCAGAGCAATAAGGAAAATTAAACCCCAGAATATCTCTAATTGGAATTTTTTTAGGTTACCTGCCATTTAGAGAAGTTTGGCTTGAAGATAGGACTGTGTACATCAGAAAGGCAGCACACACAAATAGGCAGTATGTTGTTAATTCCATAAGACTGCTTCAGATCTCTGTAGAACAGAGTTTTGTATTCTGTTAAAGGGTTTTCATCTCCTCAGTACCTTTATTATCCATCATAGTCTGCACTGGGCTGTTCGTCCCTTGCAGACACGTGATCTGTTCCAATTTTCTCCTTTTAAATTCCCAATCCTCTTTTGGAGAAAGAGGTTTTACCTAACAGCAGCACATTCCCCTTCTCAGGGAAATGCACAGATTCACAGAATCACAGAATGGTTTGGGTTGGAAGGGACCTTAAACATCATCCAGCTCCAACCCCCCTGCCATGGGCAGGGACAGTGGGTCAGGTTGCTCCAAGCCCTGTCCAACCTGGCCTTGAGCACTTCCAGGGATGGGACAGACAGCTTCTTTGGATAACCTGTGCCTCCCCACCCTTACATGGAAGAATTCCCTCCCAACACCTTAACTACACCTCCCCTCCTTCAGTTTAACCCTTGTCCTGTCACTGTGGTACTTTGCCCATGAACAAAACTGCTGCAGTGAGTTCTCCGTGGAGACTTTTCTTCTCCAGGGTGAACAGCCCCAGCTCTCTCATCCTGTCTTCCTAGCAGAGGTGCCCCATCCTTATGAACATCTTTGTGGCCTTTTCTGGTCTCATTCAACAGATCCAAGTCCTTTCTAAGTTGGAAGTCTGAGAGTTGCCTGCAGCACTGCAGGTGGGGTGTCATGAGACCAGAGCAAGGGAGAATCCCCTCCCTTGACCTGCTGGTCTCACTTCTTTTGATGCAGCCCAGGAGATGAGTCTACAAATGAGCCTATGCAGCATCAGATGTGAATTTACTGTGTCTTTTGAAATAGCCAAGGTGTTACCCACAGGACAAGCCAAAAAAACACTTTTTTCATCCAGACACGAGTGATTCCTCATAACAGATGTCTTCCAAGTCATCAGAGAAGAATACATTCTCCTAAGATCACAAAATATAACACAACCTTGTTGGATTTTGTTGAATTTGTAAGATGAAGAAACCTCTTCTCACCTGCCATGAGTGTCAAGGAGACAAACTTCACTGTTTGTGTTTCCTATCTAAATACATTTGTCCCCTATCTCAATAAAATGATTGTTGTATTTGTCCCACCAGCAGTTATGCTCACAAAGTGAATAATTGTGCCTCAGAGTCTCTAAACCACATTGGTGTTCTTTGGAATATAAACTGCTCCACAGAAAACTCAAAGATCATCTTCTTCAAGGTTTAAGTTTTATCATAAAAGAAAGGCAATTATCTGCATAATTTTTAGATGAGGAAAAGTTAGCAGAGTTTAAAGGTGTTACTTGTTGGAATATAGCAGTGCAGACTTGACAATCTGAAATTACTCTAAGTGTCACTAAATAAAGTAATGGGGTCAAATCTCATGAGTCTCTAAACTGGTACAGGTCCATGGAGTTTAACAACACTGTGCTAATTACATCAGCAGAGAATTTGCCCTCTAATTTCTAAGGGCCTGTCACAGACAAAAATGCTTTGCACAGGCATTCATTCTCAATTTGATATCCTTGGATGTGCTGGTTTGTGTTTATGTAGTTGTAGAAACTGATGCAGGGGTGGATCTGTGCAGTTCCCCAGCCCTGGCATGGCTATCAGCAATCTGTACATTTTCATTTTGAACTCTGGCACCTTGGAATAAGCTGGAGAAGAACTAATAACTCTGCCTGGTGTCTCCAAGTCTAGAGAGATCTGAAATGCTTTTACTGATAGACAATGAACTCTGTTAGTGACTGAGGAGTGTGGAGGAGTGTTCTGCTGCTGAAAAAAACCCCATAACTACTGAACTACTTTTAGTGAGAAAGGGAAAAAAAAAAGCAAACAAAACAACTCAGCGTACCCTGTATTAGGCTTGAATTCACCTTAGGCCCTTTATCTACTTTTTTCATCCTGTTTTCCCTCTGCTTTATTCCCTTCCCAAGCCTATGAGGATTTGACAGCACTGCTGCCCTTTAGCAATACTAGCTCTGCATGGGAGGGCAGCAAAATATTAGCTGGTTTAATGGCATTCCCTGACTCCCTGGAAGAGCAGCATTCATCATCATCACTTAAGAAAACACCTCATCTCAAGTAGACAAGCTCAAGCAGGTTATTGCATCTACATCCATTACAAGGTTGCAACACCTACACTGAGGTTACCAAGAGCCAACATATGTTTTACTACTACTTCAGGGAAAATTAATGTATTGAACCACAGAGCTAGCTAATTATCCATATCATTGACCCCGACACCTTAATGGAAAGTATTGTTCACCCACTCCACAGCAGCTCACACAGAATTAACATCAGATTGAACATGTTATAATTAAGGTCTGAAAGCACATGAATGGTTAGAAAGAAGAAAAGAGGCCACCTTTTGTCTGCCTTTCCACCTCTCTGGTGTTTCTCTTTCAGGTACAACTCTAAGTAGGCTCTTAGTTCACATAAGTGTGTCCCAACCTTGTGTCAAGCTGTCCAAGGCAGTTTTTCCTTTCCATGGACAGATTCCTGTGTTAATTCAGGCTGGAAGGGACCTCATCCACCCAGGTCCTGCTCTCAGCAGGTTCAGCTGTTCAGGGTTTTTACAGTGCTGGGCAGCAGAGGCAGGGCAGAGCTGTGAGCACAAAGCTCACAAAGCTCACAAAGCTCAGCTGGGTTGGTCCTGCTGATCACTGAGTGCCAGAGCCACTGATGCCTTGGGAAGGCTGACCTGGAACAGAGACTGGACAGAGCTAAGAGAATAAAGTAGGTGTTTATTGAAAGGCCTTTAGGGTGCACCTTGGACAGGACAAGAGCCTGACCATTGCTACACCCAAGGTGGACTTAAAATGGTCCCAAAATGGACAACCAGTCACAAGGACTCACCCTTTTATGAGTTTTGGTCCATTTGCATATTAGGGTTTAATTGTCCAACTACAGCTTCAGGTTGTGAGGTCCCATCCTTCTTGTTTCTCTCTTCACTCCACCATTGTTTGTGCTTTTGGGCCTGAAAGTTCTATTCCTTGTCCTTGGTCTTCAGCAGGAAAAGGATTTGTTTTGTCTTCCTGCTCTGTGCAGAGCTGAGTGACACTGAATGTGAGGCTCAGAATTGCACCCCTGGGCAGCACAGAGTCTGAAAGACAGGAAAGCTCAAACTTAAGTCAACACCACCTTTCCTTACCTAGGATAACTCTGCCATGTAGAGTCTGTGTCTGCCTCCTTTTAACTCTGCTCCTTACCAACACCCCAGCACTTTGTCACCATGCTCATAACACTGACATATTAAGTCCCAAAATGCAGGTCTAAATATATAATTATTTGTGGTTTTCCAAACACCATCTATTTTCTAATTTCTTCCCCATCATTAATTTTCCTCCTCTTTGCTGACTTATCAGTTGTCTTAAATATTATCCTTTTAAGTCTCCATGGTGTCCAATGAAAAGGAATTAGGATTCTGAGTGTGCTTTCAAACTTAATCTTGCAATTATCTACTTCATATTGTTCATCACTCTGGCCAGGCACTCTCTTTAGGAGAATTATTTGGCCTGAATAAATATCTTCAAAGTTGGAAGACTCAGATTCAATAAAATTTATGGAGGCTTTAATCTTTATTGAAATTGTGAAAGTCTGCAGTGTGATTTTTTTTTTCTTTAACTTTGTGGCATAGCATCTTCCTTGGTCCCATAACAATACTCCTGTGCAAGAGTGAGGAGAACTGTAGAAAATACCATTTTCAGAATTTGATTCTTCTTTTCCTTACTGGACTCAGAAATTGGATTACAGGATGTAAAGGTATGGAAAATATTAAGACCACCACATAGAACTGAAAAGTAGAAATACAAGGTTTATAAAGTGTGTTCCAGATTGCTCTAGACTTCTCACAAAAGCTTTTTTTGCCCTGACCTAAAGTTTTTAGTGTATTAACCGTGGGAGCATCTTCGTGTTTATGCAAAGTAACTTCAGGCAAGTGTCAAACTTTCAGAAGTGCTGACAATTTTGTAATCCTTAAAAATTGAGTTCCTCTGAAATGAGCAAAACAACACTGTCTCATGACAAAACTTTCATGAAGCAGACAGAAACATGATAATGGCTTCAGAAGCTGAGATCCCCCAGGAAACACACCATCATTTCAAAGCATCAATGCACAGATTTGCTCAGGGTGCAGCTGAAAACAAGAGCATCTTTCTAGTCTTGAACCTTTAATCAAATATCAGTATGAAGATTAAGGCACCAAAACCAAGACACTGTCCATAGAAAAGTAAACTTGACCTTGAGTGAGTAGAAGGCTGAACTAGACAACATCCTCTTGTCCCTCTGTACCCGTTATACTAGAAATCATGAAGAAGATAAACTTTTTTTAGGACATATTCTTACATATTTCATTTCCAGGTTTATTACTGTCAGCTTAAAACTATGAATTTTCTGAAGAAATTAACTAAAAAACCTCAATGACAGCAAAGAAGCAGTAAAATTAAATTAAACGTCACTCTTCAAAATCCAGAGCAGAAAATACAGAGTTTGTAAGGCAAATACAGTAAATCTATGTACGTATTTTAATAGATTAGAAGTATAATACATGTGGATGACTGTCCTATGCTATGTTTTATTTGCTACACTAAATGCATCATATCTTGCGAAACACAGAGAATTGTGCTCCTGTATTAATTACATTTTTAAGTGATTTTCTAATCTTTGAACCATTTTACTGTCTGACTGTTGCAGAGAGTGTATTAGAATTTCACACAGCACTGCTATTTTAAAGAAGTTAAATAGTAAGCAAAAGCTCTCCATTTTTTGTGTCCTTTCAGCCATTTATTTCTATTAGTATCAAAGAGGCTGTTTCACATTATGCAAACATTCAATGCAAAAGCAAGTTGGATTGTTGGTTAACTCTTAGAGGAGAAATATATGCTGTGATAACATTACCCAGTGTGGATGTGTTACACTTAAGGCATTAACTTCAGTATAAATCATTCTTTATATGAAATAAAAGTGCTTTATTGCTTTATAGCAAGATCCTAAACCACAGTAGATGGATGTTGTAGGATGTAATCTGGGTGCCAGTCAATTGGTGCTCCTTGTAAAGCAAAGGATGAAATTGTAGACAATGATATCCAGGAGAACATAAAAATCTGATGTATACCCACAAAATCAATGACTATTTAGAATGAAGCTTGAAAACATGGTATAAAACACTGTCTTTGCCTCATTGAGCTAGGCCCACATCTCGTCCCATTGAGCGGATTTATGGAGGCAGTACTGCAGTATCTTTAAATGAATGAGAATTCCCTTGCTCCTTCAGGTCTGAGACACACACAGTGGAACATTATGACCTGTTGAGATTTCTCTGAGCAGCAGCAAAGGTAATAACAGCTTCACTGCCAGGGATATGGTAAATCAACCCATCTTTCCTGTTAAGAGCATCTTTGCTTGTGAATTGTATAACCATTGTATAAATATATGTTTAGCAAAACAAGGAATTAATTTCTTTTTCAGAACTTGACAGGAATTTTCCATACTTGTTCTTGCAGTAGGAAGAGGAAAAAAAAGTGATATTCCTTTTTTCTGGAAATGTCATTTTTCTGAGAAAGGGGATTTTTTCTGCCTGAAAAAAAAAAAAAGCCATATACATTTGGACTGAAAGGCATATTTACTGTTCTTTTTTTTCCCTCCAAAATTTCCTCTGTACATTACTAACTAATCCTTAAGCAGCAGTTTTCATCAGCAGCTTTCAAATCAGCACAAAGGAGAAAAATGTCATTGTTCCTCCTGAACCTACAGCACAGCAAGGGGGGAGGAAGGAGATGCTAAGTGGCTTGCATTAATCTCCCAGCATGCAAAACCCACTTCCCAAACCCTAGGACTCTTTCCTGCTCCCTTTACACAGTCAGCCAGCACTCCTTGCTTGCCCGCTCTTTTGGCAAGAATCCCACTGAAATCCACAGCCCAAAATACCTCTAAACAGGGCAGAATATGGATTAAACTTTTATATTTGAGCAGTTCATCTGGTGAAGGAGGAACTCGAGGCTCAGTTAGAAAAAGTTCTTCCCTTCCTCCTCGGTTTGTCAGTTTCTGAGTACTGGGAGCCAAACACTGTGAATTTTTGTGCCTTGAATGTTTATTGTTTTACTTTGTAGCTCAGCAAAGAAGAAGAGAGCAGGTGTGGAAGGCAGGGAAGAACAGTGGGACTCCTTCAAGACAGGAAAAAATACTCTCAGGCATGGGGAGAAAAAGAAAGAATAAGCTGCTCTGTGCTACCAGTGCCTACAGTGGAGGAGATGAACTACATTACCAACAGCAGTTCTGCCTTTTCTCCATGCACCTCATTTTTTGCATAATAAGAGAAAATTATACTTTGTCATGCTGTATTAAAGATAATTATCTCCTTCAATCCTTGTGGTTTTCTATGGTTTTGTAGTTAACCCAGCTACAGTCCTTGATATTTGCACAGCAACTAGTTGTTACTGCCTCAGAAGAGAAATTCTTAAAGAAGAAGTCTTTATCAATCCAGATGTTAATTTTGACTATTGGTCATTCAGTCAGCAGCAGCATGGTCAGCAAGGACAAAAGGAAGTAAATATCCATAGAAGTTGTACTGATTTCCAAAAAGCAGTGAGTGTGGAAAGAAGTTTAGGTCTAGTGGGGCTGGAATTCTCTATGGTAGCTGCTCTTCTAACAGAGGACCCTTTGTAGGAAAACCATTTACTGAAGGAGACATCCAGGGGATCAAATTTTGGAAGGCCTGTAGGTCTGTACATTCCCAAAGTCTGGAAATCTGATGATGCCCTTGAGAGTAAGTTTTGGTTTGAAAAGACAGGGGTCTGCCAGGGAAAACTGGAGTTTCCCTTGTAATGGAGAATGCAAGACCCCCTCCCTCCAAATTATTATAATTTTGCAATTGAAGGCTTTCAGGCAAAGATTTGGGAATAGGAATAACAGCTCTTTACTAGGAATATTAAAAATAAAAATCTAGTAGTAGAAAAAAAACCAAAAAACAAGCAAACAAACAAACAAAAATCTTAGAAACCCTGTCAGAGTCAGAAATACGATCTGACACCCTGTTGGTCAGGGTGATGGAAGCAGTCCAAATAAATCCTCCTGAAGTGACAGATGTGGTTCTGTTGGAGTAGAGATGATGCTGTAGAAGGGTCCAGGGGTGATGAGATGGGTCTTGTCTTCCTCTGGGAATCCAGTGCAAACAGGCTGCCCTGGTGTTCAGAATCTCAGGTTTTATCCAGGCAGAAATTCTGGGCTCCTCCCCCTGGGTGGAGCATCTCACATTGGGATGATATAATTTTACCAGTCATGCAGTGAGCTTTGATGGCCCATTANTGCCATGGTGTTTTAATTTAGGTTTTATCCAGGTAGGAATTCTGGGCTAGGATGTTCCCTGGGTGGAGCATCTCCCAGTGGGATGATGTAATTGTATCAGCCATGCAGTGACCCTCGATGGCCCATTAACAGTAGATATCCCCTGGAAAGAGGATGAGTCCTGGAAGAGATAAAGAACACTGCCCCAGCTGGTTTTAACAGCTGGCCATTAACAGAAGACACCTGCCCCCTATCCCCTGGAGTTATGAGGAAATGTGTTATACAAGAGATAAAGAAAATATCTCCCCAACTGGTTTCAACAGATGGAAAATAAAATAAACTTTTTTGGTTACATAACCCACAACAGAGTACCACAGAGTTCACATTCCCTGATAGAGTTGAATGAATGGCTGGCAGAAAGATGCGAGTTACAATTGTGAAAATGGTCCAAAGAGAAGAAAACCAGACCGATGGAAGAGGTGCCTTGAATGAGAGCAAGAGGTGACTCTACATCATTGAACACACTGCACCTTCCAGGGAATGCCTCCAGAAAGCCTGCAGGATGCTGCCAGTACTGGATAGCTGAGACATTCCAGTGCATTTAAGGACTTGCAGACTGTGAAATGTTGTTAGTCTCTTGTCCCTGGAAATGTTCAAGACCCATCTTGGATGGGACCTTGAGCAACCTGGCCTAGTAGTAGGTATTTAAGGTCCCTATCAACCTAAATAATTCTATGATTTTTTGAAATATAAAACCTCATGCTCCAGTATTTAAGCACACAAAGACTTGGCTTTGCCTACAGGCCTGCACTGGAGTTTTCCTTGTCTCAGGGCTCTCTTCCTCAGAGCTGCAGGAGTGCAGTCACACATGAGGGTGGGATGCTTGGGTCCCTCTTGTGCATTTTTACCTTTACAGTAATACCTGAAAACATCAGCTGGAATAACTGCACCGTGGAGCAGCACTACAAAAGACAGTAGGATTCTCAAGTCACCTATCATTTTAATAGACAAAAGAATGGGAGAATGTAAATATTATCATTCCTGCTGAGCAAACAGAGAGCTGGTATCACTCAGAGAGGTCAGGCAGATTAAGGAAGAAAGCCCAGATCTCGTGACTCCCAAGTCAGTGTCTGAACCACACAACCACAGTTGTGTTCTCGACAGAGCTGCTCTCTGTGGGTTTTGATCAGCATATTTTGCTCCCAGCAGTTACTCTGCCTGGTTTCCATATCCCTATTAAATTATTCTATAGATGATGTAAAAGGTCAGGGAAAAAAAAAAACCCTCACATGCAAAAGTGTTGAGAAAAATGCCACCCCTTTTCTGGAGGCTTATTGTAAAATAAATAAATAAAGCAGTATTGAAGAAGGAAAAATTACCAAGGGAGTCATAAAAAGTTAGCTCTAGGCCAGAGAAATGCTGCTTTTCATTTCTATATAGTACATGAGAATATTTTGTGGACTAACAGTGCATGAATAATGTTTTATTAAAATGTATATCTTTACAGCTTTATTTTATCAGGTCCTTCAAGGCCTGGCATAAAAAAGGTTTAACAAGTTTGACACATGCTGATTTAGCATTTATACCACAAACTGAATCTGCTTTGTGAGGGAAAATAGGCCAGCTTTCAAAATACAAACACTGTGAAGTATTCAAAGTGAAACAAAACAAAAGTGAGAAGTGGGAAGAACGAAAAAAAGAAGAAGAAAAATGCAAACCATGATCATTCCAAACCTGCTGTGCAAAGGTTTTAGACTAACTTTGAAAATATATCACATTAAATGTTGTAGCACTGATGATTTCAGCATCCAAGTTTCCTAGTGGAGTATGCAAATCTGGTTTGTGGGAGTCAACTAAAAGTAGTCAGTGAGATTTGTTCTCTTTTATTCTTGCAAATGAGCCCAAGATCTGGCCCTTCCTGAGCCACCTTCACTCTTTCAGCTACCAAAGACTAAAAGAAAACCTTTTTCCCAATGTAAAAGAGTTTGAAAATTTTTAATTAATGTCACACCTTCAGTTGCAGAAGAAGGTATTTTAGAAATCTCCTTGTTCAGCCTCTGTCTCCAGCCCAGAAGAAAATGCTGCAAGCCCCAATGCTTAAGAGGAAATATGCTTTTTCTGTGCTAGGGTAAATGTGACCCAGATTTCTGTGATATTGAAGTTAGTCGACCCTCAGCTAAACTCTTATCTAGCCTGTCTTGACTTTTTAAAATGTGTTTTTAAGCACGGTTTTTCTTTTTTTCACAAAGCCTGGATAGCTGGCACATTTTACAACTTAGCATTTCCATTATTAAAATTGCCAGATGGAGACCAGTTAAAATGATTTTTATTTCTGTTACTTTGATATTTTTGCACTTCTGCTTTTCAAGTAACCAGATGGGGGTTAGCTAAATCCTCTGAGCTACTTGTTTATAAATGGACTGTAGAGACAAGTGTATAAATCTATATGCTAAGCTTGCTGGAACAGCTACAGCACTACAATAGGCAAAGGATGGATAACATATCCTTTTTGTTAACAGGACACCATCTTTACAGACTTAATCAATAAACTAATTAGGGTTTGAGGTGTACCAGTGCCCAGCTTCACAGAGAGGCTTTCATGCTCTATCTACATTTCCTATATTTCTGCCAAATTAGAGACAACCAAAATTTGCCTCTGTCATGGCACATACCTGAATTTTTATTTCTTGGTATACTGAACAGCAGAGACCCACCCTACATCATAACTTAACATGTCTGTTAAAAGGAAAGACAATTTATATGAAGCTACTAATGTTTTCTCTTAAAAATACATTCATATGACATTCATTTAATCTGACGAGTATAATATTTTTTCTGACCCCTATATTCTCTTCATTTTAAAACTCCAAAGCCTCCTAGTAGTTTAAAACTCTTTTAGTACAGATCATTACAGAGGTAACTAAAATATTTTTTTATTTAAATAGTAATTTTCCCACCATGATTTTTTTTATTTAAGAGATTCTAAATACACTTGGATGGGTATAGGTGGACACAGCCACTTTCTGCAGCAATCCAGGACAGGGAAGCAGTGATGGTTGTCACATTCCATTGCAATTTCCCAAAATTATATAGATATAATTTATAAAGCCTGAATGTCAAAAGTCAAAATTAACAGACCTCATCAAGTCTCATCAAGTACACATCATGGTTTTGATGAGACCAGCAGTCCTTTACTTACATGCATCTGCTTGAAATGACTGAATACAGGAATTGTGTATCAGAAATTTGACCATTTATTAAGCTGTGTGGAAAGGTCCTTTGTCATTTTAGAAGCATAGTAATTTATAGTTTTAGCCAACAGTTTATATCTTAACTACTGCCTAGTGTCAACTAGAATAAATCTTTCCTTAATAGTCTTCATAGGCAATAAATATTGTTGTGTGGGAAAGAATATATTTCATGTGGGAACAGGTGTGGTCAAATATTTGGTAACATTTACAGAAATTTTAAGCCATTTTTTCCCTTTTTAGCCTGTGTTTAATATGAGATAGTTTCACACATTCCTAAATAAATAGCATAATTCTATGCAACAATTGCCAGTTTCTTTCTATTGTATGTTTTACTGCTGGGCAATTCAAAACTGAAATCATTGCAGGAAAAAGAATAGTTAGATTGGGTAATGGAGCTAATGGAAAGTGATAATTGAGGAAGCTATGAAAGTTGGAAATTTTGTAGTCTAATAATAAAAGAACAAATGTTAATTTTGACTGCTTCTCAGTAGTTTCCACAGAGGAAGATTTGTGTAGCAATACAAATCTGATCAATGAGGAAGTTGTCTTGGGATTTTCATACAAATTGTCAAGCTCTGCACATCTACTTTTTCTGATGACATATTATCCTGCTTGTTTAGCTGCCTCTCCCAAGAATTTCTATTTCAAATGTAACTTCTAAACCCTGTGCAAATTTGGTATAGTGCAGTGACAACAGCAGGACACAGAACCCTTACAGCACTTTCCAACCTGTGCTGTGTGTTCTGTGGCAAATTTCTCTTGGTCTCAATGGCAACAGCCCTGAAACTCCATCACAGGTTTAATTTAACGTCACCCTTCTCATAATATTTTGTCTTTATTTGGTTTAACCTTCTTTTCCATTTGGAGAGTGATAATAAGCGTTAATTGCTGCATGTGCTGGCTGATGTAGATCAGCTGATGGCTGCTGATGAGTGAGCTGGGGAAGGCCTGCAGAGGAAGTTGTTTTGCTTTGTTTCCAGCTCAGCCCTCTCCGCAGGCTCTGCTCCCACAGAGCTGTCCAGATGGTCTGGCTCCTTTCCTTTCATGTAAGGTGGGGAAGTGGTGGGGAAAGTTTGTGCCTGCCTGAAATGACTCATCCCCAGATCCCCGCGCCTCCGCTGCTGCACGATCCTCAAAAGATCCCAACATGTGCCTTTGTTCTGTTTTCTTCCTTTTTTTTTTTTTNTAACTAATCTCATCACCACATCTTGCTCCTTGAGCCCTGGAAGGATGCAGGGGAGCAGATGTTGCCCCCATATTATCTCAGTAATGTGGCAAGCTGGAGAGTGACAGGCAGGGCACATCAGGGTGACTCTGGCACGCTACAGCCACAGCACAGCAGACCTTTCAGGGATTGAGGACTGTTGGGAAAAGGCCTCATTTAGAGCTTTGTGAAAGACACAACCTGGCTGAGATTTACTGGAGATCAGTCTCCCCCCATTCCCCACAGACCCTCAGCTGGTAAACCATACACACAGTGCTGGTGTTTCAGTCAAATCATAGCTGGAACAGCCAAGAGGATTTTAAACTAGCTTATTTAGAAGGATAGGTGATGGTCCAGGCAATCCAAACTCAAAACTTGACCCGCTTATCAAGGAAGACATTTTCTTATTTCTTACATGACGTAATTCCTTTCTGTACCATGAATTAAAATCAAACAAACTGGGAATTTATATTTAAAAAATCTGATACAATTATCTTGTTGACAGACTGCTGATTTGAATAAACAGATTTAGTATCTCTACCCATAAACAGCCTAAAATGGCTGGAGTAGGAGAAAAAAATAAAAAGATCATAGGATGACTGGGGTTGGAAAAGACCTCAGAATGTCTCTAGTCAAAGCCAGGACGTCCATGAGGCCACACCAGCTTGCTCAAAAAGAGGAATCTGAAAAATGGGTCTCTGTAAAACATGCTTGCCATAACAGGGTACTTGAAATGGAGATCATTTGTGGAATTAAGGAATGAGTGGAATAGGAAGTGCCCAGAAGCTGGTGCTGTGAAGATCTGTGCAGGTCAGTAAGGTCATGGACCATGGATGGCAGGAGAAGCACTAAACCCACAGCCTGCACTGCACTGGCAGGACTGAGAGGGCACACCCAACAGGGATGTGGTGATGCAAAAGTGTCTCCCTTGTGCTGATTTTAGCCAAAATCAGCACACTTCACTCAATTATTTCAAGCAAGAGATAGAGATCAAACCCCAGGATGTGTTATTCCACGAGCAACACTCAGCAATACACGGAGGAGAATCGAGGTGTGATGGGAGATGGCCCCATCCCAGGGAGTGTTCAAGGGAGTGGGACAGGAGACTGAGCAACCTGATGGAAACTGTCCCTGTCCAGGATGCCAGGGTTGGTATGTGACCATCTTTAAGGTCCCCTCCAACCCAGCTCATTCTAGGATTCAATCATTTAATTTTCTGAGTCAAGGCTGCTTTGTCCATGCACTTGGTAGCAAATAATCGATGACGATTTGTTTGGGGTTTTTAAGTTTCAAACATAATTGATATTGTGCTCGATGCAAACAAAGTCTCTCCTGGACTTCATTATGCTGGATAAAGATGGATTTGTCCCTAGACTGTGTTGCCTAAGGATGAATGATCATGACATGATTACATTCAGTACAGCAAACTGAGTACATACCTGCTAGTCATTCACATCCTGGTGCTTTCAAAGAGATAATTTTCCAAAGGAGAAGAATTCTGAATGAAACTGATTGGAAAATAGACGGTTCTTTATTCATGGTTTATTAGATTATCATAATTCCACAGTGAGGAAAGAGGATACCTTTGGCTGGAAGCTTATGCCATCCCAGTGGTATGGACAGCAATATTAGATAGAGATACAGCAAAATGAGGGGGGAAATGGAGGAATAGGGAAAAATGAAAATTTATGAAATACATCAGGCTGTAATAGAGAAGCCAGAGGCAGAGCAGGGGGTGGCTGTCAGGACTACGACCAAGTGGGAAAAGCTGAAGGTGTGCCAGGAGCAAACAGCAGTGCTGTAGCTCAGGGGACTGTGAACATTATTGCCACACACTGGTATTGTTGATGGTAAGGCAGGAACAGTCTTTGGCTCTGGGATAGCCTATTTACTTCAAAATGGTTCTTCTATCACTCTCCAATTTGGGAATTCCTGCCTTTAGGAACCCTTTTCTTGTATTATTGAAAATGACATGATTTCTAAAACTCCAATGTATTTTTCATTCACTAGGTTATTTTCTTAATTATATTTGCTGGAGATAGATTCAATTGCAGTTTTGTTCATCTTCAATTTATGTTCCTATTTCTGAAGCCTTTGGCAGTCTTTCAAAAAGTGTCCACACACACTGAATTTAGTCTCTCAGCTTTAGGTGACAGCTCTCAATAAATTCACATGCAGCTTGCAGAGGGGACAGCACCTTCCCTTTCCTCCTCCTCTGAGCAGACCTACAGAATAAATCCTGATCAGAAACACTTCATTGATCTCGGTAAAGCTCTCCTTTCTGCCAAACTCGATGGCTGATGAAGCTGCAGCTACTACTCCTCCAGTCTTGTGCAGGGTTTACAGCAGAAAGAAAAGATTCTGTGCTATGTTAATGTTCAAATGTTGTTTCTCCATTCCAGGTGTCCAAAAGCAGTCCTGACACCCAGGATATCTTCCCATGACAATTTTGGTCACAAAATGGTTTGGAATAACAGTTTAAGGTGGTTTCACAAAAATCATTTTCTGATGTCTGATGGTGGGGGAGAGGGGCCAGGTGGGAGATGGGGAGTAGATTTTTGTTTCAGCAAGAGCTGGAAAATATTCAGCATGTACAGGTGAGGATAAAAAATGGCACTGCTTCTCCATGCTGGACTGAGCAATGTTTTAAAACAGTTTCTTTTAAAGTACTTTCCTACTTCCTTCTCTATATGAACTCTTGGTATAGGTCATCACTATCCAGAGATAAAATTGTCAATAGCACATCAGAAAAGATTGAGGTGGGCAATGGGTTTCTCTAGATCCTGGGTGGTGACAGATATTTTGGTTCTGTATTTGAAACGTAGCAGAATTATTTGCCCCTATCACGCAAGGATAATGAATTTTGTTTCTAATCCATACAAATGTAAATATCTAGAAACATTTATTGGGAATAGATTTTCTGAAATATGTAGATTGGGTTAATCTGCCCTGAAAAAGAATTTTTATTTACCCTGCCATGGCCATGGTTAAGGTTATGTCAGTTCAATAAAGGCAGTTTGGCTGCCCCTTGTATGCACAGGCTGCTCAATCTGTCAGCAAAAGGGGAAATATAAGAAAAAACACAAAACATTTGGCAATAATAAGACTAATAAGAATGTTATAAATGTAACCCAGGAATTCCTTTTAAAATACTGTTTCCTTATGACATTACAATGCAAAATGGCACTCAAGGTTTTGTATTTTGCATCCCTTGACAATCTAGGGAAGGTTGTGGCTGTTCATGACCAACAGAGCACAGGTTAACTGGGTGGAACACAGCCAATGAATATCCCAAAGAGGCCTCAGCTGGATGATTGTGTTTTGGGAGAAGTGTTAGGCCCAGTGTCCTGCCAGGCTGTGACATCTACAATGTCAACATGAACCTTGAATTCACAACTGACATCATGAAATGAGAACGAATTTTAGATTCAGCATCCATAATCTGAAAAGAAGGTTGCTTACTTCTCAAGAAGATGGTAACTAAAAGAAAAAATAAAAGAAGTCTTGGGGGTACTTAAAGCAGCCTGGTTAGTGACTAGACACTGCAAGAGGAAAAAGCTTTCTCAAACTACTGGGTAAGGAATAATTAGCAACAGCTGGAACTTCTCATTTGCAGACAAGCTGCAAACTAAAAGAGAAATGTAAATTATCTGAAGAACCTGCCATCTTCACCTCCTGGTTTCCTCAGGCAGAGACTGAACTCCTTCCTTCCCAGCTGTTGAGCAACAGAGACAATTTGTGATTCAGTCCTCTGAATTTCTGTCAGATGGGGGAGCAGTGAAATGTAAGACGGGAAACTGAAAGAGGTAGAATTAAACTGGATGTTAAGTAGAACATTTTTACTATAAAGGGTGGTGAGGCTGTGCCTGCCCCATCCCTGGAAGTGTCCAGGGACAGGTTGGATTGGGCTCTGAGCAACCTGTTCTGGTGGAAGGTTCCCTGCCCATGGCAGGGGCGTGGGATAAGATGATCTTTAAGGTCTCTTCCAATCCAAGGCCTCCTGTGATTTTATGATTTACTGACCTGTGCAGACCTGTTATAACAGAAACCTGTGAAATGAAGGAAGTTTCCCAAGGACACCCCATGAATTATTAGCCACAAATCCAGTCCAGACATGGGGGCTCAGCCTGTATTAGGTCCTGCAGCTTCCAGAGAAGTGGGATTTGCTTAGGCTGAGCACTCAAATAAGGAAAGAAGGGGGGTATTTTAAGGTATTTTAAGGTATTTTCCTTGCTCTTCTACAGACCAAACTTTACGATGTGCAATTTTCAAGACTTCCAGTGTCTAGAGGGTACTGCTATGTTCTAGAAAGCTGCTTCTATTAATCTCACTCTTTTTGCAGTCTTTATTGGTTGGATTTTGTCAGATGAAGCAATGAATGTTTATGCCCGAGGTTTAGAAAGCAATAAAAATGTTTTATTTTCAACATGGGGACCTGTGCTTCTCTTTATTGGAATCACAGCCTAGGCCTTGTCTGGGAGAAAAATCACTAAACTGCTTGGGCTTGTGTAAATGAGGTCAGCAAGAGAGAAAAGTCTGACATCAGACTTTGGGTATTTTTGAATGGAAAGGAAGTATCTCCCATAAATAAATTATGTGTGTGACTCTGACTTGTCATATATAAATAATTTAACCTGGGCTACAATAGCTATTAATGCTTTGAAAGAAACAAAACTTTTATGAACAGGTGTAGGAAGTAATGGAATCACCAACATGGGAATGAATGAATGAATGAATGAATGAATGAATGAATGTTTAGGTGATGCTCTTTTTTAATATGCACGGTCCTCAGAAAGGGTAAAAAATGTGCTACTGCTTTTTCATAAATTAAAGAAGTTTCTTTAGATAATGTAAAAAACTGCATTCAATACATCAGAAAAAAGCTTTCTCTGACTTTCCCTGAATTAGGACCTTTAGAGTGAAATTTTTCTATGGATAAGCTGTCCTTTAGAACTGAATTTAATGCCAGCCTTCCACTGATGAAGTAATACTGTTATGAAACTCTCTCCTGTACTGTTTTCACAGGGATAACATGTTGAGTTTTTCCTCAGGAGAGCAACAGCTCATTTCAGTGCACTCTGTGGTGTTTTGTTTGGATACACACACACACCTGTACGTGGATTTGTGGATGCTTGTGCCTATGCAAGCAGATAAGCACTTCTAAACAAAGGCTCCAGGGGAGTTACATGCCCAGAATCAGGACACTTAATTGGTTTTTGTGTCTATAAAAATCTCCTGCCAGCTGTTATGGCAAAAAGTTGCCTTCCTGTTTTGTCAGCTCTTCCCAGCCTTAGTGATAGGAAGGGAAAATGAAACATTGTTATCTCCAGTGAGTACAGCAAATCCTGAATCCTCACCAGCATCAGGGTGAGCTCAGCCTGGTGCAGTTCAGACAAGGGCTAAAAGGGGGTCCCTCTGTGCCTTTGTATGAAACATGTATGAGATTGCTCTGGCATCTGAAGCATTTTCTCCTTCCCTACTCACATGTCATTGTCTTTAGGTGAATAGCAAAGCACATTTTCACAAGGGACCTTGTATCTCTCTCTCTTTTAACAGATATGATCTCAGTGCATAAAATAGGTGTTCGTGGTTGACACCTTCAAAATCATGTGCCTGAATGTACTTTAATAAATATGAATATCAGATATGGACCATTTATTTCACCATTTTCTTAATTGAATAATTGTTCCCTTTTACTATTTTTTCGCCTTCTCTCTAGGACTTTGGAGCTTTTAAATCTTTTTCTTTCTAAGGGGTATGGTATAGATCTCTTTTGTAAAGCTTCAGAGGTTCCTTACTTTGCTACAGCAACTCTTTAATTTTTGAAGTGGTGGAAGCCATCTGTCTCAACAGATCATGTTCTTTTACACTGAATGACGAACCAGTATTTCAGTTGATTTGTGCTTAAAACAGTCTTGGAAAGGAGGGAATTTCATAAAGCTGCCAATTTTTGTGTCTTCTATTAAGTTCCTAGTGTTCTGCTCTGTAGATTGCTAGGGTGGTGTCTGTCCCTCCCAGATGGGAAAGTAGGGCACAGATTAAAAAAAAAAACATTTTTCTCAATGTCAGGAAGAAAGACGGAGAGAGGAATTAACTGAATATCTCTACCTAGTCCCTTACCAATAATCATCTTATTCCTTGAACTTCTGTGATGGATAGAAAACCAGAGGTAAATATTTGAAGAGTCTATTAAATAACAGATATGGATGTGGAGCCACTAATTTTCTTCTGTCTCTTTGGAAATGGTTTCCTAAACATTTCACAGTATGCATTCAGCATAAATTAATTACCCTTGGATTTATTCTCCAGCGCTGCATGAGATGGCATTGGGGCTGTACAAATGCAGCTGTGGTCCATGTGAAAACATGGCCTTCACAACAAAGCGCTTATTAAGGTCATTACCAAAGTTTTTATTTTCTGAGCTTTATTATGAAGGCAGCCTGAACAATACCCTTTTCATAAGGCTTCATAAGGACCTCTTGGTGTTCACTGTATGACCTGACACCAAAAGAATGGAGAGGAAAAGACAGGCAGTGTCAGCTTTGGCTCCTCAGTCTGATGTGGCACTGGAACAGTTAATGGCTGCTTTCCTCCTCTGCACCAAATCTGACCCCTGACTCTGCCAAATGGAATGAAAGAAGCAGATTGGGGTGTGCAAGGAGCCCTTTTTGAACATGTCTGGCAAATACAAGGAGCTTTTCTTCTCTTTCATTCTTTCTGTTGGGTGAGGAAGGGCAAGCCCTGCCCCAGACTACAGAAGTGTTCTCACTCTGCCAGTGCTGCAGAATGAAGAAACCTTCCCGCTGGCCAGCAAAGAGAAATTCAGCAGAAGACATAAATGTTTGGCTCATATGCTGTTTAAAGTGAACTACAAACACCTTAAAAACAATTAGGCTGATGGGAGTTTGGGGATGACTTTCTCTTCAGAGAGGCTGGAAAGCATTTCTCTCCTAACGAAGTTTGTCGTAATAGTGATTTTCTTCTAGGTGAATAGACACAAAACACATCTTTGTTCGTGAGGCTTTTTATTGCTGCAGTTGTCATGAGCAAAACCTGAAAGTACTTGAAAATCCATTAAAAATACAATCAGGATTAAAAAAAATACCATCTCTTGAAAGTTTGTCTCTGCAGACTGTAAAAGTGAGACGTCGATAAGTATGAGACACATTTATGCAATTTTAGATTAATGATTAACTGTTAAAGTGCAGGCTTTGTACAGTCAGCAAGGAAACAAAACCCTTCAATCTCTGCAGCTGCTGGATGAAGCCAACTTCTAAGTTACAGTGTGTGATAAGATGTGCTGAATCCCAGCCCAGTTGGCCATTGACCTGCAGTGAATCAGCGACTGCTGTCTCCGGGGTGTTTTGGTTACAGTTCCCAATTCCCAAAGAGTAATTGTCAGCTGGATTTATGCCTGTTTGTGACTGCTTTTCCTCTGGTTCTGTACAAGCACCAGTGCATGGCTTTGTTAATTTCTTAGATTTGGGACTAAAAATTTCCTGTCTCCCAAATGATGAATTTCACCAAGAAAGAATGGACTAGATTTATATACTCATAGTAATGCTTGGACTTACTTATACCAGTTCTAGAGGAAGATCTTTAATTGTTTTTTTCCATCAGAATTATTGAATTCAGCCAGAATTTTTTCACACATCCAGGCCATGAACAAGTGCTCAAGTTCCCAAGTTAAAACATCATCTTGCCAACTTTAAAACATTTGGCTGGTCAGCAAGAAAGAAAAAGCTGCTTGTAAAGCACTGGAATGCATTTTCAATTAGTCACTCCATTGCTTAAAAGGCGAGGCATTAGGGACTAGGAGGAGAGGCAGGGGGGTGGCAAGGCTGATGGGGAGGGACAGCATGAGGCAGTCTGGAGAAGAGCCTTTATCAGCCCCCAGCAGCAGCCCTGGAGTTGGAGGCCACTCTTTAATAGCTGAGCTTTTGTTTAACAACAGGCTCCCCAGGGAGAGTGAGGTTTTCCTGGTAAAAGACCAAGATTTCTTTCAAATAACTTAATATTGCTTTGTATGAAAGAGCAACGGAAAATATGTATTGCGAAGATGCTAGAAGGTTATTTATTCCTCTATTATTGCCTGATAACCAGGCTGCTGGGCACCCTGACTAAAAGGTTGCGCTCTGGCAGACCTTCCTTGGATCCTAAAATATTTTGAGTGAGATAACACCCTTGAAAGAAGATTAAATAACAAACCCAAACTGCTTACTATACTTGGTTTATTGTCCTGCCCAATACTATGGAGGTCTCAGTCCAATAGAATTCTGGTAAAGAAAGAGCTGGGAGGGGAAAAAATACCTCATGGCATAAAATCATCTTGTTAATGCTCAGTAGCCATAACTACTTTTGCTTTTTAAAATGCTTTGTCCTGTACTTGACCTTCAAATGTTTGTAGCTAGCTGATCTGGAACTTTTTTGGCTCCACAGCTGTCTAAACTAAGGATGATGACATTGCTTAGAGATCCTTTTGTGTATGTGTGTATACAGGAATGCTGTTTTCAAAAGCATATATATATATTTACTTTAACATGACTCAAAATCTTGGAAAGCTTGTACTTCTTTATCATATTAACTGAGAACCGATAAGTTCTCACTGGGGGAATGTGTCATGGCATGAAAGACCCAAATTACACAATATGCTGGATTTCAGCAGGTAGAGCAAATTTGGGGGGTTGTTGCCTTCTGGCTAGCTGTAATAAATTTGCTTAAGTAATATTTCACAGATGTGCTGGCGGTTTCCTGGCAAACAAGCTGAAGATCATAGGAAATTTCTTTACTCAAAGCATAAAAATAAAATTTTAAATATAAAGACCTCAGCCCTAAGAGAAAAAAACATTTGCCTAAAAGCTGGGCTGGAGTCAGCTATCTAAGCACAAGAGTTAAAATAATTTTACAGTGAGTTTCTGTTTCTGATTTGTTTTCTCCTACTATAACTACATGCCCCCATGAAACACGTGAAGCTGTTTTGGAAAATCCATTGCCTGTCGCAAGTTCCTCTGTGCTGAACTTGATCTCGTAGTTTTATTTTTAGAAGGTTTATAGTTGCTGTCCTCAGTGTTGTAGAAAAAGCTGGCAAAATGCCAGCAAGGTCCTGCAAGATGGAGACATGAATTTTGATCCAGGCACAAGAATTTGTGATTAAAAAAAAAATAGAAATAACCACAATAAGTGCAAAAGGGAAAGGAAGAAGTATATTTATTCCTACAGTATAGTTCTCATGTGGATATGTTGGCAGAAATAATAGAGCATTTTCTGTGGGAAGACAGTGAAAAATGTATGTATGGAAAGGATAAGATGTACTTGTTAGAGATAAAATTCTTGAAATAGACATAGTTTGTGGAATTTGGGGATGAACAGAGTAAGGCACTGAGCATCTTGGTGCAGTGGGGTATAAAGACAGAGCATTTGCCTTTTTCTCACCTTGATCTGCAACAGGATGTGACAAGGACACAAACTTGGCTTGTCAGTGGGTTAGGAGAGGTCAGGGTATTTTGATTTTTATATTCTTTGTAGGCCAAGCTTGAAACTTTTCTTTATTCAAGCCTGGTCATCAATGTGTTTGCACAATATAAAATATTCAGTGAAAAATTTATGTAGGAAAATAGGTGCATATAGCTCCAAAACCAGCAAATGTGGCAATAGGGGAGAGAGGAAAGAGAAAAGGCAGTGTGTTGCAACCACTGCTGTCCTCCCAAGCCTCAAACAAGGGATTAACATCTATAACAGTTGTTTACAAACTTTTGGGAGGAAAAAAAAGACATTGACCAATCACTTTTTATTTGCCTTCCATTAAAAAAAAAAAAAAGAAAGAAAAAAAAAAAAAAAAAAAAAAAAAAAAAAAAAAACCCTGAATTTAATTTTCCATTACACGCATCTTGCTCATCTCCTGTAGTTAAATAAATAGAAGACCCGAAGTTTCCAGAGCTGGATACAAGCCTTATCTCTGGAGAGTTGCTCAGAGATACGTGTGTATCAGGTGAGAAACACCCTGTGCCCCTCTGGCTCTAAGAGAGGGGTGGAACCTCTGTAACCCCCAGGTGTCCCCCACCCTCCTGCCCCACATCTGCACCTGCAATCTCACCATCTCTGACGTGTTTATCCTCGCTACACCCCTCTGAGACAAAGCAAAACTGCCTGGGGGAGGATGTAAAATTCCAAAGGCTGAACTTGAGGCCTGGCTTGATAAACTGATCAAGAAATCTGACCCCAGGGGCTGAGCCAGGAGCTTCCCCTGGCTGAGGAGAAGGGGCAGGGAGGGAGGCAGGAGGTGACTCCGTGTTTCTCCTAAATGAGGGGTCGGTGATGCTCTGGCCTTTGAGCAAAGAAGGCATTTTGTATCTGGGTAATCTAAAACTGGTTGTTTCTGTCTGACCACTATCAGCTGGCTGCTGTCTGGCAGGCAAAGTGGTGACAATTCTCTTTTTTTGGGCAGTGGGAAGCCTCAGTGTCACCTTCTGGCCAGGGCAAGACTGTGCTGCCTTTGTGCAGCAGGCAGGGGGGTTCAGGCTGCCCAAAGGCAGCTCACAGCAGACCAGGAAGCCTGAAATGGTTAGGCACAACTCGATTTTATCTCACCAAAGAAGGAGGCAGTAGAAAACTTTAAAGTTTGTATGTGTTATAATATTCCTTATTATGGGTATTATAAGACATGAGTTTGTCACCCACTACCAGATCTCCCAAATCTCCCTGTGACCACAATATTACTGATTCTTTTAATATACAAAGGCTGAGCTTAACTCTTTTTTTTTCTTTTTTTTTTTTTCTTTTCTGAGAGAGAGAGAACTAGTGGCAGAGGGAAACCAGGAGCATATGCCTGTGATATAAATATCAAAGTGGAAGTATCTACCAATTGGGGTAGTTTGGTTCTGTCTGAACACTTTATAAGGTACTGCTTTGCTTCCCCCCCACCCCATCCCCAAAAGGATTTTAATTCGGGAATTGCCAGAAATCCTAATGAATTGGCGGAGCTCAAGGAGAGGTTACAGTCATTTGCAGGATGAATGGAAAACATTTAGAAGGGGAAAGAATGCAAGAGATATATTTAAATAGAGGAAAATCAATGTCAAAAGTATTACAGAAACACAAAAGAAGCCAACCAAGTCGATTTTCCCCAGTAAATACACACTATCAGCAGTTGCACAACTTTTCAGATCACCACAGTAATCTGGAGGATGCTTTACCATTTATTTTTTAAGCAATAAAAAAATAAATTGATTTAATGGAACTATATAGACACCTTCTCCCCTTTCAAACATCCAAAGGGTTACATCTGGCTTTGCATGATTAGACTTTTTATTATTCCTCCATAATAGCAGTCTTGCTTTAGATCAGTGCATTTCAAGCACAGCTTCTGTGTTTAAGTCTATCAATTCTAATAGGTTTAAAGAACAGAGAGGGGGGAGAAAGATTATTCTGTATTCTAAAGGTTGTGAACTGCTTTTAATGCGTGTCTGTCTCTCCATCTGGGGGTGAGGGACAAGGGGAGGAGGGAAGGGTGGGAGAGGAGTTGCAGTAGAAAGTCCCTCCTTTAAAAGTGTCAAACTCCAACCTGCACAGAACAGGGGAAGGGAGACCACCAACAACCCTCAGAAAATAATATAAAAACAAACCTCAGAGGTAGAAGGAAATACCCAAAAGGAGAAGAGTGCAGCTTGCAGTAATCTGTAAATGATTGCTGGCAAAGACTTGAGGCTTCGAGCTTGAGCTGTGTTTGTTCCAAAAGAAAGCCAAGAAGGACGGTGTTAATAAAGAGAGATTTAACTGAGGGCTGTGCTTGGAATAAAGTGGACTACAAAAAGGTCAAATTTGATCAGTTGGAGCAGATTACAAGGGCTTTAAAAGGTAGTGGTGAAGAAATGAAACTGGGACTGTGAAGCAATATAGCACAAGATTGATTTTGGGGGTGGAGAGAAGCTGGGACAAGTGCTTATCAGCTTGAGAAGGAGGAAGAGCTGTGCTGGGTTTGTTGTCATTCCCACACTGAGTAGAGTACTTGCTGCTTTTGTGGTTAGCCTTCCCTGCCGTGGTTTTTCTTCTTTTTTATTTTTTTCATTTTTAATATACGTATTTTATTGTTGCTATTCCTACAATGGTGTCTATAATCTCTGACTTGGATCCTCTGAAAAGCTGGAAAGTTTTAAGGTAGGCCTATGTTTTCTTCTGTTTGGTACAGGCATTTTGGGTTTAGCCCTAAATTAACTGGAGCTTGAGTTATAATCGAAATGCGAGCCCTGGGCTTAAGTAAAAAAGGAGTTTCTGGTAATTAGAGCCCTTTAAAGATACAGCAAAACCTTTGAACAGATGTTTAGAGAGACCCGAGAGAGAATTTTTAAATATACTTCTCAGTGTTACAGTGCAGAGAGGAATTCTCTTTTTTTTTTCTTATTTCTTTTTAAGGAGAGGTTGTTCTGTAAATTCAAACTAATAGTAAAGGCTCACACCAGTTGCAACTGCAGCGTTAACTCTCTGCTTTCCTTGCTGTGCTCTGCATGGAAATGAATGGGAAACTCCAGAGAAGCAAAAACAAACAGCATGAAAGTTGATCAAGAAGTGGAAAATAGTCTTGGGGGAAGGAAGGGGGATTGAAGTGCTTGCTTCATGTTGTTGTTGAAACTTCCACACTTTGTTGCCTCTTTTAAAACATGTGTTGGGCACGTAAAAGTTGCTTCTTGTTTACCTTCAGCACTAATGTTTGGGTTTTTTTTAATCTGCATAGTGAAAAATGGTAAATTGAGCTGCTAAAAAATGACAAGGAGGGGGGAATATCCCCATTAATGTTTGCTGCACATTTTGAAGATCCATAGTGTTAAAAGTCTGTGTTTAATGCTGCTGTAAGTGCCTTGTTTTGCCTTATTGAGAATCCAGGCGTATAAAAGTTTGCAGATGGTTTGCAGAAACTTCAGTAAGACAGTGGAAACATCTGGGAGAGTAGATGGTAAAATTATAAAATCACTTAAATATAAAGTTGTGTAGATATGCCTCAGCTTTTTTTGCAAAACACAAAGCTGCCTGCACCTAATAATTTCTTGGCTAAATTGTAAGGATTGCGAGCTGTGAATTGTGATATTATTATGCTATATATGGAACAGTAATATTTTAAAGTATACTTTAGATTCTTGATATAACTTTTTTTCAAAACCTACTGCGCTCTGAACTGAAAGAGGAAAAACAACACTTCAAAGTATAAAGTCTACTTACATGACTAAGGGCTTTTTTTCCTCACTGAACTTTCTATTTTAAGAGTTTAAAATCCTCAGACCCTTTTCTGAGCCTCTGTGCAGGACTGGTCACTGAGACCCTCCACCCTCGCCTGCGGTGTGAGATTTGGCACGGGGTGGTTATTGGGAGTTTATTTTGTTTTCTTTCTCGGGGTGTTTTTGGGGCTGTCAGCACAGAAGGAAGAGTTGGTATTCGACTCCAGCAGGGTGGATGCTGGCTGCAGCCCGGGCTGGGGGACGGAGGGCAGGGCAGGGAGTGGCACCGCAGAGAGCAGGGCTGGGCTGGCTGCTGACACTCCCCAGTGCCACTGAGGAGCCGCTGCTGAGTCCCATCCGTGTCGCCCTTACAGTGTGTGTGCTCCAGAAGTGCTATTCTAGGAACTCTTTTGAGTTTTACCTACCTCTGTGAGACTATTTCTGAGCACTCCTGAGACAAGTCAGGTGATGCCAGGTTTGTGCAGAGCAGAAGGATGACACAGAGGACATGAAAGTCAAGAAGATTTAAGGAGGAGGCAATGTTGCCCTCTTGAAGAATTCTGTTTCCTTAAAAAAAAAACATTTTACACGCCTCTAAAAGAAATATCTCCCAGGCACTTTTTCCCTACAGCATGCCTGAAGTTTCCCAACTTTGTGTGTGAATCTGGAGACTGCAGTTGTATAGACACAGGGTAGGTCGAAAATGTGATTAAGTCTGGACATTTCTGTGTGGTTTCTGTGTATGATTAGAGCAGCAGCCCTGCACAGATGTGACATTGTGCAGTGCCACTGCAGGATGCAGAAGGTTAAGAGGTGGGAAAAGGCAATAGGTAATATGAGCAGAATGGTCACTGAAAGAAAAAAGAAAAAGAGCTAGAAGTCATCACATAGCTCATATGGCTTGTGACTTATTCAGCTGCAATGCCACCTCTACCTTTTCCTATAAATTTTAGTTTCTCTTCTGTGGGCCAGTTTCCAACCTGTTTGAGGCCTCTGAAGTTCCTGGTTTTAGTGTGTCCCTAAAGAAGCCTGTAACTAATATTTATAAGAAATAGAGAGATGTTCCTGTGTGTTTATTTTAGGTGCACAAACCAATTCTTTCAGACTCAAATGAGTAGATGTAGCAAATGCCACCACCAGCTCTTCACTAGTGTCCTACACTAATGAATCTCAATTTCTTTTACTTTCTGCACCCCCATAATTTGTTCTGTGGCTCCATCACAGTTTGAGGCCTGATTATCTGGGAGAAGGCTGAAGGATGCAGATCCTGTGGAGGCAGCAGGTGGGAATATTTACATTGGGATTTAATAATCTCCAGGGGCTCAGAGCAGCCTTGATGCTGGTTACACCCAGCTGAGCTTGGGCTCCTCTGTCCTGCTCCCCAAACTCTCTCAAACCACTTCCTTTGACTTCTGGATAAAGGTAATAATGAAGGGAAGGAATGGATGAAGGGAAAGGAATGGATGAAGGGAATGGAATTAATGAAGGGAATGAAGGAAATATAACAGACAAAGCTATGGCTGGTGGTGAAGCCTAAAAGGAGGGAGAGGTCATGTTGGAGCACAGTGGGATTTTTACTGGACTTCACCCAGCTAAGCTGGGAGAGCTAGCAGAGGTACAAAATAAATGGCAATATGATGTGTGTATATATAATGTTACATCAGGCCTCCCTCTTTGGTTGTTTCTGGAGTAGGACAGTGAGAGCTGCAATAATTTCTGGTAAGTCTCAGCTTCCTCTGGGTGCAAGAGTTCTAAACAGAGTTTAATGTGCATTTTCTTTCACTGGATTTGTTCAGAGTGGTCTGAGTACCAAAGTTACTGGAAAGAGATGGATTAGTTTTGGGGTTTTTTTCCCTCCTGTTGCCTCCTTTGGGATAAACTCCCAGCATAAGATCTGTGCTGTGACATGAACACACCATTGCCTGATCTCCCAGCTCACAGTGTGACTGCAATAAACACCATGTCCTGTTGTACTCCTTGGAGCCAGGAGAGATTGGTAAAACTTTAAGACTTCAAAAAGGAAAAAATCCTTCAAAACCTTCCCAGCAAACAGAGTGTGCTCACCCAGCCCTCCGCAGACACAGATATCTCATTTACCATCTTCAAAATGAGATGGGAGTTGGGATCGAGACCCTCTAGTGCATAAGAGAGACCAAAATCAGCTGCCTTCATTCCAGAAAAGACCCTTATCCCTATTTAGAACTTCTGGCATGTGGTTTTGTTCCTCATATGTGACAGAGACAATGGTTCCTGAAGCAACCTGTGCTCTGGGCCCCTACAGCAGCAAAAGCAAAGCAGTAGCCTGGCAAAAAGGAGGAAAAATCTGAATTCTTCAAGGCCACATCTCCTCTGTTGTTCTTCTGCCTTAATTTGGCTCCAACAAGGCTAAATTCAGCACTATAAATCATATGAGTTACCTATGCAGGAAAGACCTTGTATCCCTTTGCATTCCTGTCTGAAGAAATATGTGACCTTTCCACAGCACATTGCTAGGAAAAAAAAAATTAAAAGCCGATTTTAACTTGACTTTGCAACCTCAAGGCGAAATCCAAGGAAAGAGTAGGAGTTTTTACTCAGAGGAGTGCTCAGCCCCTAGCCTGGGAAGCAGGGAATCTTGGTGTCTGCTCTGCATGCAGATGACTGGAATTTCACAAGTCCTATTGAACCGGCCTGTCCAACTTGGCTGGCGGAGTTGGGAACATCTTGTTTGCAGCGCGTCATGTGTCAGGCGGATGCACCCATTCAAATGTTCTCTCCAAAATGTCTTTTTCTATCACACACACCATCCAAGCAGCCTGCTAATGGTTTGGCTTTTCAGGAAAAAGAAAAAAAAAAAAAAAAGGGGTTTTCATTGCTTGGCAAATCAGTCCAGGAGGATTTCAGCTGTGTCAGTGTGTGCGTTATACCTGTTTTGGGCAAATAGTCCTGTCCCTACATCCAGCCCTGTGATTCCTGGGAGTGGAGGTGGGTTAAATAGCTTCAAAATGTTCAAAGTGTGGAGGGTGGAGAAGAAAGCAGACACAGCAGCTCAAATTTGGCTGTGGGCACAGAACAATAAATTGAGCAAAGCTTAAGATAAAGCATTCTGTATTGTATTCAGTGTCTGAACAGACCAGTTAATGCATGGACACCCCAACACATAACTGCTTAGAAAGAAAGAAAATATTTCACTTATGCTTTGCTCTGAGGACCTGGACAATGTTCTCTTCATCCAGTACTCAAAAAACAAAAGAAAACAAGCCCTGAAAGCTTGGCCCAGGGACATAATGCTGGACTCCACCGCCACCATGAAATACAGAAAATGGAATTTCAGATGTCAGTGGAGAATACAAATTCCCTCATAATTGCCACAATATGCTTGGTTTAAAAAATTAAATAAGCATGGAAAGAGGGTGTGTGTATTTTTTAATAACTAAAAACACATTTTAGCAATGGCTCTCCAGTTTACCAGTCCAAAAATACAGATGGTGTCAGAGATGGCATTGAAAGGGATGTTAGTGAGGGTCACACTTCCAAAGTCTTGACACAGATGAGAATCACCAGGGGAATAGTGGCCATTGCCAAGCTCTGATAAGCTAAATACGAGCAGCAAAACAGTGTGGATTCTTCTGCTCTCAGTTTGAATGTGTAACTCTACAATCACTCAAGTGAATAATACTGGGATGAAAAATTAGGGCCAGCTGTCTTGAAGTATTTTTAAATTTTTTTTTCATGTTTTTCTATTTGTTCTTCCTTTGCAGTTTGTAGAGGACAATATGGGCAGCTTTTCTTGATTTGTTTCTTGTTAGATTTTTGGGTTTTGTTTTCTCTTAAAAAGGCAGCACCTATGGGATGATGCAAGAAGATGAAAGAGAACAGCAGATTAGGATGTGACACTCTCCTGCATCCATTGCTGATGCCTGAGAAAGTCATCCAGTCCTCCTCTAAGCCTGTACAGATTTATTCTTGCATCTTCATTTTCCCCTGATTAAAATTCACTATCACTCCTTTCAATAAGAGCTTATTCTCCACCGTTTTGCTAAAAACAATCCACTTTTCATATCGAGCCTGTGTACAAGCTCATTACATCTTGTTCATTTGGACATGAGTTGTTAAATCTTCCAGGTGCTTTATGGGGGATTTAAACATCCAATTCAAATGAATGATCTCTCACAAAGAGGTTTACTTACTGCTTCTGCCATGTTCCTTTGCCTAATTATTTAAATTGCCCCCACCCCTAGAACATAATATGAAGTTACTGCACCAGCAACACAGCTGTCTAGCCAGAGTCTGACAGTGAGGTGCAGTAACTCTGCCAGCCACCAGTGATCTGCAGCTCAGGGACTTGTGCCAGCAGCTGTGGCTTTTCCTTGATGGTTCCTTCCTCCATGGATAGATCTGACTGGTTTTGCAGTTTTGAGTCCAGAACATCTGTCAGCAAAGAAACTCTGTGGTTTGGCACAGTGCTGCAGTTGCTAAGAAAGCAATGCACTGGAAGGGCTCTTCTGCATGTGAATTTGTCTTGCATCCATGTTTTGGGACACATGGAAAGTGTTGGGAGTGCATTCCCTGCTGAGGCCTTGAGCCACTGACTTCATGTTCCCTCCTCTTGGGAGGAGGTGGAGGTTGTGTTGTTTCTTCATCTATTATACCCCAGAATTTCGTTCCTGACTGGTGGTTACTCACACCCTGTTACACAGGAGCACACATTGCAGGATGCAGGGAAAAGCAGGATCATCCTTTCCTGCACACATTATTTAATGATGTTTTCATCTGTCATTTCATTGTCTTCATGTCTTAAATCAGTGGCAGTCCTAATGTACCCCTGCAGGTCTTTCCTAACCCACCCATTCAAATTTTAAGCTCTGTCTAGTTCTGCACTCAGTGGAACTGAGATAAGGAGGAGGTTGCCTGTACACAGGAAAGGTAGCCAGGCAGTGACAGCCTTACATTGTCCTTGAGAGATGAGGTTGTAATTTCATGCTTTTCCCAGGATTTCTGTGCTAGTTTGGAAGTATTAGGTAATCTCTGTGTGCCCCAGTTCCCAGAGGTAAAATGTACCTGTCTCATTTACTTTGGCTATAAGATTTTCATGGCTATACAGATGTACAGCTCTGTCCTAAAAAACCCACATCACTGGGGGGCTCAGCCTTGAGCTGGGCTTTTCATCACCTGCCCTCATAAAAATAATTAATTTAACTGGAACTAGAATTTAATTCTTTTGAGGGTAAGTAATTCCTGCTTGTTTACTAAAACCATTTCTTCATTATTTCTGCCTTTGCAAGATAGCACCGAGGACGAGCCACACAAATTCCTTGCACTCACCATCTTTTTTTCCAAGGAATTGTTAGGATTTGGGGTTTTTTTGAAGAGAGCTTCATTAAAGATCTCTTGCACCTCTGCTAGTCCCATGATGCTCTACCAGGGAAGGAGAAAAGGAAGGTGAAACCAGAGAGATTTGTAGTCTGTGTTGCTAAGATTTTCCTTTGCTTGACCTGTGCTAGAAATGAATTTCTTATCTCTTAGGAAATACTCCAACTCTTCCCTTTGGGTGTTGTCTGATGGGTATCTGCATCTCCCAACAAACCTGTTCAGACTTCAGGAGCTCTAATATTTCTGAAAAATGGTCTGAGGCACTTAAAAAAACCCTTACTATAACCTAAGTGTTACCATCCAACCTTTTTTATAGGAGCAGCTGAACGTGCTGCTACTGATTATACTCTAATTTTCCTTAATTGAAAAAAACCCTCCAAACCTAATCTTATATTATTTGCATTTTTATATAGCTTTCTCAGATTTTTTTTTTTTTGCTTTGATTGTGTGTGTTTTCTCATGTTTCACCACAAGTGATAGAAATTCCTCTTTTTTTTCCCTTATTTGGGTAAGTCCATGCATTCCTTGAATATAGAGGGATTTTGTGATCATTCACTATAGGACACTTGTTCTTGAGTTGATCCCAAGCTGGACCAACAAAGTGGTCACTTTGTTACTGAACACCTGTTGATCTGCAGACTCTGACTTTTTTTTGTTGCATTTCATTTGCTTTTTACAACTGAGTTTTAAAAGTGAAGATTTTTCAAAAGGCAAAAATATTGGGAGGCTCAGTGATTATCACAGCTGTACTTGTTTTTGTGGAATGGATGGATTTCAGATTATTGGAAAAATTTGTCATGTCAGTTGCACTGGATTTTTTTTTTTCCTTCAGATATCAAGGTAAATTGCCTGTAGCCAGTAATCTTCTAGAAACACGGTGTATAGATAATTTTTATCTGTTAAAGAATTATTGTACTTATTCGGGTAATTTTGCAATACTCTTCAGTAGTAGAAGACTGATTTTCAGTTTAACATACCTGAATGGCTCAGTACATTTATGTATTAAATTAGTAGATGAATGGAACCAGGGCTTTGTTGGGGTTGAAAATCTTGGTAGGACTTTTGAGTGATTTGATTAAGGATATTCCACCCAAGGATTTGTAAGATACCATGGAAAGCTTTAAAGGGGGGAGAGGTTAGGGGCTTTCCTTTAGTTTTAATATTCTGAATTTTATATTGGATTCTTGGTTTCCAAGTCCCACAGAAAACAGTAATCTTATAGAAAGGACTTAAATGAGCCTTTGAAGCAGTGGACATTTCAATTCTGAAAAAATATGTAGTCCTAATAACCATTCTCCACAAAGAATAGGCTATAAATCCACTATTTAATTAATCTCCATGTGTCATCCGAGCACAACTCTACCTGTTACACTAATCCTGAACTAGGAGGCAGTGGCAGATCTCAAGCTGAGACTACCTAATTTTGCAAATAGTAACTAAAATCGCCTTAATGCATTTCTGTGATGAATTTAATATCTCGATCTCTTAGGATGTAATTAATCTTTGTTTTAAGCAAGCAAGGGGTTACTACATATTAATCAGAGGTGGTTTCTAGTTGCTGTGAGGTTTGCACAGATTTCCATACAACTCATTTTAAGAGGTACTGGGTCTATGATCTCTGTTGGGTATTTGAACCTGAATTTTTATGTGCCCTTTCATTAGAGGTGCTGGGAATGTTGGCTAACTTGGCACATCATCACTGGATATCCTTTCTGCCCTGGTGTGCTATTGGGGAAGAACTTCAGTGTTTCTGGCACTGCAGAGGCTCGGGGAGGTCTCTGTAGCCCTTGGACTTCCCCCTTGTTGGAAAAACTGACCTTGCCAAGAGTTGTGAAATGTTGTTGACTGGGGTCAGGTTTCGGCTGGAGATGCCAAAAATAAAGGATTTATGTAGCCTGAGAGGAATTACGAGCTTGGAAAGGGGAGATGGGTATTAAAGGTCTCAAATGGGGTGATGGGGAGAAAAGTGTTTAAATACTGATGTAAACTTTCATTGACTCCAAGAGGAATTAATTGGCAGGGTCTTTTATGGGACTTTTGGGGTTGGATTTCCAGCTGACTCAAACTGACAAAGCTCCATTGAGCAAGATCTACTCTTAGAGTAACTTGGAGTTGGAGCCCATGTGTTTTGCAGAACATCTTTCTTCTTATACATAAAGTTTCTGGACCTAATAGAAGAAAAAAACACCTCGGTCAAAGAGCTTTACTGTATTAATTAGTTCCAGCTTGTGTTTTTGATGCCCAGTTTTACTCTATCTGAAGCCTGGACTCTAAAAACCTCTTGGGAATAAAATTACATTGTTTTAATTTTCTAGCTATTTGTTCCTTTAAAAGAAACAGATGACCCAACTCTTTGCTCTTTAGTTAGCCTTCAAGTATACTAATAAATTTACCATAATCTATGAACAAATTTAAACCCATGACATCGTAGGCTGCAGACAAGCTGAATAAACTAACTACATAAGTTGCATTTGAACTTTAAATCATTGGAAAGCAGTGACAGGAGAAACCAAATTTGCTGTATTGGAAAGTTGTTTGTTTTTTGGTTTGGGGGTTTTTTTCCTACGCATTTGAACTGAAACTTTCCTGATTTTTGTAAATGTGGTGGCAGTGGAAGTTTGGGTTTGGTTTGGGGTGGTGGTTGGTTGTTGTTTTGTTGGTTTTTTTGAGTTTTTTTCTCATTCCTGCATAAGCTGTTTGCATTTTTAACCCAGAACAACACGATTTTGTACATCTAGCTCTGGGACTGCTCTTAACTGAGTTTAGATCTCCCTGCTGTTCACTGAGAGTCACAGCTACATCTGTGGGCAGCAAGTTGCTCTGTTTAGCAGGAGATTCATTAAAATCTGAGGTTGGTGGGAGCCTACATCATGCATGCAATCATTCTGAATGTAACTGCAGTCTTGGTGCATGATGCCCCAAAACTGGCTAGACCACTATTTTATGTGGACTTTGGTTTCCTCATCTTTGCTCTCAATATATTTCATAAGAAAAACTTAAAAGCACTTTCAGCTCTCTTGATACCCAAGAGAAAAAGCAAGTTGCTCACTGAGATGTCCCTTGATTTAAAAGTACCTTCTGTAGCAATAGTTTCTGTAGTAAACAACAATTTGAATTTTTCTGAGTCTAGGATGCAGTTATTGTAGTTCACATCCTTTCTTCTGCATTTTATCTGCAGATACTGTACAACCAAGCAGAGCAGAGTTTCCAGCAACAGAAATAGGCAATTAGTCTTGTTATGACAAAATAACCCCCCAAAAAATCTGAACTGTTGCAAAGAATATTTTGTTGTTCATATTTGTGTGGTTGAAAAAAGGTAAAAAGAAGAATGGGCATGGATGAAGCTGCAGGTCCAGGTCCAGGAGGCATGATTCTGTCCTATTCAGATGCTCATGAGAAATTACCTTGGCCAGAATTATTTTTGTTGCAATTACTGATGTTTACTGGGCATGCATCATATAAAAAACGTCCTAGCAGAAGACCTCGTTTAATTTGCAGAGGGGAATAAAACCCAACAAAACAAATCAATCAAACAAACAAAAAGAGAAAAAAAAACCAAACAAACAAAAAAAAAAACCACCAAACAAATAAAATCATAACATATGTTCAAGAAAAACAAAGCACCTTAAAACAAAATGCCCTTTAAAGTACAGAAGCCCAGCTTGAATGTATTGTGTACCTGTATTAATCTGACTTTACTAATTTTTGCCTTGTTTTCCCATTAAAAACTCTGCGAGCCTAATTGTATATCCTCTACGGGCAATTCATGTTGTGGATTAAATTTAGCAATTATTATGAAAATATAGTCTATAACAACAGGAGGAAAACAAGGTGTGTTGATGCAGATGAGCCATGTATACAACGAGTTTGGGGTTTGGACATGAAACAACGTTGGGCTCCAGATTGCAACACCATAAAATGTGACAATCTGGAGGAAAGAACAAGTTCTGCATTATTTTTTTTCTTCCCCCCACCTAATTTTTTCTTATAATACACACGAGCAGTCAGACCACACAGGAAGTTTCACAAATCTACGTGGTGAAAGTGGGATGGGGAAGCAGAACAAGCTCCGCAGCAAAGGATTGGGCATGTTTTATTTCTTCAGCAGCTGGAAGCTTAGTGTGGCACTGTGGAATAAAATCAGCTTTGCAGGGAGGGAGCTGCATAATCAGTATGTATGACAGGCCCTTAAGATGTGATGATCTGGAACAGAGCAGTTACCTATATATGGTATCTGTGTATCGCCTCAGTGGGAGCTGCCAATTTTGAATTCCTTCAGGAAGATGGCAAAAAATGTGCTTGAACCGAGGGGTTCCATCAGGAGTTAGCTGAAAGTTTCAGAGCCAGAAGGGCTCCCTTCTGAGGAGAGTTTAATCAGGGAAGCAGAGTTGCACAGAATAGCCAATGCTATTCAGAAATGGTGACTTGAGGCTTGTGTTGTTTGATTTTTTTCATAACGCAAAGGAGAGAAAAAAAAAACCTTTTGAAAGGTTTAAAACAAATAACCCACATGGCAATCAGCTCTCAGGACACTGTGCCAGTAGATACTCTGAAGGCCAAATTGTGAGAATTGGAAAAAATTACATTTTTCTGGGTGATGAGAATATCTACAATCAGATAGGATTAAAATGGATGGAGAAGTATATAAGTCCTCATGTTTTGGCCAACTACTGTCTGAGGTCAAGGAGAATCTTTCCTTATTTGGCAACATATCACTATCCATGAAGGCTTTTTGTACCTCTTAGGGATGGAAGGTCACATAAAACAAACTCCTGTCTGATCCAATGAGACAATTGTTGTTATATAAGAGTGTTAAAATCTTACTCATTGAATTTCCCTTCCTACTACTGAATTCTAACAACATTTACTTTATTGATGCAATGTGTGAAAAAAGAGCAAACCTTTCAAGCCTTATGTTACTAAAGAATATACTTTTTTTTTTTTTTTTAACAGCATTGTATGCAGGGTCTTAACCACTTTTTGGACCAATGAGTTTCACTAGGTAATTTTGCATTGAATTAAAATAATTATCCATCATCGTTTGGACTTTGTGTACTCTCAAATAGGTAAACTGTACACTTTAGCAGGTCAGCATGTATTCTGACATTGTTATGGGAAAGATTTGCATAAGGAAAATGTAGATTTCCCTCCCTCCCCCTTCCCATGATAAAAATCTCAGTACACAATAACTGTACTGCCACATGTCATGGGGACATTGTGTAAATTACAGAGTTACAAATTTGTCAGCCTAACCAAATGTCTGAAGGAATAATGTCATATTAGTTATATTTCATCTGTGAGCCTGGTCTGTTTTAACCTTGATTTGTGTGGCAGCTAGCCATACCAACAGCTTGTGCATGGCTGATTATAAACAACTTTATTTTAATGTAACAAGATTCTCATTTAATTCCTGGGAGCTTGATGTGATGGTGATCAAAGCTAAATGCAGACCTCTCTCTGAGGTAAAGGATCAGATCAGACTGACCAGAAAATACAGGGTCCTGAAGATGTCAAGATCACAATCTTTTGTAGATTGCAATTCAAATTCTCTGAAATTGGATAGTGCACTTAAAATATTGTGAATTATGTTCACAGAGAGCCTCGATATAATTTTGATATAGTTTTGATTTTCATTTAATTCCATTTTTTGTGTAGAAGGACCTGTATGTTCAACCAATGTTTATTCAACTGATATCGCAAGTTATTTTTTCTCCATATTATTTTTACACCTTAAGAATGACAATTTTATTCTGCAAGAACTGGAGTTCTTGAAATCTGCTTCCTTTTTCTGGGGGTAGTGGGTGTATCTTTGTTGGATTCTGTCATGCTGAATCAGATGCAGATTCATACTTGGTGGGGCCAGGGGAGTCCTGGTTTGGGATTTTTTGCTGTTTCTGGTGGTTTCAATGTTAGGATTGTTTAGTGGAGCTTTTTCTTTTCATTATTATTATTTTATTTATCTTTTTGATTATTTCATTTGCTTTGGTTTTTATTTTGAGATTTTTCTTGGAGAGGAGGGTCTGCTTTGGGTTTGTTTTTTTTTTTTGGAGTACTGTGGGGAGGGATAGGGTGTTGATGTTACAGAGGATTAAAAATGTCCTTGTTGAAGCAGAGTGCCTGAGAGGTTTTCTTTCTCTACCTGACTGCCTATTTTCAGGAGGCTTAAGACAATTTAGTACTTTTGAGATTACCACCTCCTTGCCAAGCATCTCAGAAGCTGAACAAGAAGTTCAAAAAAGGTGGGAGGGATTAAGCTGACATTCATGTGTGACTATATTTACACAACTGATTCCTGAACAGGGTGGAAAGGGGCTGCAGTGTTCATCCTACTCTGAAATCAGCAACAGTCAACCTAAGTCCGTAAATGCCAAATTTGAGGGGTCAAATCAAAACCTGAGTTGAACCTTTGAGTGGCTCTTAAGCTTGTGGTGAACTGAATCAAATTGCAGGAAAGATTCTTAACTCAATTGTCCCTTTAAACTCCTGCTGCTTTGCAGCTTTGCCTTCCTTCTTTGCAAATAGCTGGGTTTGAGAAATCCTCCTTTCCCTCCTGTGGAAAAAGTGCAACTTGTAACTGCAAAGAGAATCAAAACATTTTACATAAACATGGTTAGTAAAATTTAGAAAAAAATTTGGTTTACTCTTTCTTTTCTCCCCCTCAAGTCTTCATTCATTATTATGATTCTCGCTTGCTTGAGAGAGCAACAATACAAATTGTGAACTTTAATTTTCTGTGCAGTGTTGTCAGTGGTAGGAGGAGGTGGGAAACAGCAGTCATAGCCCAAGGTCCTACATTATGAGTTTGATATTTGTGTCAGGGCAATATGGTGCTGCCCATTATCCTGGTTGGGGAATCTTTAGGAGATTTCACACAGATAATGAATCCAGTGCTGTCAGTTCTCATCATTAAAAATTTCCTTGGCTCTAAGAAAAATGATTATGTGAACGGGGATTTCTGGTCTGTAAATACACAGGGAAAAGGCACAGATGATCCTGTGCACACAAAGACACTTAAGATCAATAAGCTTTTTTCAGTCAGAAGTTAAAAATGCAGAAATTTGCCAATAGGCTCTTTTTAAATATATATGAAAATCATATTGTGGAACTTTCTTTACCTCAAGATTGTTGCACAATCTTAGTACTTGCACTGAGGCCTTCAATTTTTTTTTTTTTTTTTTTTGTGGTTATCAGCCCATGAACTTTTGAAAAAGGAACAACACAAAGATTTCTGTCTTCCCAGTGATATAGAAACTACTCTTCTAAAATCCACATCATCCTCTGACCAAACTTCCACTTCTGCTTCACTCACTCTGGGCTATGTGTAATATAAATGTTTCCTGGTACCAAATGGGAAGCATCAGAGCCATTTCTGGGCCAAATTTTCATGGTCCTTTCAAATGTGCACCGAGGAAACCAAATAAAACTCCTGCCCAACACCCACAGAAGAAATCAGCTTGCAAAGGTTTCTGACAGTGTGCTCCACAGAATGATTTTATGTCATTTAAAATAGTTTAGTTCTAGTTCTTTTGTATTCTCATGCTCATGGCTTGCTGTTTTAAAGACCTGTTATTTTTCAGACTCCATACCAGTATTAATCAATTTTAGCTGCATGTTCCCAGATTATGTATGAAGACAATATATTTGTGCCTTTATTTGTCAAAGAAAGCTCTGTGCCAAACCAAGGTCTTAATAGTCAGGCAGTGCTGGGTGCGGATTTTTTTTTTCTTCTTCTTTTTCTTTTTTTTTTTTTTCTGTGTTTGTCCTGGAGATTGTTAGGCTGAAGTATTTGTTTAAAAGAAACAAAATGAAAATGAGGGTCTATAGCCAAGTTTTCAAATGATCCTCTTGCTCACTGGCAGTGGCTGAGACAGGAAAAGTGATGGCTAGTGATTCAAAAATCCTCATGCTCTCATTTTTTGGCATTTGAGCTCCTAAGAGAGTCTGGCCCTTTTCCTGCATCCTGAGATTAGCTGAAGCACTGGTTTTGTGAGGGTTTTTTTACGATCTACACAGTCCAAAATTACAACATTGGTTGGGAAGTTTAAGATTTATTTTGCTCAGGCATCTCCTTCGAGATGTTGGCCACCTTTAACCATTCTTGACTTGAAAGAGTTTTGATGATTGAGTTTCACACAGGCATATCATACCAGAAACAGCCCTCAGTCTGGGGAGGTGCACTTTGATTAGGTTGGGAACCTCTCCTGACATTTCTTCTCCATGAGTCTCAATTGTTTCTAATCCTGTGTTTAACTTTCCTGCGAACTTTGGTTTGGCAGAGGAATGTATTTGCTTGTTTGGGGCAGGCTGTGTTTTACTGCTTTGCTTGAATTTCTCAGTGTTCTCCAAAATCACAATGACTTACTTGGGAATCCTGCCAGTTATTTTAGACTTCAAATAGTGATAGTAAGATTTGTGTGCTCATTTGAGGCTTACATAAAGCTAAAGCTAATATTTGTGGGCATGATTAAATGTGTTTGGTATTTTGGAGGGGAGGGATGTATCTAGCTTATGAGTTATGCTTACTGCCTTGTGGGGATTCTTATGAAATGTAGCAGCAGCTCAACAGGTTATCTAGCAGAGGGAGAGTTAGTGCATAGTGCTGATACTCATAAATCAGGAGATTAATGCCTGCCTTACACCTCTTAATAAAAACAACAGAGAACAACAATCTTATCAACATACATGTAATCTGTAAACAAGCATTGTAGTTAAATACAAACAGATTTTTATCATTATCCTGCTCCAAACCATGTGACTTTGTAGTGAAGTACTTGCAGGAGATGAGTTAATACAAGTTTGACAACAGTTGCAGCCAAAAAAAAAAAAAATCATTAATGCTAACATGAGCAAGATAATTGGGATTTGTGGGGAAGTGAATGTCCAAACTTGAACTTTTGAACTGCCAAGCATTAAAACCTGTTGTTTCCTTTTAGCAACTGCTACAGGCAGCTTGTAATTTTTTCGTTTACACCCAGACTTAAGGAAAAAGTATAATGTGCTAAATCTCTAATTAATAGAGATTGCACTGATGCATCAATTAGCAAGCTGATCACTTCTTGTCCTTCTGCACTTAAACTGTTTTCAGAATTGGGTTGGAAGGGACTTTAAAACTTGTCCAGTTCCATCCCCCCTGCCATGAGCAGAGACATTTTCCACTGGAGCAGGTTACTCAAAGATCCACTGAAAATGAGACACTTGTGGCCTCTGGCTGAAAAGATGTGTTTCTAGAAAGAAATGATCTTGGATAAAGGGAGGAGGAAAAGAAGGCTTAGAAAGAAGAAGATGAAAAGATCTGGGAGTTGAAACAAGTTGTAGAGGAATTCCCAAGGAAGAGAAGCAGAGATAAATGTTGGGGAATGCCTGGAGACAGCTGGTGATGCTCAAGATGGGTGAGCAGTAGCACAGGATGGACCAGCACAACCCCTGACCCATGCCAGGGATGTGGAGACCTTGTGAATGTAGCCTGAGAGTAGAATGTGAGCTGTAAAGGAAGGTAAAACTGAATTTCCCTCCTTTCCAAACTTCTTGTGCCTCTGTACATGGTCTGCTTAAATATGAGCAGATATTCAAGGCCATATATGTATCTATTTATATGTGTAAGGTCACTCCTTATGTGGGGGTATGCAGCACTTGCCAAAGCACAAAGGAATTCTGGTTCCTGAATTTAAACATGTCATGGGTACACATGCACACACATGATGTACAGGCTCAGATGTGGGATTACAGTAGTTCCTGTCTTTTCAATGCCAGTCCTCTTCTAAAAAGCACAAATAAACTCAAAACACTTGGAATTAAATCATACTCTGTGAAGAGTAGGTAGGATTCATTAGACACGTTACTGATTAGGTCTTAGACCAGAAATTATTTTATATGGTATTAAATAGCATGTTTTTCTTTGAACTCTCAAACATTACTCTAATTACCTTCCAGCTTTCTTGGGTGCTCTTGGGTTCAAACTAAACCCCCCATTTCTTCCTCAAATAATCCATCAAGGGTTGTTAGCTGGCGGAAGAGAGTCCTAAGAGAAGCAAGTAAGTTGGAGACATAATTGGTTTCCTCTCAAAAATGTGTATGAATGAAGACAGTTGCAGCTGTTAGTGAGTACACAGATAGACTTTCCATGCTTTAAGTCTTTTGATAAGATTTGTGTATGTATTTTGCACCTAACCCATTTTAAGGAATAAAAAACCCCAATCAGTTGGATAGCTCTACACCCTAGAAAGTGAACTCTTATTGAAGGGAAATTACAAACTTTTTAAAAAATTTAGCTTTTAAAAAGTTAATTTCTTAACTTTGCAAATTAAAAACATGGAAAAGTAGGTATAAAACCCTGGTCTGTGTTTGAGGTTGGAATAAAGGATGATGGGTGCAGGAAATTTCTACATTAAGGCAGTGAATCATTTTCCATCTGGTTTTCTCAGGGCTTTGAGACTCCTCCTAGCAGAGGTCCTTCTCCTTCAGCAGATTTTCCCTATAGCCTTCATCACTGATGAAGTTAGACTGGGAAGTCTCTCTTCTCCTTCCCCTATTTTCTCACCATTCTTAGTCCATTTTCTTCACCAAATATTAATTGAAATTAGTCACAAACTATCACAAATCTGAGCTGAATGCACATAAGAGACCCCTAAGTATGGTCCTTTATGGTGGCTTGGACATATTGTAGCTGTATTAGCCCAACAAGCAGGGGAAAATAACCTTATAAAGACAGTTTAGGCACTGAGCAGAACCATTTGGTCTCCAATCAGACATGTGGTGCTCTCAAGGTAAAATATAAAAGAGAAAGTCAGAAATTGTTACAGCTTAAGGTCATCTGTAGTTAAATTTCAGTGGTGATTTAGACACTGAACTTTCAAAGCAAAATCGTCATTAAAAGCAGACCAGGATCAGCACTGAGTCCATTAAACTAGGATGGACTTTAAAACACATAACTATGTCTGTCTAACAACAAAAACCTTTTTAATTAGGTTAAGTGAAACTGCTCTGCAACAGTAATCCTGGCTCCTGTGCAATATTAGTTCAGGTTGGCTTTTTCTTTATGAGAGTCTCTGTATTAGAGATTTTTATTCATGTAATTATTGACCAAATGCCTGACTGTAATTTCTTTCTGTCAAATGAAGACATGAACACAAGAAGAGTTTAATTTGCATGGCTTTTTTGTGTCTGTGTGTGTGTGTGATTTACAGTGATTTTTAGAGAGGTGTCTGGGCAGACAGTGGCCCCATTAAGTTCAGTGTGATTTTCAAAATCTGCCACAAACTCTAGCACATATTTAAGCAGCTGGTGAAGGCTCAGCTTTTCATTTCCTTAAAAAGAAAAGGGGGGAAAAAAAGAAAAGGCAAGTACATATACTGATATTATTTTCAGTTAGGTTGGATATCAACATTTAAGCGAGCTAGATTCAATTCATGAAGGACTGACAGTGTGTTTAGTGCCTGTGCTGCAGGTAGTACCTGTAAAAGGAGTTTGGCAGGAGCAATGACCAGGAAAATGCATCATAAAACTGGGAGGGGACACCACCATTCACACACACCAAGGTGGTGTGAGAAAGCACACAAGGATCTTTTCCAGCAGTGAGAGAAATCGGTGCAGATGCAAAGTGTTGGAATTTTCTTGGATGAATACGGTCAGTGAACCACATTTCCTTTCCACTGTTTGCCGGCTTTAAATCGTATTAAATATTTGCTGCCTCAACCGTTGGGTTCAGAAAATGCTTCAGTCTGTGAGTCACAGCAAATGCAAGGCATAGTTAGCATCTGTTGGGGTTAATTGACAGAGAACTCTTCAAAAACAGAAATAGACTCTTAACTCCTCTGCCTACTGTTTCTTCTTTTCACAGAGATGACACAAAGGGAAGAAAATCTTTATGCAGAATCTCATTGAATTGATGAGGTTACACAGAGCAGTAGCAGGCAATGTGTGGCTTTGCGTGCCTAAAGTGTTTTGTAAAACCCAGCAATTTACAAGTGCATAAATTTAGGATATCCAAGATACATTCCAGGGAAAACTTGTAACAAAACCCCCGTTCCTGCACTCCCTAACACCTTTGTCCCCTGGGTTCCACCCTGCTTTTGAGTTGAAGCCTCTTTTTCATCACATCTTGATTAATACAAGGTGCTAAAAGCAAATTGGTGATAACTGCTGGTCGTGACAGCTCTCCTGCAAGCTCTTGCCAATGGCAGTGCTAGTTCTTTCCTGTTCTTACCTGCAGCAGCCTTCATATTTTAATCGTGGGCCCCAAGCAGAAATTGTCAATTAGATTGAGCCTTGTGGTTGTCTTTGAATAAATGTTCTTTAGCAGATAGATTTAGTGCCTTGCTACTCTATTCCCCTGGTTTCTATGTGCAATATAGCTTCCATATACACTAAAATGAAGTATCTTCCTGGGGAAAAAAAATCTATCCAATCACACAGCAGATAAAGTGGCTACTCTGCTGAACTCCAGAAAGAAATGAGAGGGCTTGATGAATGCCTTGAGGCCAAAACAATGATTCTCTTGCTGCTTTCTCTTGGAAAAAAAAATCTAAGATGGAAAATCTGAGTTATTCCAATTTAAACAGTATGGAGGATTGTGGTGAAAGAGACAGCGTCACTCCTTTTATCACATCTACATTTGATCAATGCCTCTTGAACTGTTTTGTCCCAAGTGGGATAATGGAAAAAGGGATCTTCTGTGGATCTGGCTACAAATTATTGATAAATGGGATAGGATCTGTGAGGATGCACGGCAAGCTCTTCCACTGACTCATGAGAGCTCTGGGGGATGCTGGATGCAAACGCAGCTCAGTTTTGCTTCAAAGAATGATGGCATAGTCAGAAACTTAAAAATCACAGACATTTTGCACATAATTATATCTTTTGGACTTGAGTGGGCTGTGAAAAGGAAAGATGATAGAGTCTGGAGTTTGCTTATGTCTGAGAAAATAGTCCAAGGCAGCGAGAGACTGCATGTCATCTTACATCAAACCAGAGTCTGATTGTTTCTTTCAAAGAAGCTGTAGTTCTCTTTTATAGTGGAATTGAATATAGACATACGATGCTCGTAGTCTGGAGCAAGTGAATGAGGGAAAACATCTCTCACTGGGAGGAAAACCTTCTCCTTGAAAGGTGTGTGATGGGTATAGCAGGGCATTGAGGAAAGCAGGGCCACTGGATGTCCATATCACCCCCAGGAAACACAGGCAGGACTGCCATGATCTACCCAATAAATGGAGTCCAGAACTGAGACTGGGCACTGGACACTGAAGCTGAATCAGTCACATTGGAAAAGGCTTCCAAGTTTGCACAAAAACATGTTTAGCAGAGTACCTCCATGCACACCAAATCATTCCAAAGTGCTAGGTCCAATCATTATGTGGAAGACTTCCAGGAATGGTGAATCCACCACTTCCCTGGAAATCCTGTCCCAGGGCTTACCCACACTTTCAGGGTCGAAATTTTTCCCAATATCCAAATTCAATCTTCCTTGGTGGTACTTGAGGCCATGTCCTCTCATCCTGTCCCTGTTTGCCTGGGAGCAGGGCCTGACCCCCACCTGGCTGCACCCTCCAGTCAGGGAGTTGTAGGGAGTGATGGGGTCCCCCCAGCATCCTTTTCTCCAAGATAAACAACTCCCACACCCTCAGCTGCTCCTTATCAGATGTGTGCTCCACACCCTTCCCCACCTCCACTGCCCTTCTCTGGACATGCTCCAGGGCCTGTCCTGTGGCCAGGGGCCACTTTCTACCAAAAATTTTCACAAGAATAATTTGTTCTTTGTAATTTCGTCTCTTTGGGTTTTGGGGGTTTGTTTGTTTGCTTGTTTGGGTTTTTGTTGTTGTTCGATTTTTTTTGGTTTTTTGGTTGGTTTTTTTTTTACTCGTTCTTCATTTCACCAAACTAGCTTTTATAAAAAATTAAATTAAAAAAAAACCTAAAAACAAATCTGACAAAAACAACAGAAACACTTGAAGAAGCAAAAAAGTTTCTCTAGCACATATTTCAGCAGTTGTCCTGATGGGTCCTGGGTGTTAACAAGGGAGTTGATGACTGAAAACGTGATGCTTAGGGTTGGAAGCAGACAAAGGGATTTGTGGTGCTTGGCAGTGGATGTGCTTTATCCAACACGTGCTCCTCTGTGAGAGAGTATGGCTGGGGGAGGCAAAAGAGAAAGGGAATAGTTGTTACTGTGTTATGAATGGCTGTAATTAGGTACCTTGCCCAAGGTGATGTGGAAATCCTCAGTCAAAAATGAAAATGGTAATCCAGGTCTTGTGAAGAAAACCCCGCTGCAATACACACAAAGTTATCCTTCCTCTTCTAGCTGCTGCTTTCCAGCTAAGCCCTTTCCTCAAGGGCTGTGGGCACTGGTCTTTACCTCTAGGAACATAATGATTCAAAGAAAAGGTGCTTGGGCAAAAAGGATTAGTAACTCTAAGCTTCTGACCACGGGCAGTATGTAGAACAAATGCCTCTTACTGGCAGTTCAAAGGTCCGTCTTTGGTTGTGAGGGGTTTTTTGGGGGGGTGATTTTACTATTAATTTTTTAATTGTGATTTGGATTTTGTTAGAATGGAAAAGGCTCCTGTGCCATGTGAACTCCAGCAGGTTTGCACAGAGTAAAATGGAGGCAGTGTTTTCCTGTGCTTCCCCTGCAATCACGGAGCGATTCCCGTGCTGTGCCTGAATTTCCTTTGTCGTTATGAAACACAACAGGCTGACGGCTCGATATTAAAAGCAATTGTGTTTCCATTCATGCAGATGCCAGCCTGTTTAGGTGAATTTACTAAGTCCCTAGATGTACATTTTTATATTATTGCTGTCTCTGGGCCATGCTGAGCATTTTAATTCTCTGAAAATAACCTCTGTTTTCCTTTCATCTCTTCATTAGCTCTTTCATCACGAGGACATGAATTTAAAAGTATATATATCTCTTAAAGTTGTGTGTAATAAAGATGTTTGTATCATTCCAATTTGTTGAGCTGTGCTTTTAACGTTGCATGGCTTTCACAACCATAAAATGACACAATTATTTCTGTGTTGTATTGCTTTGTACCCTGAGGTTCCATTTAAAACAAAGCAGAGAGATGTGTTTATAGGCAGTATTGAAAGCAATGTATATGGATCTTGATGTCAGGCATATTTTATTGAAGTAAGATTAAATGACAAGTTCTGCACTATTGAAGGGAAATCAGAAGGAGATTTTGTGCTGAGCTGCACATTGTTAAATCAAAATTAAAGTAATACCAAGCTGTGTTGTTATCTTTGTGGCTTTATGGTGGCATCTTTTAAAACTGAAGTTTGTAGCCAATTATATGTATTTTAATGCAAATATTCTGAGCTTTCTTGACACACTGTGAAATCATATGTTACATACATCACAATGTTACATCATTGTACATGCCTGTGCTATCAGATGTCAGAAGACTGAATTTTCCTGCTATACATTGTGAATATATGTTTGGATTAAATCCTTACAAGTAAAACTAATTTTCTTTCTATATAAAATCACACTGTTAAGTACATTTCAGGTAAAAAGCCTTTTTTATTTGATCTCATCACCTATTTTGTTGTTCTGAAAACAGGCTCAGAAGGTATAGTTTTTTTTTCAAGAAGGAGAAGTTTAAATTGTATCTGTGTTTTATAGTTAAATACCTGGGGTTGGCTGTAATTAATACCTGCACCACAGGAAGGACAACAGTAAGAGAAAATGAGTAAAATTGTGAATTTTCTTTCTGTCTACAGTTTTTATTTTGCTGGGAGGGGATCCCATAGGAAACATATTTTTCCTTTCAAATTTGCATTTTTGATTCATAGAAGGGATACATTTCTAATTAACAGAGGAGTCTCCCAAATTGCAGGCTTAATTAGACTATTTGTGCTACAGGATGTGAAAGAATTGCCTCTTAAAGGATGGTCAAATCACATATCTTGCTTCAGAGTTTTTAAGATGGGCTGCACTGCAGGAACACCTTGTAGTTTTCTCAGGCACTAAAATTTCTGTTTTGGTGCAGTATCAGTGTCTGGAAAATACAGTTACTTGAGGCTTTTGAGGCTGTGGAGTAGATGGCTCAAAATTCTTAGTGTGTTATTGCAGGAATTTGAGTATGTAAGGGAACACCAGGTTCCTATTTTAACTGCATGTTCAGCCCAGGCTCTGAATGTCAAGTTGGATTTTTTTTTAATCATCATTGGCGTTATTACGTCTCTCACCTCTTTTTCCCATGAGACAGTAATCTTAGCAATATATGATCTAATAAATATAGATGATTTAAAATCCCAGCTGCCTTTATTCCATCTAGTCATGGTTTAGCCTCTGCCTGGTATGTGTCACATTGTCACGTCTTCACCTTTTTTTTTTCCTGGCTGTTTCCTTTCCAGGTTTTTTTTTTTTCTTTACTATTAAAATTGCAAAAGATGGAGTTTCTCCTGTGATGTGTTTTATGCAGCATTCAACACAATCAGACCTGGTTCTCATTTTAGGCCTGTAGACATTGGTGTCTCATATATATTCTTGCTTACTACTACTATTATTTTTTTAATATATGGGTTTTTTTTATCTCAGTCCCAGACTCCACCCACAAGGGTGAATAACATAGAACTAATGTGTATTCCACACTTCTTTCCTCAGGTGGGCATTCTAGCCCAAAATTTCTGCTTTAATCATTGAGTGATAATTCTATTTAATGACATGTTATATATCTATAGAGAGAGCATTATACATAATAAAATTCTAAATACTAACAAAATCTGGGGCATGGAGGTATTTTTTGCCTGTGCACTGAAAGGCTGTGGCTTTGGGTTTTGTTTTGTTTGTGCTTTTTTTCCTAATGTCAGCAAAATCTATCTACAGATTAAATCCTGTTTGTAGGACTACTATTAGGTGAGGACTAGCAATGTTTGAAAGCTCAGTTTATGAAAACATGTTTATCCAGGGGGAGAAAGGAAGAAAAGTTGCTTTAATTTAGTTTAATGTTTCCAGTCCTTTGGGTGGCACACTAAGAAGGTCTTTTGCCAAGCTCAGAGAAAGAAGAGAGTAAATTACTTATTGTTGGTTGAAATATTTGTCTGTTACAACTTGAGTATGCTAGGCCCACAGATTTTTAGATAATTTTTGGAATTTTTCCTTTTGTTTTCATTTTTATGGAGAAATTTGATATTTGAAGAAATTGAGGAGTTTACCACACAGTGAAAAACCAAGTTAAATGTATTTGTTAATACCAACCCCACAGCTGTCTTGTCCATTTTCAAAGGGGCACATACTTCTAGGGCTTGAGGAATTAGTAAGAAAGACAGAAAAAAAAAAAAAAAAAGACTAGTATTATTTATTTGGGGGAAAACTTTGCAGACATGTTTCTTCAAGTTTGCCCAAATGGGCAGAACTGGTGAATCCATTGTGGTGACCTTTGTCTAAATGGCAATTCTGCTGTGTTTTCACTGTTAAAAAAAGAATAAAAACTGTGGGAAACTACTTAGTAGTTTCTTAGTAAACAGTGGGGAAAATACACAGGACACTCTCTGGGATCCAATTACCAGCTGTAGCAGAGTTGTCTGTCACCCACTGCAGGTAACACCAGGAGAGGGATGTCTTGAGGGAATTGTTATCTATTTTTTGGTCACTTTTCTTTAGACATTGGTATGAAAGCAAATAGGCTTCATAAGGTCTAGCTGCTTTTGGCTCCTCACTTCCTTTTTGGTGCCAGGTGACCTCTACCCTTGACAGGCAGTGCCAGTGTCAGCCAGGTGTGTGAATGCAGTCCAGGCCAGGAGATGCACTGGAGATCCATTTATCCCTGAGACACAGACTCCTCCAGCCCCTGCTGTTAATGCAGCATGTCAGCTTGGCAGCCTTGTTTATACCTGCTCTTGGCCCCTTCATTCCTCACCTGTTCAAATCCTCTGGCTCTGCACGTGTGTCAGGCAGTGTGGTCATGTGTAAAGAGGAACGTGGCACTGGAGTGACGTGGCTGTCACACTGCATGGGCTTCCCACGTGGTGACAGCACCGCGCACAGCCCATGGAGGACAGGGAGGGAACACTCCTGACTTGGGGTAAACATTTCTGTTCTGGCCCTGGTGCTGGGGTGCCACTGCTCAGTGACCTCTTCTCTTTCCCTCTTCCCCACGTGGGCACTCATCCCACTTGCATTTGGGAGGGAGCCCAGTGGAGGTGGCGTGATTCCAGCTGTCAGCGTCAAAATCTGCAGGGCAACAAGACATTGCTGCCCTATTGGTCTGTGCCAGGAAATCCACCCTTGTAGAGCAGATCATGAAAGTAATTTAATGAGACTGCTGCATTTCAGGATGCTTGGAAGCTCCACTGAAGGCAAGTCTTGGTTGTAGAGGAGCATCACAAAATGCTAGACAACTTAACTGCAACCAGAACTGTATGTTGTGCTGGCCTTCTCAGCAGGTGAAAAGGCAGCACCAGTGTTAAATTCTGGTGGGAGAAATGATCAGATATATGAAAACAATATTTGATCAGTAGGAACTCTGAAACATTTGGTTTCAAAACACTAACAGTCCAATTTTGAAAAATAGTTACAGTGTTGGTATTTTGGTGTTGGAGGAGATCAGCAGCAGAAGGTATTTTAATTCAACCATCTTCCTTCACACCAGCCAGACTGGCTGGAGAGGTTTAGCCATCAGAGGTTTCACAGGCTGATGGATCTGAGACAATTTTCCAGAGGCCAGGTGGTGAGAACTCAGGTTGGAGGTAATGGCCTTGTGAAAAAACAGGATGTCTCATAGAATCATATTTTGTTTGGGTTGGAAGTGACCCTAAAGATCATCTATTTCTAATCCCCTGGCCATGGGAGGAATGCCACCCACTAGACCAGGTTGCTCAAGACCCCTTCCAACCTGTCCTTGAATGTTTCCAGGGATGAGGCCTGTCTCAGTCCTGTCCCATAAGTTGGTACTTCACAAAAAATAGTTTCCCTGCCTCAGAAGAGAGATCAAGGATGGGTTACTCCAAAAGTCAGAGTTTTAGCTACATTTCTCTGCTGCCTGTCTCAATGGTGGGCTCCATCAGTAATTTCCAGCTGAAAAGCTGTCAGTCTTCCACTAGTTCAAATTTAAGTTTAAAATAAAGCCAGGGCTTCTCCACAGCTATGCAGGCTATTTTTGATGGCTTTGAGAATGGCTGAGAAGCAGATAGGTGTCTGTGCTGGTTTTCAGTGATTGGGACAAAGCTTTGTGAGTGAAATGGAAGTAGAAAACAAAGAGGGGTCACAACCAGATCACATTTTACTGGACTTACCTGTCCCCTTTCAGAAGTTACTATCCCTCCACCAAACACAATTCTTTCTGACTTCCATGAAGTTGTAGTTGATTAAGGGTAGGAATCCAGAAATCCCAGAATGTGAGAGCTCAAAGGGTTCAGATCAAATGGGGCATGGTGACAAAAATGTAGGCAAAGGACATGGAGCAAAATTCCAACTGTAATTGCAGTTCTGCTGTATCAAGCAGTTATTCAGACAATGAACAATTGAAAAGCTATTCACATCACTTCACATTTTCTTAGCCTTGTGGCTAACATGTCATTTTGGTTATTGTTAGATGGCAACCAAAAGCAGTGAGTACTCTGTGCTACTGGGGAAAGAATTGAAAAATCTGAGTAAATCAATAACTCTTTCTTGGATGTCTCTTATTGCCCTAAGTTAGACATGGAAGCACTAGGTGAACTCAACTTGTTCTCTGCAAGGGCCTTGGTCTGTTGTGTATCAGATGTGAAAAGCCAGAGAAAAATAATTAGGAAGTATGTATCTAATTTTTTGCAAAGTGAAAGCCAACTTGCCTGCTGCTTCTTCTTCTGTAGAAGCCATTAGCCTTTCTCCAGGTCTGACCTGGGGCTTCCAAAATCTGAGAGGTTTTCCCATTCTTTACATTGCCAGCAGCAGTGGCTCTTATGTTTAATAAATAAATAAACAAAAAACCTTACAACAGCTAAAACACTCTGTTTGAAGTCTATCCACAGCGAAACTATATAGCTTTAGGAAAGCAGGGGAAACCAAGTACACAGGTAAAGACCTTCTTTAGCCACTGTGACTGCAAGGCTGTCAGAATAAAAATAAAATTAATATTGATCACTGCCAATAGTGTTTGGCTTTAGCATTTTGCTTGATGCAGAACAAGCAGAGATAAGTAAAAGAAACCTGTTCATGACTGACAGCTCTCCCAAATTCCCTAGTCAAGAATAAATCAGGCCTGTTTGTCCAAATTTTTGCCATGCAGCATATTTTTTGACTTTTTCATTGGTTTGTTTGTCTTTTCTTCTTAGTGAAAACCTGGCAATGCCATACAATTGCTTTCTGTATAACTACTCAGAAGTCCTGTATGTGTTAATGTGTGGCCTGACACAGTGTCTGAAGTGAGAGGAAGTGGATGTCTCAACCTTCCTTTTAGAGTTTCCAGCTTACATTACTCCTCCAGAACAAATATCAGAAGCAATAACCAAATAGCTTTGGATTATTTGATTGCCTTTAAATGGTATTCAGATCCTTTCATTGCAAGGACCAGAGTTTAATTGCTCTTCTGACTGATAAAGAGACAAGACCACATGGTTAATCAATAGATCAGACCAGGTCAAGGCACAGGACTTGGAATCCATATGAATCAGGGTTCCCATTCCAAGCTGGCATAGGCAGCTTGTGTGACCCTGAAGAAATTATTTAGTATCTTGGGGGCCTCTGTTCAGGATTAGAAAATCAGGATGATAATAATGAAGTGTTATAAAGACATAACTCAATAGCTCGTGGATGGGGTTCTAAAAGTGCTTTCCTGATGTGCTCTTAATTTCATGGGCAGGGTAGATTTATTCACAATCCAATTCATCCTCCAAAATATGAATGAGTCCAGTTCTCCTTGTACTTTAAGAACAGAACAGGCATGGGGTGTGTTGAGCTTTGGGCTGTTTCCATGGTTGATTATGCCAGTTCCATTGGCAAGATAGGAGCAAAAGGCTTTTGGACATGAGGGATGCTGTCCTTGGATTGGATGGAACAGTGACTCACGGCAGCTGCATCACTTTGTACAAACAACTAACACGATTATGGTTTTATATTAAAAACAGTAATTCACAGTCACAAAAAAAAAAAAGCACTCCCTGAAGACAGCTTAATACAAGGAGGTTGATTTGGTCGTTGCTTGTTCTGCCAAACCCTTTTTTAAAATTAGATCTTTACTTTGTAATTTTCTTCTTTTTTTCGCTCAAGGGTACTTAAGAAAAATAGTGGAGAGATATATAAACGGGGTGTCTCCGTCTATAAATTCTCATGTAAACTGCTAAGCTCAGAAAACCCAGACAGACTTGTCTGCCACTGTGCCGGGCTCTGTAAAAAAGCACCTAAATTCAGAGCATATTACAATTTAATTAAAATAAATTGCAATGAGTATAAGGAAATCATTGAAAAGCAAAAGGCAAAAGTCCTTGGAGATTATTCATATTTGTCACTTAGAAGCAATTTCAGCACAAGTAGGGGGTTTCATGTCTTTAAAATAAGATAATATATGTAGGTTATGAAGCTGCTAACATCCTCCTATTAAGAAGTGAGAGGTTCTATATCAGAAGATGTGTTTCAGAAAGGATTTTTTGTAGCTGGAATGTGTTCCTGGAATGTGAGCTGGGAATGAGGGAGCCCAGTCAGCCTGCTACAGGTGGTCTTTTCCCTTCCTGGAGAACTGATTTGAGCCAGACACTCAGTTTTGAAAAAGTCCAATACTTATACCTGAAGCACATGAGTGAGAGATAAGGACAAATTCGGACAGAGTGGAGGACTCTACATGGTGCTTGAATGTGTAGATTTGGGCTTAAGTCATTAAGCAGCACAGGAGTCTTAATATTAAATAATATTTGTTTTCATTTCCTGAGCTGAAGTGCTCACAGTTCAGTTGTAAAAATCCACTAATTCATAATATTGTGTTGTTTGTGTTTTTCAGGATGAGGGTGTTTTTAGTACAGAATCTTGCTCGTGGCAGGATGAGAGGATTTTAAAAAGTTCATGCAGTATTTATTAATGGTGAATCCTTTTTTTACTTTTTACCTACAGCTTTTTTTCCCTTTAGAGAGGGATTCAAAACTATTTATGTTTAAGAGAGTTTAAATTCCCTGTTGGACTGGGGGAGAGTGGGTTGTTAGAGGGGTTTTTTGTTGTTTTGTTTGGCTTTTTTTTTTTCAGGTTTTTGCTTGGTTTGGGGTTTGTTGTTGTTGTTGTTGTTTGGTTTTTGTGGGTTTGGTTTTTGTTTTTTTTTTTTTTACTTGGTTGATCTGCTTTCATCAACACTAATACTTTTGAAAAGCAAAGTCAGAGCTGTTAAAGTGTCTTGCACAGACAGACATCACCAGGCTTGCAACCTGTGTTTATCAGGGTTGTCCTGTGTGGCTGCATTTATAACATCCAGCACCCACCAACAGGCCAAAGGGCAAATAGTTTAAAATGTGTTGCAATTTGAGAGGCTGCTTCTTTTTTGTCCTCTCTTTAAAATGGATTTGTAGCAGTCAGTCCCAAACAATTTGAAGACAAGTGCTGTTTTCTTCTTTTCCTGTGAACTTCTCTGTCTTGGACCTAATGCAGAGGTTTGTTTTCAGTCCTGTGATGAGTCTTAGAAACTCCAAGCAGCAAGTCTGTCCTAGAAAAGAACATTACTGCAGTTATCTATGCAAAAGAGAAGCTGAAGTGGAATCCAAGTCATCCAGGCAATCTCAAGCCCTGAAACCTAATTTTAGTCTTTCAGGGAGTGGAAAGGGATGCACAGATCTACTTACTCCAACATTAGACAAGCCAAAAAAGGCACATGTCATTTGAGACTTGAGCCTGTGGAAACAATTTGGAATGAAAATGTAGGAGCAAACTGCTTGCTTAATCATCATCTTTCCACATCTTCACTGAAGAAGAAAAGTAAAGTCAGATAAATCCAATTTGCCTGAGATTTTTCATGCATGCAGCTCCTGCTGTGAAGTAGAAAAATATTTCCTCTGCATTTGGAGAAGCCATGATAGCCTGCCCATGGCTAGTTTAACACCTGTAAGCCCACCCAGCTCTTAACCAAGTCCTGTGAATCCAGGCAGATAAAACAATCTTATTGCAAAGAGAGTAAGTTCAATTCTCATGGCTGTGCATAGCCTTTTATCTTCCACACTCAATCCATTACTCTGTTTTCAGCACTTATTTCCAATATCATACCCAAATAGTTTAAATTCAGAATTGAGATGTGTTTCACTGTAGAGGACCCTGCCTGAGAAGTAGGAATATCTTATTAATTAAACATATTTTTTATCACTGTAGAGATTTTCTTAAGTACTTGTGCTTATACACCAATGAAAAGGTATGATGATACCTGATTTTAATTCATGATTTCACTAACTGTTGAGTGATTTTTCTGATTTTTCCAAATAAAACACTTCAAGCACTTTAGATACTTTAAGTTTTAGAAAAGGCAAAAGGTCAGAAGTGTATGTTTTACACTGAAGCACTCACCACAACTTTTAGCTTTGCCTGTCTTTGTGATAAGGGTGCACAGCCCATCATGTAAAACTTCTTCCATTTTCCCTTTCCAGAACTGCAATATCTGTATTTATAACTCTTTGGCTTGCTCTGAAGAGAGCAAGGAGTGTTAAATCAGGGGGTGTTGCTTCAAACTGGACCAGATGCAGTTGGGCAAAGTGGCAACCCACTGGTCATGGTGGGAGCTTTTCTACTGATGGGAGTGGAAGGTTTACACGATCTAAGGGGATGGTGCATATTTTCTAAAGGAAAGGGAAACATGTACTATTTCTATAGCCCTTAAAATCCTTCTTCAAATCCTGAAAAAAAAACCAAACAAAAACTAAAAACCACCTTGTATGTCACCAGTATATCTAAAAAAACCCCACAAAGTATATGAGAATTTAGGTGTGTGAACATGTGCTGCAAAAAAGGTGATGCTTCCTCTGTGGTCAGCCAGAGTAGAGGATCAACCCACCCTGGAAACTCCTGAAAAAATTCCTCAAACAGTAAACTAATAGTTTCTTGCCAGTAAACAAATCAACTTTCCAAAAAGTGTAATATGGAAAAGTACAAGCCCTCTGCATCACTTCAGCTAGCAGTGGGGAAAATGTTATTATCTGGAAGTGAAAAAATTGAACTTTGGGAACTTTGTTTAACAATCATTTCTCTTCCTGATTGAAATAAATGAGCCCAAGGATTTAGCCCTATGTTCACTCTTCAGAGAAAGGGCTTTTACATTGATTTCTCTCAATAAGCATAATTTTTTATTTTGATGTGCAATTAGGGCAAATTCAACTTTTTTTCTCCCAGCTCCTACTTCCACACAATGACCCTTAATTAAACACACTGTACAGAGATGGCAGGTGACTTGACATGCAGGGCTGGGATTCTGCTGTGATCAGAGTGAGAGCCACAGTTCATGCCTGCCAGTGACACTTCCAGGAATATAAAGCTGCAGAATTGAAGGTAAGAAAGCCAAAGCCCACTACAGAGCCAGCTGGTGGAGCCGAGCATGGTGAGCTCTGAGCTGGGGTGCAGAGAGCTGTGGCCACATTCAGAAAGGGATACATTGGATTAACAGAACCCAAATCTGAAACCCTAATTTTTTTTTCAACTTGCTGTTCAACAGCAGCCCCTCAGTAAGGAGAAGGAGCCCTGCTTGTCAGCCAGAGCTGCCTGTGTTTAATGTGATTCCACTCCCTGCCCTGAATCCTGGGCAGAAAGCCAGCAGGGACCTTCAGCTCCTCCTGTGGCTTTGGGCACTCGCAGTTCCCATCTCCCTGATAATTCCTGCATCCTGTACCAGCGTGTTAATTCTCCAAGAACTCTGTAAATCCCTGTGTGGCCCGTTCCAGCTGGCTGCTGTGCAGCAGTGGGGCTGCATGCAGACATGTGGACACCTAGGTACCTAAACAGTGCTGCAGCACAGCTTGACTTCAAATTTCTCATGAAAAGAGTGTCCCAAAGTACCTTCCAATGGTAAATACCTGTCTGGAGCAAAGCAGAGTGTGGAAAACACAGGGAAATAACTCTGTGTTTTTTTCTGCTGTTCTCTGAGGAAGATGGCAACTTCAGAAAGCCAGAGCATGAGAGGAGATTTGTCCAGGTGGTTAAAAGTCTATTTAAAGTGACATTGCTGCCAAATTCTTTTAGACTCTAAAATTCCTGACCTGATCAGGATTTCAGTTCCTTGCTACTCATATTCCAGTTCTTCTTGACACTTAAAACTGAGAATGTACTCAGAAGCTTGAAAAGGGGAAACAGAGGTAACCTGAGTCCCTGAAAATGGGCTTTAAGGATGAAACAGGGCAATCTTCAAATTCTGTGATCAGATGGTATTCCAGCAATATCCTGTTTTCAGATGCTTCATGTTCTGCTGACTGTGTGACAAGGATAGCTATGACACAGGGACTTGAGGAGCCTTGGAGAAAAACACTGTGAGAAATACTTCTGGGTTTGCAGGGTATTTTTTTACTCTTTTCTAATGTATCCTGGCTGCCACAGTTCATATTTTCTTAGTTCAAAACTGTACAGTAGCTGTCTACAAACTGCTGTAAAGTGCAGTTACCTGTTATTGCCCTGTAAATAATTGAATAACCTCTTCCAGGCAATATGGTCAAGATGCAGATTTAATTTACTTACAGGCCAGTAGTAAAGATGGTGAATCCACCCAGTTCACTGTCTGTGTCTGGAGGTGTTGTGTACAGGTACATAAATAGTTTACTGGACCTGTCAAATTCTCTGGCAGGAATGAGCATGCCCTCTGGTCTGCTACATGTGCTTGTGTGAAACACTTCCCCTTCAGTTCTGAGCAGTAGGGAGTAATATATTTTCCAATATTTTTGTGGAAATAGGTAAAAAATATAATGAATCACATAGTAGCAGGAATGGACACAGAGTCTGAATTCCTGGGGTTATTTGGTGGTTTGTTGCTTGGGGTTTTTTTCAGGGGGATGCATAGTATGGGGTTTTTTTATTTCTGTGCTCCTCAGAAGTTAATTTTAAAAGTTGTGTGTAATTGTCTCTGCCTAAATTTGGACAGTAGTAGAAAAATTAGGGCATAGGAGCGCTGAAATATGCCCTGATGGCTGTGAAATGAAGCACAGGAAAATAAAAAAGCAAACTAGACACTACAAAAATCCCCCCATCACCAGGGTGTGGATTTGTCCCATCTCTATAGAGGGGGTCACCTTAAAAATGTTTTCTGTAGAATTAGTGCCATGGACAGGAATGTGCCTCAAAAAAGAGGCTAACCTGTATTTTGCTTGGAGCTGAAATCCAAAGTCAGTGACATCCCTTGACTGGTTATCTGAACCTTTCAAAATCTTTCAAGTCTGATTTTCAAAGTTTTTATGTTGCTTAAAGAAAAAGAAAATGCTTTTACCTCTGATCTCTACTTGTTACAAAAAAACTTTCATTGATATAATTTTCACTTCAGGTTAGTGTGTTTTTTAATTCTTGAGTCCCTATTTTGTTAAAAAAAAAATAAACAGACAAGAGAAAAATAATTTAAAGGTGAGATGTACTGGAGGGTAGAGAGAAGAAGAGAAACCTTCCATTTATGAAAACAGACTGAAATGAGCTATTGTTATCTGCAGATGTCCCATAATTTAAATTGCTTTTCCAGACTAATTAATAAAACCTGGACACCACAATTTCTCCATTAACACTATCCCTTTGGAAAAAAACATGTTAGCAGCACAATTTTTCCAATTGCTTTCATTAAAAAAAAAAAAAAAAAAAAAAAAAAAAAAAAAAAAAAAAAATTAGAAAAAAAAAAAAAAAAAAAAAAAAAAAAAAAAAAAAAGCTAGGATAATAGAAAAAAGAACCCTGCATTTAGCTATCATTGTCCAAGATATGAGTGCTTTAAGTCCTGGTCACATGTAATCAGTAGAACTGCTCTTTATTTTGGTGCTGTGGTGGGTGTCTGACACACTCACACACTCTGGCCGTGTCCTGGCAGTGTTCCAGGAGGGATAATGATTTCCCTAGCTCAGCTCCCTCACAGTTTGGATTAGATACATTTCTCTGTGGCATGTGTGCTGTTTCACAGCTGTTCCTGTCCTCTGCAGGGGTGGCTGCTTTAAGCTGGGCTATTTGCAGGAGTGCTTGGAGTGATTTTTAGTGGAAAGCATAAAGGTGGTGAGCCACTGTGAAAAAATGATTATATTTCCTTAGAATTTTTTTCTCTCTGAAGGTCAGTGAAGATGTCCACAGCCTTTCAGCAGATTGTCTGTCCCGTTTGTGCTTGCCCTCCCTCCAAGGGTGGTGTGGTGCCTTGCTGCAAGGTGATGGCATGGCCACTGTCCCCAGAGTGCCCCAGGCCTGCAGCACCACATAAAAGCCATGACACTTTATTTAATTTGCCCTCTGGGCTAAAAAGGTCTTGAGATTATCAGTGATCTTAGTTGTAATAAGTTTTATATATATATATATATAATATATATATAATATATATATTTATATCTCTCTGTAACTGTGCCACATTATTTTGAACTCGTTTTCCACAGTAAAGACACAGTATCCCCAGACAAGGCACAGTGGTCTCACAGAAATGATGTGCCCAGTCTCAGTGCCCAGTGACTTCAGCACCTGGGACTTTCAGGCACTGCTATCAAGTTCCAAGGCAGCAATTCCAGGTTTGGAGTCTGCTGGTTTTGAAAGTAACCTTCTTATCATGGAATCATGGAACAGTTTGTGTTGGAAAGNTCCACAGTAAAGACACAGTATCCCCAGACAAGGCACAGTGGTCTCACAGAAATGATGTGCCCAGTCTCAGTGCCAGTGACTTCAGCACCTGGGACTTTCAGGCACTGCTATCAAGTTCCAAGGCAGCAATTCCAGGTTTGGAGTCTGCTGGTTTTGAAAATAACCTTCTTATCATGGAATCATGGAACAGTTTGGGTTGGAAAGGGCCTTAAAGTCCAACAAGTTCCAACAACCCCTGCCATGGGGCACCTTCCACTAGACCAGGATGCTGAAAGCTCATCTTCCCTGTTTCAGACACTTCCAGGGATGGGGCATCCACACTTCACTGGGCAACCTGTGCCAGGGCCTCACCACCCTCCCAGCCCAAACAGATATAAATAAAGGCATCATATCTGTTTATAATAATGTGCAGCTAATATTTATAGAAGTGCCCAGCACTACTTAATAATTTGCCACTTGCATTGCGAGCTTATGTAAAATCTATGGCTGCTGTAGGGCAAAGGTATAAAACTTTCATGAGTAATATAAAATATACAAAATGTTGTTGTTAATATTTAATACAATTTGCAGCAGTCAATGAGCACAATCAATGTTTATTAGTTAAGTTCTGTTGCAATAGCAATCTTTTCTTTTGGTATATCTGTGTCTTCAGGGAGAATTTAGCAAGTTCTCTTGACCCTTTCCAAAAAAACCAAAAACATTGGCATCTTGAACAATAATGTTGGTAATGTCTTATATTACTCATTTTCTTTCTCTTTAGCTAGTAAACACAACTCTTTTAGTGACACCTTCTATTTAAACTACACCAAGTGAAAAGTGAGTTTATTAAAATATGTTGCAATTTGGGCTGTTTGTAGCAGCCATATTGATGCACTGCAGATAATCCAGCATTTGAGGGGTGTTCTTTGTTTTAACCCTACAATGTTTATGGGACTTGCAGACAGCACCATGCAGGGAGGAAGTGGAATTTATTCACCTGGGACCTGTTAGATCAGGTCTCACTGCACCTGCTCAATCAGACCATGTACTGAATTGCCCCAAAATGTATCCTTTTAGCCCCAGACACAGATATTCCCATCTTGGTAATGTTCCCCTTGGAGGTTATAACCTTAGAGCATTTTCTTTGAAATCACAGGAGGGAGGGAATGCCCCAACCCAACTTTCTTGCAGGGCTGAACTGGTCACCAGCAGGAATTTAAGTAACCCTGCCACAGCTCAGATAGTTCTGGTTCATCAAGATTATGTGCAAAGCATTTGCCATCATAGCACTAGAGGGGCTGGCTGTGATGGAGAACCTACAAGGGCCAGAGCCTCTCTCAGCAGCAGGTATAGCATTCAGCTGAATCCAGGAGGTGATTTCTGTCACCTCAAGTACATGGTTAATCTTCACTGTGGTATTTACCTGTCTTCTCCATTTTCCTCCATGTTGTTTCTCTCTTAAATAAAACTAAACAGTTTTAAGATGACTTCTTCACACTATAAAACAGCTTAATATATCTTCCAAAAAAGGCTTTGGTAGTAGTGCTTTATGCCACATCCAGAATTGTGTGTTGTCTGCAAAGCACATCCGTTCATTTTTGTCTGTGCTGCACTGTTTGAGAAATGTCCAAGCACATCTTCTTTCTATTTTTTTTTCCCTAGACAGTATTGAACTATCCATCCACATTAGAATTGGAGCACTTCAGGGTTTGGGGTTTGATACTGGGGTTTTTTTCTCTTCTTCAGAAATAAAAAACATTTTACAAAATAGAGCAGAGCCACACAAGAAGTTGTTCTGCAGCACCCATGAAGTGGTTAAGTCATTAATTTATTTGTCTAATGCCTAAAATAAACATAAAAGCCATGACACTTTATTTAATTTGCCCTCTGGGCTAAAAATGTCTTGCATTTACCAGTGATCTTAGTTGTAATAAGTTTTATATATGTGTATCTCTCTATAACTGTGCCACATTATTTTGAACTATACTGCTAGGGGTTTATTGAAATATATCAACCTTATTGCTAATATTTCACTGGTGAGTCTTCATTTCAGCAATATAGAATTCAATTTAGCAGAAATGTGATATTCCTCCTGAAATTTTGAATTCCAAGCAGATGTATAATTCAATTAAGTCCAGAAGATTAAAAAAATTGAAGTCACTCTCTATACATACACTCTTTCTGCTCAGTTCCAAAATAATGAAAAACTACAGCTGTTCAGTTTTGGTTCATCTATCGCTTTGTACAATTTTTATGGGTTTTATGTGTAATCACATTTGCAGAGAGGATTTTTATTCAGCCTGCTCCATTTTGCACAGTTATTATCTTTCCATATTAAAAACAGATTGTAAAAACTGATACACAAGCCTTGGACCCACTCCTTAAGGCAAGTAAAGCATGGTCATTAATCAGGAGGGGTGCAGGGGAAAAGAGAGCTTGTAAAACTTAATTGTTCTGTTTTTGTGCTGTGGGATGGCCTTTGTCTCCTCTTCTTCCTTCCATCCGCACACTTTCTTTTCTTTTTTTTTTTTTCCTTTTTTTTTTTTTCTTTTTTTTTTTTTTCTTTTTTTTTTTTTTTAATTTTAAGCTCTTTGCAGGCTCTGTGTGGAACTAAAGGGGTCATTTCTTCGTGTGTAACTGACTTCAGCAGAAATTGGACACAGGCATTACCTAAAACCGTAATTCTCCTCCAGAGGTGAAGAGGTCCCTGCCTGTGAGCGCCTGCATGCTGAGAGCCTTGCCAAGCCCTCCTCAAGTTCTTGGCTCGTGTTCCTAGGCTGGTGCTCGGGGTCAGGTTTCCATGTCAAATGTCACAAACGGTGTCTGTGATCTGTGCAGAATAATTTAATTTCCTGTGCCTCGATTTGCCCATTTTTCTGAATGCAGCTGCAGCAAAGATCTGTTTCAGGGACTGCTGCTTGCACCTAAGCAATAGCTCTGCTTGATGAACTGGGACACTTAAAATCTTGCTAATTTATAGGGATGTGAGGTAAACCTATATTATAATCATAAAACTTTTGCTTCAGAGTTTGCCCTTTTTTTTTTAATCACAACAATCTATTATGACCTCCCTCTGAATTCCTAGTCCAGAAAGGAATTAAAATCTGTTTCATCTTGGTATTTCAAACATAAAATACATAAAATATTTTTAGTCAAAGCTCAGAGTGTAGGGTGTCCGAAGGGCATTTTATAAAAAGTTCACCCTGTGATTCCCTCCAACAAGAGAGCATTTGCAGCATTCCCTGAACAGTCACTCAGAGGTAAATAGCCTGAGCATTAGTGATCACCACGGCATCTAATCAACTGCCTGATTGCCTATACAAATCCTACACTGCTCAGTATTGACCTCAGCAAGGAAAACATTGATCCACTGACCTGTCACTAGATTGTTTTCCAGAAAGTATCAGGGACTTACCCATGCTTGTTGAAGGTGCTTCTTATCTGTAAGGTGTCTTGCCTTTAGTAGATAACAGCAGGATACTTTTTTCTCTTCTCCTTCCCTATAAAACTGGAATGTACAGCTGTTGAAATTGGAGAAGCAGATGATTTCACTTTGATTTTGTTTTAGCTAAAAGATCTGGCTTTGGGGTGAATAAATCAGCTGAGGAAAAAAAAATAACTGGCAAAAATTCAGTGTTGGCAGGAGAGCAGTATTGGAAAGAGCAGTGAACAAGCACGCTAGGTGAAATATGATGTATGAACTTGCCATTGCATGAGCAGTAACACAGCTGTCCTGTCCATGGTTACTGCTTCAGCAGCCATGAAAAGATTTTCAGATCAGAATCCATATTAATCTGTGTAAAAAATTGATATCCAGACCACCTTAATAATTGTGAAAGAATAAACTTATTTACTGTTGACCCATGATTTTTTTTGTCTTGTGTATGCGGCAGCATGTGAAGATCTCTTCCATCATTTGGGTACTGTGCATTCTTCTTATTACTCCCCTAAACCTATATTTTATTCTATGGAATTTGCAGAGAGGTTTTTTTGCACCTTTGTAGAAATTCAGCTCCCATGTATCTTAGTTTTCCAATGTAAAAAAATACCTCTGCCATCATGTAACTTCTTGCCTCTTTCTGAATTTTGTCCTACATGTAAGTGGAAATCTTTGAGCTGAGGTGAGTAATTACTTCTTCCCTTCTCCTTGCAGTCTGCCTCCATTGTAGATGCCTCCCTACATCTGCTAAGCTGTCAAACTTAAAAACTTCTGATGCTGCTAGTCCTCTTTTATAGGACAGCAGCCTGGTCTTGGACTGCAGGATTTGACTTCATGCATGTGAAATAAAGGTTCAGAGGCCATAAAGAAAGTGAGTGTTTACTGAGATCTAACCTTTATGCTTACCTATGACACTGATAACATGCATGTCAGATATTTCCCACTAAATATTTCTATTTATGTGAATTCTGCATTCCTGTCACCTGGGCTCAGTGACAGGAACTTTCTCCCCTTTTTGTAGAAGCCTTTCCTGTATTTGAAAGATACAGGAGTGGATCTGTAGCTTTTGAAGGTGCTGAAGCTTCTCTTGCCCATCTACTCTGGAGATCATTAGAGCACTCCCAGCTCTTCCATTTTTTTGCTATCTGTAGGTCATAGCATTTGAAACTTGGACCATTTTTCTGATGTCTCCTGGGCTCTCTCTAATTGTCTTATAACTGTATGGTACCTTGGTGCCTGAAACTTCACCAGTTCTGGGTAGACAGTGTTGTGCTAAAAGTTACTTTTGTGGAACAAAAAAAAATCCCATTTCCCACAGGGCTTTGTAAATATGGGGACTCTGTGTTTATGTTCCTGTGATCCAGGTGCTCTTCCCACCTTCCCCTTCACACCTCTGTATGTGTCTTTCAAGCCAAAACAGCATCTTCCCACCATGTCCACACTGAAGTGATGTATTAGGATTTGCCTGCAGAGAGAACTCTTTGAGCTGGCTACTCTGAGCTGCAATAAAACAAATAAATATTGTCCACTTGGATGATAATTTATCTTCCATGTTTTCGCACTGAATTTGTTGTATTGCAAAATTTTTGGTCGTGTGCTTGTAGCCTGTGTTTTGGAAACTGCCCCTGCTAATGCAGGAATGGCTCAAAGAAAGCATCCAGAATGGAAAATGTTGAGAGAACCCACCCATCTGTCTGACTGGTGAGACAATAAAAGAAGAATGGTTTGGTTTTTTGCTGTTACCCAATCTGCATGTCCAAACACACAGACTTCCTCCCAGAAAATCTCCATGTGAGGATTTTTTCAGTTCTCTCAGTGCACTAAAAATGTGTTGTCCAGTAGATGGGATGGCAGCACTGAGATACTGTACCTGGGTCTGATAAGGTCCTTGACTGAGTAAACAGCAGTCATCACTAAATAATTTTTTGTGCAAAATCTATGTGGATTATGATGTGAGGTAGGCACTTGAATTTGCAATTTAGTTTGATTAGACTGTAGGATACATGACTGGAGCCAGGAAGGAAACAAAGCTGGGTTTCTTACCTTACCACCTACTCAGTCTTGCTCTTTTTATTGCTGTGAGCATGTTTCTGTGTCAGCTTATACAGGGTTTCAGGGCTAATGTTCTACTGCAAGCTCTGTATAATTTACAGTTCTTCAGAGTCCTCGTGTAATTTGTTTTGTAAAACTAGTGAGAACTTTTGAAAACCTTGACAACTTGTATCAGGAGCAGGCAAAGGTCCCAGTAGCTGCAAATCCCACAATGCCTGAGCTGCAAATGAGCAAGAGCCTGGGCTGAGCTTTGAGATACCTTTTTGACTCCTGCCTATGGCAGAATGTGACTTTGTGGCTCTGAGAATAATGGGCTTCCTCAGACAGTTTCAAGAACATAATGTCAGTTTGGTAACTGAGATCACCCCAATTTGTAAGAAAAATCATCCTTTGTTTTAAATACTATATCCTTTATCTGTAGCAACTGGGGAGGATAAGGCAGGCCAAAGTGCTGCTACAGACCTGCTCCTTTCTACTCATTTTTTTTACTGCTGGGTGCACATCAGGCTTTCAATTACTTTCTTGTTTACATCAAGAGAGGAAAACAATGCTGATTGTACCCACAGGTGGTCAGCCTTTAGGTAATCAAAGGAAAGCAATTAATTCCTTCCATGCACAGCAATGCACTTCCTCCTAATGGAAAATAAACACTGTCACTTCCCATAATGTGCTGAAGGAGGACCCATGGATGCAGGACTTTTCCAGCTGACATGCTGCTTTTATTTCCCCTTCAAGAGGTGAGAGGAAAGGAGTTGGAGTGAGGCAAAGAGGAACCCTGAATGGATATTTTAACTGCCAACTGTGGCCTTTTGTGGGAAACCTTTAAAAACACAAAAATCCCTGAGGTAGAAAACACTGGAGAAATCCAAACCCAGTAAACTCTGAGGAATGAGTGTCTTAAGGGACAGTCATGGTTTACTGCAATCCCAGACTCCTAAAGAAGGAGTAAATAGATGCTGGAAGTTGTTGAACTCCTATAAGTAGCACCCATTCTGCAGTGAGCCAGGTCCTCATGACTCAGATGCAGGGTGACAGCCATGGTTGCACCCTAAGAGATTGTCCCTCTGAAAACCAGCTGCTGCATTTCCTCCAGTGTCCAAAAAAAAATACCTGCTTTCCCCCAAGTGATGGCAGAGCCAAAAATGTGCTTAGCAAAGCAGACACTGTCTGGATGAGGACTGCAGTCCATCCATCCCAGCACAGGTAATGAGGCTGTTAGGAGAATCTCATCAAATCATTATGGCATGGCTCCTCAGAAGAAATTAGGAAGATATTCTCTCAAATGCTTGAAACATACAGGGATGTTAATTTGCTCATTTGGTTTGGGATTTTTGTGGTTTTGTTTTGGGTGTGGGTTTTTTGTTTGTTTGTTGATTTTTCTGGGTTGTTGTTGTTTGTTGTTTTGGGTTTTTTTTCTCAATTAAAGGAAATCTTAAAAACTTTTTTAAAAGAAAAACAAAAAAAAAAAAAAAAAGAAAAAGAAGCATGCTGCTAAGTGCTCCCATGGGACTTGCAATAAAAGTGAAGGAGCTGATAATCCTGTATCCTATCTTTCCAAAACATACATTTAAAAATTTTATGACTTTGACCTGGGTGAGCATGAAATCTTATTCAACCCCAGCCTGAAACTCTTGTGGTTTCTGTCTTGCAGTGTGGGTGAGCTGACAGTTCAAATTTAGGTATACTTCATGTCTTGTTTTTTTATCATCATTAAATTAAAATGCCTTGTATTCTCGTATTTACAAGCTCTTTCCTTATTAACTGAAGGGGAGAAAAGATCCTCTCTAGTTCATTCCCATTTAGTCTATTTATATGTGTAAGCAGGCAGAGTGACACTCATAAGAAAGTCTATGTCCTAAACAAAAGCAAATTTGGAGAAAACTCAGCAATGTAGAGAGTACAGTTTTGTTTAATTTAGGGTGGATTTTTTTCTTATTATAGTAATTATAATATATAATTTCCATAATATCTTAATTATATTATAAGGCAGGACCAGTGATAGAAGGAAGACAGTGCAAGGGACAGGAATTAATTGTTATCCTCAGTTTAGCAGTCAATTACGTAATGCTTTTTTCTTCTTACTTTAATTACCAGTTTTAAAATAAAATATCTGAAGAACTAATATAAAAAAGAGAAAAAAAGCAACAAACACAGTTCCCTGTATTTATCAGACCCACCTTTCCTATGATGTGGCAAGTTCAGCCCTAAATAGCTTCTTATGCAAATAAATAAACTTGAATAAAAGGAGCTTCAGAATTGAAAGAATATTGGAAGCTTGTATAGCTGTCTGTCAAATTTATCTTTTTTACATACATCAGAATGAAATTTACCTCTTTTTCTTGGTCTCTCAACATTTAATCTCTATTGGTGGACAACTCAAGCTCTTCTCCCACTATCACAAAATGTTTTGTGATAACCACAAGGCATTCAACAGCCTGCTCATCCTGTGGCTACTCAAAACAACCAAAAGAAAATAGGATTTTTTTTCCATGCAGCTGTTAGAGATACCTCCAGACATCACTTTTTCTGCCTTTAGTTTTGTATAAAAAGAGTAATCATTCTCATGCTTCAAGTGCCCAAAGAAGTGACCAAAGCCTTGGGGTCATTTTTTTTCTTGGGGGGAAGGACTGCTGTGTTTTGTGCACATCAGCTTGGCTGCTGCTAGCTAACTGCACCTTGGAAATGTGAAGTGTCATGCCTCCTTCAAGTGGCTCGAGTGCTGGGAAACTGCCTTGAAAGCTGTCAAACCAGCCAAAGTGTGGCTCCTCAGACACGATCTGTCACTAAAAAATCCTTTCAGCCAGAAGTTCCCTCAATAGCAAACTCACTACTGGGGCTATCTGACCAATTTCTATTCACAGAGTGGGAGAGAAAGGAATGTACAACACTGGGAAAATTACTTGCTGGTAATTTTTTGTTGTTATCCTGTTCTTCTTCCAGACTGCTTTCCTTCTTTCTCGCCTGTCTAGGATGTTGCTTGACAGATGTTTCCTCTTATCTCACTCTTTCTTTATTGCTCTGCCAGTAGTATCTGATTGATAGAAAGTGGGCAGGCTGGTACTTACAATGCCATCCCTGGCTGATAACTCTTTTGCCAACTTTTCTAACAGAGCTACAGTCATTGCTCTGTTTTGACTGAAATCTGCAAATAGAGCAGGAAAAAAAAGGGTGAATTGCCCAGTAGTAATTATTATTCTTATTTTGCATGGAATTTTAATAAAGCCTGAATAAATTTGAGCAAATCCTTGAGTTTTAAGGATCTTTGAGATCCATTTTACTTTAAACATTCAGCTGGGCTCGGACTTGGATTGAGCTCAGTGATGTTAAACGATTTAGGGCAAAAGTTTAAGATCTTCCACCATCTCTGTATAAATAAGCCAGGCTGAATTAATTGCAGGTCATGTAGAACTCTTACCCTTTTGCCTGGCTCCTTCAATCCTTTCATGAGAGTGCCTGTCCTGGTGCTGAATATTTCTTGGTCCTGATTTTGGTTCAGTAAAACTTCATGCAAACCAACGACCTGGTTTGTGAAGCAGGACCATTAGTGGGGACGAGGAGGCACAGGAGAAGAAAGTTTATTGTTTTTATTGCAACTTAGTGGCCATTTTTAGTCTTGATGGTTCCTTAAACTCTCCTAAAAAAGTACCTCTAAAACCACAAATGTGAGGAAATTTTGCTGAGTAGGAAATGGAGACCAGTCCAAATCATTAGAGTGCCCAACACATTAGGAGTGATCTCTATGAGGATTTTTGTCACTGTATTTCTCTTTTGTCACTTATTTTACTATATGCCAATGCCAGTACACCCCATTTACCTATGATTAATAGGATAATTTCATTCTTGGCTTAACTGGGACTCTGCATAGTCAGAAAAAATGTGGTGGTTATATTACTTTATGCTTTAAGAGTTGTGTCATGTAAGCAATTGGGGAAACATTGTGCCTGCATGTGTTTATTACAGTGCAGCACTTTGTAAAGTCCATTTGAATTGAACAAAGCTTTTGAACTATTGATTTAGCTGGCACTTGGTGCATTGAGAATAATAAACATTTGTAGTATGTAGGCAGCAGTCTATAAGAGGTAGGAGTCTGTCTGCTGGCATATGTAATGCAATAACCCATGTCAACTGCACTGATGGGAAGCAATGATGAATATGGCAAAGCATAAATTAAAAACAAACAAACAAACAAACAAAAAAGAGGGCAGAAAACAGAGAGTTTAACTTCAAACTGTCTAAGCAAGATCATTTAGGGCATTTTGTCTGGCTTGAGGTGCACAGGAAATCCCATAATGTGTTTTGCAATGATGTATACTGCACCAAAATAATTTACACTGCTCAAATTGACTTAGAAATCGATCTAATAGGAGAATAGAATATTTGTATAGGCACAATATAAGTTTATAGGTGCTAACCTTCTCTTTCTGAGAGATTCACTTGGAAATAATGAAGTATAAAAAACATTGTCTGTCTGGAAATTTTCCATGTCTGGAAATTTTCCAGCCAGGTGAAGTATTTGTAGATTATTTATTAAGTATACAGTGGGATGATATAGCTGCACATCTTAAATCTCTGTCACTGCTAATGTACCAGAATGGACCTTTCTCCTCTCTCAGTGAATGGGGGAGAGCATTGCACCCACTAAGATGAAGCAGAAATAAGAGACAGCAATGCAAGGCTCATATGGGGATAGGACAAAATTACTGCAGGTTAATCAGGATCCTCTTTTATCTCCGGGAATGCTGATGACTAATGAATGCAGATCAAATCCTCAGCTCCAAACTCACTTAGCTGCATTTTTTAATTTTTTTTTTTTTTCTTCTCTCATTTACCCAAAATGCCTGCCTGAAATGACATCCATTAAAAGTGTAGGCGCTCCCTTTGTGGAGGACAATGGGCCACATCACGCTGTCACTCCGGAGGCAGAACTCCCACGGGCTTTCAGCAGGAGCTGCTGGAAGCAGACGGGGTGTCTTGGCCCAGCCGAGGCGTGCGAGGCTGAACCAAGGCACCAGCCTCCTGTTCAGCAAATCCTTCTGAAATTGGGGTGAATCCTGCCAGCTTTGTGTGATCAGGCCTGGATTTCAAATGCTGGCATTTCCCCCCCCCCCCCCCT